>OX235273.1:18601906-19201906 GCA_944472155.2 Trichobilharzia szidati | reverse complement strand
CTGTCACACAAACTCGAGGACTTGCAAGCGAAAACCAACAAACTGGCTGAAGAGGCAGCGAAAACAGGACTGCAGGTAAACACAGAGAAGACGGAGGTAATGAAGGTAACCAACCACCACCAACCACAGCAACAACCAGCACCAATCACCACCAACGGGAGGGATTCAACAGAGGTTGCCTCCTTCACTTATCTGGCCAGGAAGCATCGTTTCAACTACAGGCGGCGCAACGGACGAAGATGTCAAAGTCATCGAGAATCGGAAAGGCAAGATATGCCTTCATCAACCTGAAACCAGTTTGGAAATCTTCCGCACTCAGCCAGCATAAGGAACAAGATTCACATTTTCAGCACCAATGTCAAGTCGGCCAGTTCTTCTTTACGGGTCAGAAACTTGCAGTGCGTCTTACGAAAAGGATTTCCAACAGGTTACAGACTTTCATCAACAGCTGCCTTCGCCGGCTGCATACTGAAGATCAAATAGCCAGCCAGAAAGAATAAGCAACAAAAAACTATGGGAACAAACCAACAGGTGAGAGCCGATCGCTCAACAAATATGTAGGAGAAAGTGGGGATGGATCAGGCATAAATTGAGGAAGCTGCCGAATGACATCGCACACCAGGCCATGCTCGAGTGGAATCCCGCTGGGAAGCGACGAGTGTGTCGTCCTAGGGTGACATAGAGGAGATCGTGTGAGGAGCAGATGAGAGAGTTTGGTCAGTCGTGGACCCAGCTGAAGAGGACGTCAGAAGATAGGACAAAGTGGAGATGTGTTGTTGGAGTCCTATGTTCCACTCAGAACGCAAGGGAATAATAATATGCATTCCTCCAAAGAACTCAAATATACAAAAACTGAGGCTGATCCAATTGGTCTAGATATATATCAACGGGAAATCCAAAAAATGAATAAATCATTTCAAATCATACCCGCCGTTACACAAGAGGCGTTTCTGGTGGCGTTTTAAAAGATACAGGGTGTTAATTTCATGTCTTCAAAGGGAACACATCACCACTCACTAAAGATACAAATATCATACATTTATTTCCCTTAATGAATTTGAACAAAGCAACAACTACAGTTTTTGCAGAATAAAGCGGTACCATCATTTATTTCGTTGCCTTCTCATTAGCTGCTTACAGGCCAAAGTCATTATTAACTGTATCTACAGAAACAATTTTAACATACTTGCACAGAGTTCATTTTAAACAAAAATCAATCGACCAATATATGCATACAGTAATTATATATATAAATATATATATATATATATATATGCAATAATAAACACTATTCCGAACAATAATAATCATAAACAATGGAAACTTTTCAGCATCTCGAATTCGGATGAAAAATATCCAATTACCAGGCAAGGTAAAGAAAGACTGATAACCACTTCTTTCTGGACGCATAAATCAGGTTTCAGGCGCTTGATGGAGATGGCTTCAGCAAACTTAAGGAGAATTGAGTTCTTTTGTCTGTTGATAATTTTGAGCGACTTTTCGACGTCCACCTCATGACCCGTGTCGAGGAGATGCCTGGCGATGGCACTGCTTAAAGCATCTGTTTTCTTTAGATGTAAACTTTTTGGTACATGTTCAGAAAGTCGTAGATATGCCCTTCTTTCTGTCCTTCCAATGTAACTGCTCCCGCAGATACATGTAAATTTGTATAAACAGTTGGAGTTAACATGAGAAGGATATCTATCGATTTTTGATTGCATCAAAGAGCAAGTTGTTCGATAGACGGGAACGACCTTAGCCGCAGGATAGGCTATGGCTAGTGATGTGCTCAGCCTTCTGCTGATCATCGCTGCAATGTTTTCACCTTTATAATCAAGCTGAAAGTAGATGGGCCTTTTTCTCACTGTGATTCGTTTTACATTTGTGACTTTAGATCCTCCATACTTGTTGATGAACCTTTGAAGGTACCCATTGCTCTTCAATATCTTTTCAAGAAACTCAAATTCTTCCTCTAATTTCTCCATAGAGCATATTCTCCTCGCTTTATAGTACAGAGTCTTGACTAGAACACGTTTGAAGCTTATTGAGCTCAATCAATAGGCAAAAGAGCTCAATTCTCCTTAAGTTTGCTGAAGCCATTTCCATCAAGCCCCTGAAACCTGATTTATGCGTCCAGAAAGAAGCGGTTATCAGTCTTTCTTTGCCCTCGTAAATGGATATTTTTCATCCGAATGCGAGATGCTGAAAAGTTTCCATTGTGTATGATTATTATTATTGTTCGGAATAGTGTTTAATATTGCATATATGTATATATTATTACTGTAGCATATACTGATCGATTGATTTTTGTTTAAAACGAACTCTGTGCAAGTATGTTAGAATTGTTTTTGTAGACATATTTAATAATGTCTTTGCCCTGTAAGCAGCTGACGAGAAGGCAACGAAATAAGCAATGATGGTACCATTTTATTCTGCTAAAGCTGTAGTTTTTGCTTTGTTCAGATAGAAATATGTCCAGCTGACGACGACCATTTCAAATAGGATAAACAGGCATCCTTCCAATTCCACAACCACTCACAACCAAACAAGCAACTTCAAGTTATTCGTTGTAAGTATTATTAAAAGAGATTACCGTTATGCATATAAACCAATAAATACTCTTGACAAACAGAATATGATTTATACAAAGGGTAGAATAAAATTTTAAAATAAAACAGAATATTTGTTTGACATACGTTGTTGAACCACTGGATATATTTCTATCCCGTTGTAATCCATGTATAACTCGTAATGATTGAAGAAAAGCTAACGATTGTAGGGAATCAGAACTGATCACATGTAGACTGGTATAAATCTCTTCAAGATCAGAAAATGCATCCATAAATTCGGAATTATGTATATCTAGATTAATGATTAAAAAATTTATATAATTAGATTTTTTTAATAGTTGGTTTGTAAGGATTAGTTTTGTTTTTACGAGTTGATCACGGATTGATATCAGTGGCTGAAAAGTATACGAGCTCGCTCGCTAGCCTTGTAACCGGAAGGTCCTAGGTTCGAACCCGGTTGTGGTGGGTGCGTACTGCCGATGATTCCCAAACTAAGACGGAGGAAACAGCTGTCCAGTACTCCTATACTGGTTTTCAATGCTTCTCTAACTGATATCAATCCGTGGTCAACTCGTAAAAATATAATTAGATAGATAAATGATAATCACATTTTGGGTTTTGTAGCCATGTTGATTCCTTTCAGTGAAGATTTCATGAGGAATGGATATCAGTAGGAGAATTATTGAAAACCAAGGGGCAATAGACAGTTATTTCATCCTAGTATGGAACTCTTCAACTGAGAAAAACAAAGTCTGAATATCAGTCTCCAGCTAATTAGTGACTATGGATGAGATGGATTTCTCAAAAGTTTTACTGCGAAGTTGTATCCATTTGGGTCCACCATGTCAGGACGAAGCAGATGCTGATTCATGATTATTATTATTGTTTCCTTTAATTCCTAGAGGAACATAGGGCTTCAGCCGTGTGTCTCCATTGCGTTCGGTTCTCTGCTAGAGTCTTCACCTGGCTCCAAGTCTGTCCGCACGTTTTCATCTCCTCTTCACATGACCTCCTCCAAGTCACCCTTGCACTGACGACCAACTCGCCGCTTCCCTTTCGGGTTCCACTCGAGCAATGGCTTGTCTAGTGATGTCACGTGATGGTTTCCTCAGAGTATGGCCAGCCAATCCATCTCCATTTCTTCCTGCCTATTTGTTTCACAATCGGGTCCTGGTTGGATCACTCATTGCCAGAGATCTCTGTTGCTGATCTTTTCTGTTCGGCCATCTGATCTGGAGTACTGAGAAAAGACAGCTGTTGATGAAGGTCTGTAGTTTGTTTGAGATGCTCTTTATGACGCGCAATGCAAGTCTCTGATCCGTATGGTAGCACTGACTGACTTCACATTGGAGTTGAAAATCCGGATCTTATTTTTCATGCTGAGTGCTGTTGACCTCCACACAGACTTGAGAGTGGTGAAAGGATTCCGTAAGTTTCCCGTTGTGGATTACTTGGCATGCAGCATTGTCGTACAGCTGATTCATGATGTTGGCCGGCAATTGACCTACATGGCAAATCGACAGAAATCAGCATTCGCTGGTTATTGAATTTCATTCCAATAGCTGAATGATTAATAGAATGGCCTGGCGACCTTAAAGCCTTGGCTTCATGGGTGCGCACTGCTAAAGAGACTGCTATAGACTGGAAAGAAACAGCTGTCCAGTGCCTACTGGTTTTCAATGTTTCTCTGACTGATGTCGGTTCATAACAAAGTCTACATTGAGAACATTTATAAAGTTAGAATGGGAATAAGAGAAAAAGGAAGCAGTGCAACCAGTAGATATAAACAACAGAGACTGGAAAGTCATTGATAAGAAGGATGGCTATCAATACAAGTGAAGAATAGAAGTATAAGCGATTCTGCTGGCCACCCAGCAAGACAAACACTTCAAGAGTTAGTCTGTAGGGATTTGATCAAATGCCTGGTTGGGAGTGAAGACAAATACTCACCACCAATGACATTCACTGGTGGCCGCGCTAAAATCAGGAATTGGTAAAGGCTAGAATTCATAGGGCTAGCCGTTGAGCCGGGTCCCAGTGGCTAAAAATGGTCTACAATCTAGCTCGCCTTGTAACCGCAAGGTCCTGGATTCGAACCCCTCCCCCGGTGGGTGCGTACTACTGAACAGTCCCAAACTAGCAGGAAACAGCTCTGCAGTACTCTGTGGTTTTCGATGGTCCTCTAACACATAACAATCCATAGTCAATCTTGAAGAAGAAAAATCACATTGACGTAGCCGC
Source organism: Trichobilharzia szidati (assembly GCA_944472155.2). Taxonomy (NCBI): domain Eukaryota; kingdom Metazoa; phylum Platyhelminthes; class Trematoda; order Strigeidida; family Schistosomatidae; genus Trichobilharzia; species Trichobilharzia szidati. The sequence goes on along the minus strand of OX235273.1, from coordinate 19,197,095 downwards.
TGAAGATGTGGTCTATAGTAGAAGGACAATAAAAGCTTCAAAATTTCACCGTCCATCTTAGAGAACACAACGAGACTATAAAAAACCATCAAAAAAGGCTTAATAATCATGCACACGAAGTAATTTGGAAACTACTCGAGTACTACGGCGTACCCCAAATATTCATCAACCTTATTCAACATCTGTACGACAACGGCACATGCCAAGTGATCCACAACAGAAAACTCAGCGAGGCGTTTGGAGTAAACACAGGAGTCAGAAAAGGGTGTTTACTTTCACCAGTGATGTTCCTAATTGTGGTGGACTGGATTATGCGTCATACAGCGGGAAACGAGAAGACAGAGATATCCTGGACCGACGTGAAGAACCAAGAAGACCTGGATTTCGCGCGTGGATGATTTATGTTTGATGTCACACAAAATCGAAGACTTACAAGCCAAAATTGACAAACTGGTCGAAGAAGCAGCAAAGACAGGACTCCAGGTGAACACAGACAAGACAGAGGTTATGAAAATAACTAACCAACCAACAACAACAGCAGCATCCAGAGCCAATCACCATCAACGGGAGGGATTTGAAAGAGGTTACTTTATTCACTTATCTAGGAAGCATTGTCTCAACTACAGGAGGTACGGACGAGGATGTCAAATCGAGAATCGGGAAGGCGAGAGACACATTCATCAACCTGAAACCATTCTGGAAATCTTCGTCACTCTGCGTCAACAACAAAATTCGGACTTTCAGTACAAACGTATTCAGAAACTTGGCGGGTCACAAAGAATATTTCCAACAGCCTGTTGCAGACCTTTATCAACAACTGTCTTCGCTCTATACTCAAGATCAGATGGCCAGAGAGAATCACCAACAAGAAACTATGGGAACAAACAAAACAAGAACCAATCGCTCAACAAATATGCAGGAGAAAGTGGAGATGGATTGGACACTCGCTGAGGAGGCCGCTGGGTGACATCGCGCGTCAGGCCAGTGCTCGAGTGGAACCCGAAAGGGAAGCGGCGAGTGGGACGTCCAAGGGTGACATGGAGGAGGTCGTGTGAAGAGGAGTTGAAACAGTGTGGACTAACATGGATGCAGGTGAAAAGTATAGCAGAAGACAGAAACAAGTGGAGACGTGCAGTTGAAGCCCTTTGTTCCACTAGGAACCCAAGGGAACAATAAAAAAATAAAATAAATCATGCACACACACACAAAAGAAAACAGGTCTAATCAACATTTTAAAAACCAACCTTCACAATCACGAAGACTGATTAGAATCGATTGAGCTGTTACACATCCATGTACTTGTTTAAGATCTGAAACTTTATACACATGTATATCACCACAAGCTCGTTTAGCACATTTCGATTCAGGACAGAGTAAACACTCTCCAGAAGAAGTTGAACGTACATATCCCAATGGACATTTGGAAACACAAGTTGTATTGAAAATAGAATAATTCATTGAATAATGTTCATTGCCATTTTGTATTACCACCTCTTGACGATTAATGCATTCTTCACGTGTTATACAATAAAGATTATTCAACTGGACGGGTATTAATGTGAAATGTGAAACAAAACAAAAAAATAGAAAGGAAGTATAATGTATAACGTTTAAAAATAATAATAATAAGCAAATCTACAGTTTCACTGGCTTACAAAGCTAAATCACACACACTTTAGCTGGTCGATGTCTGAAGTCAGTTACCCCGAGGAGGAGGGATTTTATGCCTCAGGCTATGTATGAGTCATATTTACTGTATGACACACCTGATGATACTATCGGGACTCGAACCCTAGACTAACTGACTGAAATGTGTTTAAGCCAATGAACTACGTCTTCTTTGTTGTTTTTTTATTCCTTCACGTCCCCAGTGAAACATAGGGCTTCAAGCTAAAGGCTTGAAGTTTCGGTGAGGTGATAGCGTATGCCTAATCTTTTACCAGTCTTATTAGTGCTGAAATGAGTCGGCCGGGGATCGAACCCCGGACCATGTGCATGGTCGGCTAGCGTGCTAACCGCTATGCCACCGACGTCTTCTTTGATTGGACAGTGGTAACTAGTGTTATGCGTCTAGTCCTTTTTTTGGTGCAGACTGAATTCTCTCAGTCAGGTCTGAAATGTGGCCACCATTCTAGGTAGCTCCAAAGAAGGCACTAGACGCATAACACTAGCTACTGACTAGTATCCAATACAGTCCTACTGGAGGTCAATCGCGAGCCCGAATAGCTCAGTGATGACCTCTCTGACTGCAGTAGTCACTGGGTGACACGGGTTCGAATCTCAGATGAGGGACATGAGTTCCTTCAACGGTTGCAGATACGCCTTGCTGATTGACTGGTGAGTGCCAACTAGCACGAAACCTAGGTCGGGCAAGGCTTCCTGCAGATCGCCTCCAACCATCTAAGAACTACGTCGTCTTCACCTATATCTGATTGAAGACAAAACAATATCAGTGTATTATCTTCAGGTTGATACTACTGACCACTAAAAATACTAACAGAGATATTCTACTGATTATTGTGTCGCTCATGTATGGTGTGATCATTGTTTGAGTAGTGCAGAGTTTCAGTCTGATGTCTTAGATAAGACAAATGCGTTCCATGGAAGATTTGTACGTTTCCATCCATTAAGATAACGATGGGTATATAGTGTTGATGCCTAACCTGTTGATGTACTTCATGTTAACTACAAGATTGTCAGCTTCTGTGTGCCGGTGCTGTGTCACTACTCAACAACTAGTTTTGATTCCAGTTTGTTTGTTTTCAACATAGAACTTTGCACCGATGTGCGGCAGTTCAAGTCGCCACACTCCCTTCATGTAGCACACAAAGCAAGAGAAGAAAGTAAAAAGGAATGCATACTAGAGACAGTAAACAGAGGTGTGAGACAAAGGAATAGTAATAACGGAGAACAAAACAGTTTCATTGGAAATCATAAGTCACAAGGAGTGGATGCGTCTGCGCCAGCCATTGAGAACGATTTTGAGCCATGTCACCAGTTGTTCCCAACCATTGCTTTTTACCGTCCCGAGGACCCCAACCAATTAGGAAGTCTACACCTTCCTACGTGACTGGCTTAGACTAACTGTTGTAGATTTCATTGACTGATGAGGCCATGTTTTCGTTTGACCACCGCTAGCTCTTTTCCAGCCTGACCCTATATCAGCTAACATTGCCCGTCGGTTGAGGAAGGCGATGACTAGGCATACGTAACACATGTCCTAAGCATCTCAGTCGATGTAAATGAGTCACTTTTGAGTCCAGTGACTCATTTTACACAACGCCTACCTTCTGATATTCTCTACACCTGAAACATGATCATACAACAAAGGTATTTTCAATAATTAAGAAGAATACAAAGCACGGATAGATGAAAAACAACATAATGTATATATATATGCTACCTTACCAAATAAAATGGTTTCGGACAATGACTCAGACAAGTTCCATTAATTTTAACATGTTTACAGGTTAAACAATTATTCGCCGACGGACCAAAACAACCGCCAGAACACTCTTGATGACAGCATTTCTGTGGGTTATCTAGATGACATGTTAATCCATTATTTGTGCAGAAAGAACTACATTCTACAGTGTAATAGAAAACATTTTTTTTTTAAAGAAAAAAGCATAAAGTTCATTTAAAAATGGAACATTATCTTGAATGAGTTAAAACTATGGAAAAATAATAAATTCAGGAAAAGGAACCTAATTCATTCGCTCTACTTTAGGATAAAAAAAAACAGTTGTACTTCTGATTACGTTGACTCAGAACTTGACTTTTTAAAAGCCACGTTCGCAGAAAACGGTTACCCGAACCGATTTGTTGACAGCAACACGAAAGATAAGCAGTCTAAACTGGTCACCGACTCAGTTCCAAAGAAAACATTATTCATGAACTTGGAATTCAAAGGTGATCAGGCGTCACAGATATGCTCAAAAACTGTCTGTCTAAATCAGTCAGTAAGACGTTCTTTGCAGCAAAATTACAAATGATGTTCACCGGCCGTAAGTTGTTCCTCATCTCTGTAAAAGGTGAGCTCCCTCATCTGGCCACCTCCATGTGCATCTATCAGTTCACCTCCTCTTGTGGAGCAAAGTACATAGACCGTAGCCAGAGGATGCTTTCAACATTGATACGAGAACGTATTCCAGCATGGTTTTACGAAGGAGAAAGGAAGTGTATGCGAAGCTCTATTCTAAAACACCTGATCGACTCCTGTCACTCTACCAACCCTGACCATGATTTTAAGATCATCTACCGAATCCATGCTAACTTGCCGCGTTTTCTTCGTTCTAAACTTCTAAAGACAGCGGAGGCCTTGGCTATTCATGAATTCTTAAATTCAGGTGTCACGATGCTTCTTTCAAAGAGCAAAGGCTGCTGATACGTAGAAAGTGTTATTAATAATCACATGACAGCAGAAATACTGCTCAGAAGAAGCAAATTTGATCGATTATTTGGCAAAATACTTTAAAAGTTTACTTTGAAGACCAACTGCCAGTTAAGTTTTTATTTATGCAAAAACGTCTGCTCCAATATTACTGGTTTACATTTTTTTTGAACACCTTATCATTACACTAACTTCCCAAAAATGGTTCTTTGACTAGAAGGAGACAATGTAAGCATGGAGTGTTCCAAAATCAATGTTGACTAACAGCATAGTAACTGTGAAACAAGAAGGTTATTTAGTGCACATGATTCTTGATGACTAATATGTAATCACAAGTGCAACAGGTTGTAATACATACTAGATTTCTTAAATCGTTTAGTTTGTATAATACTCAGCTTGATTCATCCCACTTGGCAGCAGCACATTCTAGAAAGATTCAAAGTTTAGGTTAGTGTGTCAGTGGTTTAGTGGTAGGATACTCATCACCGACACACTCCTAAAAACAAGTCGTTCAGCCGGTAGTAAGCATGGTGAAGCGGGAAAGATAGGGGCATGAAGCTAGCACCCCAACACCGCTACTGAGAGTTCACAGATCGCGTCTGAAACCAGATGTTCCACTTGGAACGCAAAGGTAAGAAAAATGAAAACTAGAAGGATTATGTGAAGTCCCCTACAAATATGATTGTTATGCAAGCTATGCTCATTATAGTGTAAAAAAATAATATAATCCAGTTATATGCTAAGGTGTGAAAGGTTAAATCTGTGGACATTTACAAAACTATCTGGTCACTGGAATCAATGTAAGTCTGACTGGTTTCAACGTAGAACTTTGCACAGATGTGCAGCAGTTCGAGTTGCCACTCCCTCCATACAGCACACATAGAGCAAGAGAAGAGAGGAAAGAGAGATAATAAACAGAAATGTGAGTGAGGTGATGTGGTGTGAACATTTTCATAAACGTTTAGCATTTATATTATACACTATTCACATCTTTCCTTTTTGTTTAAACCAGATTCTATACTGGAATTATAAAACGAATAAAGCCTTTATTGCGGGCCCTCAATATTCTCACTTGATCGGTGAATGTTTGATTAACTCATAAACACTACAATTTATTCGTTTTATTATGGACAAGATATTACGTCCTGAACGCTTTGATGCTGATTCCAATTGCCAAACATCTTCGAAGATTTGGAATCATTGGTTTCGTACATTCAATACTTTTATCACTAAATCTTCAACTCCAGATTCAGACAAACTTGATGTTCTCATCAACTATATCTCACCTACTGTATATGAATACATTGCTGAATGTAAAACATTTGACGGCGCTCTTAGTACTCTTGAGAAACTGTATGTCAAACCAAAGAACGAGATTTTTGCTCGACATCTATTATCCACATGCAAACAAGAAACTGGACAGAGCCTCGACCAATTTTTACAAAAACTGAAATCTCTGGCAAAAGATTGTTCATTCAAACCTGTCTCGGCTGAACAAAATCAGAATGATGCAATACGTGACGCATTCATAAGTGGAATGCAATCTAATAATATACGACAACGTCTTCTGGAAAACAAATTACTTGATCTTGATACTGCTTATGAACAAGCTCGATCCCTAGAAATGGCTTATCAACAATCACATTCGTTTCATCCTTCCGAATTCTCCAATTCTGCTGCAATATCAAACAGTGATACATCAAATGAACTAAACTCTTATGTGGGTGAAACAGGATTGACTGCTTCAATAAATGAGAAATGCTACTTCTGTGGATTTACTAGACATCCTCGCTCTAAATGTCCTGCAAGCGATGCAGTATGCAAACTCTGTGGTAAGAAGGGGCATTATCAGAAGGTCTGCCGGTCAAAATCGTACACCAAAACTACATCAGTTACTAGTTCTTTGTTGTCTTCCATGACTCTAGCCGCCGCTCCACAGTCTCTCTCCAATGCGGTTGTGCAGATTTTTGTAAATGACATTCCCCTACAAGCCCTCGTAGATACTGGGAGCTCAGACAGTTATATTTCTTGTGCAGTCGTTCAAAAACAACATATAAAGGTAGTGCATTCTCGCACTTCAATCACAATGGCTTTCACAAGTCTGACAACTCATACTCATGGTCACTGTTATGTAAATCTACGTTATAAAGACTCGAGTTACTCACATATCAAACTTTCAGTGTTGCCAAATCTGTGTGCTGACGTGCTATTAGGTCATGATTTTTTACGCTTGCATAATAAACTCGAAATTCCATTTGAAGGTAAAAACAATCCATTTTCACTGTGTAATCTTGTTGCTGCACATATTGATCCACCTCCCTTGTTTCATAACCTAACACCCAAATGTGTTCCGATCGCTACAAAATCACGAAGACATTCCACTTTTTTTTTTTTTTTCATCAAGCTGGAAATCGAAAATTTACTCAGTGAGCAGATCATCGAGCCATCTAACTCCCCTTGGCGCGCCCAAGTTTTGATCACTACTAATGAACGCCAAAAGCGTAGAATGGTGATTGATTACAGCCAAACGATAAATCGTTTCACATTATTGGATGCCTATCCACTCCCAAAAATTGATGAGATGATTGAAAAGATTTCAAAATATACTGTATTTAGCACTTTGGATTTAAAGAGTGCTTACCATCAAATACCCATCAAAGAAGAAGAGAAACTCTTCACAGCTTTTGAAGCTTGCGGCAACCTCTATCAGTTCCGTCGTATTCTCTTTGGTGTCACAAACGGTGTTTCGTGTTTTCAGAGAGTTATCAGTCAGATTATCAGAAATGAAAATCTTCAAGCTACATTTGCTTATTTAGATAATATAACTATTTGTGGTGAAAACACAGAACAACATGCAAAAAATCTTGCCCGGTTCTATGAAGCATCCAGAAAATATGGGCTAACATTCAATGAGAATAAAAGTGTTATTGGCGTTAAACAAGTAAAACTTCTAGGCTATGAAGTTTCTCATAAAATGATCAAACCTGATCCCGATAGACTTCAAGCATTATGGAATTTATCACCTCCAAGAGATCTTAAATCCCAACAGCGAGTCATTGGTCTCTTTGCGTATTATTCACAATGGATATCTCATTTCTCCGATAAAATTCAACCCCTTATACAAAATAAAATCCTTCCATTACCAGGTACTATTGTAAGCTCATATGCAGCATTAAAAAATGAACTTGCTCAATCTGTGATGACTACTGTGGATCTCGACTTGCCCCTTATAGTGGAAACCGACGCTTCGGATACTGCTATAGCTGCTACGTTAACACAAAATGGTAGACCCGTTGCATTTTTTTCCAGAACACTATCACCAAGTGAACGGCATCACTCAGCGGTGGAGAAAGAAGCTTATGCCATCGTCGAAGCTATTAGAAAATGGCGTCATTATTTACTTGGTACTCATTTCCAACTCATTACAGACCAACGATCAGTTTCTTTCATATACGATATGAACCACCATGGGAAAATAAAGAATGACAAGATTCAGCGTTGGCGAATAGAACTTTCTTGTTACAGTTTTGATATAATCTACCGTTGTGGCAAAGAAAACAAAGTCGCCGATGCATTATCTTGCGGATATTCTGCTTCTGTCATGGGTGAAACTAATCTGAAAGACCTACATAACTCTCTGTGCCATCCAGGAGTTGTTCGCCTTCTTCACTTTGTGCGTTCTAAGAACCTACCTTTTTCTGTTGATGATGTGAAGAGGACGATATCTAGTTGTGCAGTTTGTGCTGAGCTGAAACCCAGGTTTTGCAAAGTATCCACAGGAAATCTTATTAAAGCGACTTCTCCTTTTGAACGTCTAAATATTGATTTCAAAGGACCTCTTCCTTCAAACTCCCGGAACAAATATCTTCTTACGATAATTGACGAGTACTCTAGATTTCCGTTCGCTTTTCCTTGCCAGGATATGACAGCATCAACTATTATTAATTGCCTGTGCCAGTTGTTTTCCCTGTTTGGTATACCATCCTACATGCATTCAGACAGAGGATCGTCGTTTATGTCTGCAGAATTAAAACATTTTCTCCACGATAAAGGAATAGTTACCAGTAGAACAACAGCATACAACCCCCAATCAAATGGACAGATTGAACGTCTCAACGGCACTCTCTGGCGATGTATATCACTAGCTGCTAAATCTAGGTCCATACCAATCTGTGAGTGGGAGGTTGTTCTCCCCGACGCTCTTCATTCTATCCGTTCTCTTTTATGTACTGCCACAAATACTACTCCACACGAACGGATGTTCAGGTACAATCGAAAATCAACGTCTGGTGTTTCTCTTCCCAGTTGGTTAACTATTCCTGGACCGGTCTTGATGCGGCGTAATGTACGTTCTAAATATGAATCTCCAGTTGATGAAGTTGAACTGATTGAATGTAATCCCAAGTATGCTCATGTGAGACTTCCAGATGGACGTGAGGAAACAGTATCTATTCATCATCTTGCACCAAAAGAACATATATTTCAATCGCCCGTTAGCATGCCGATTCCAGACGCAGTACCAGAATGCCTCCAAAATCAACTTACTGAAGACGACATATCCACCCGTTCTACAGATACTGAAACTCCTATTTTGACGGACAATTTAAGTGAAAATGTCAAAATTGATCCGAACCCATCTTCTTTACTAGAGAAACAATGAAGGGTTCGTCCATACAATCTGAGAAGCCGCGAAGTCTAAACAATTTTAAAAGTCTTGACTCCTTATGCTCTGTATTCTCAAACAAAAGGGGAGAAGAATGTGGTGTGAACATTTTCATAAACGTTTAGCATTTATATTATACACTATTCACATCTTTCCTTTTTGTTTAAACCAGATTCTATACTGGAATTATAAAACGAATAAAGCCTTTATTGCGGGCCCTCAATATTCTCACTTGATCGGTGAATGTTTGATTAACTCATAAACACTACAGGTGAAAAGAATAGTAATATGGAAGAACAATAGGCCTTTTTGGATATGACAAATCACAAAGAGTGGATACATTATCACCAGCCGTTGAGAACGACTGTGATCCATATCACCAATTGTCTCCAGCCGTTATTGGGTTTTACCATCCCGAGGACCCCAACCAGACAGCAAGTCAGTCTACATCTCCCTACGTGGCTGGCTGGCTGACTGGCTTAAACTAACTTGTGGATTTGATTGACGGATGAAACCATGATTTGGTTCGACCACCACTACCTCTTTTCCAACCTGATTAATCCTATGTCAGCTGACATTCGTCGACGAGGAAGGCGATGGCTAGGCTAGTCATGCGTAACACACGTCCTAACCATCTCTCTTAATCGATGCGCTTACTTCACAACCTCGTCGATTGATTTCCCCTCCTTACCTAGCACTCGACCAACGCCTAACCTCAATATTGCTCACCCTATTATACCACTTAACACACCGGAGGTAGGACGCAGGGACCTATGATCAAAGACAGGTGGCCTTTTCATGTCTTCCACTTTAAATGGCCAGGTCTCACAGACATAAAGGAGGACGGAAAGGACTGCTGAGCTCCACCGCCTCACCCCTATCTTTAAGCTAGGAGTAATCGATGTAGTCCAGTCCTGTAGCATCATCTGACAGAAGCAGGTGAATCACATGCCAAACATTCGCAGATTGCAGCTCAAGGTGTTCAGAAGACTCTGCATTTTGTCAGCATCTTTACCTAGAAGGACTATATCATCTGCATATTCTTATATTTTATATTTTATATTTTTGATTACAGCTTGATGCCACACCGTATTTTCAGTACAAGTATGGCATTTTCAGCATGGATATCGGTAGCCAATTCGGACCATGTGCATGGCGGGAGAGTCCTAACCACTGTCCACACGCTCAACGAGATTATTCCCTGGTGGTTACAAGTTATTCCCTGAGTCGCTGAAGTCAGTTAGGGTTAAGTCCATGTATACAAGTGTTGGATGTCCTGGATGTCTGGCCCCATTCAAAAAGGCGTATGAACCGAACTCCGGTCACCGGCTGCCAATGGATAGTGGACCCCCTACTCCACTCCTACTGCCTTGTAGGTCACACTTGGTCGTGTAAAGGCTAGAGCTGCACTCTCAAACAAAGATTCTGGACATATCAATGGTGGCATGTTGCACCGACCAGATGACGATCTGGTCAAATCAGTTCTAAATCCCTCGCCATTACCATCTTGGCGATGTCGCAGGGGTGGACAGCTGAAAACATGGCTTGGTACAGTCAAGGCTGATATGGAGTGCCTGGGGCTACAAACCGTCTACGGACTCCGTCTGTGGAACAAGAATTGGATAACCCTGTCGCAAAACCTTGCATCAGATCGCCGCGCCTGAGCAGCGATGATTCGAGATGTTCATGAAGCCGGCTCATCCTCCCGTAGGAGATAGCCGAAGTGAAGAAAATCATTAGTAAGTGGATTGAGGTTTGTAACCGGAATTCAACAGACAAGAATTTGGTTTTTAGGCCAATCAGAAAAACTTTAAAACACCTTTTTAAATCCGAACTTGATACATTTATAGTTTTAAGAGTCGTATTTGGGGGATCAGTAATACAGATAAGATTATTAAAAATAACATTAAACATCTGCTTCTGTGCCAGCTTTCATAAAGGCCAGAAAAGCTAAATCAAATGATCAAAGATTGCTTCGAAGATGCGAAACACATGCCTACAAGACACATTTCACAGATTGAGAGCTAATAGCAAATTATTTGGAATATGTTTATAATTAATTATAATTATGAGAATAAATATACATACTTCAAAAATCAATTGAAATAACTCACTTGCCTGACAAAAATCCGTAGACCAGCAAGAGAGACGTGCTGAGTCATTCCGATAAAGTGAACAGTTTATTGGGCATTGGTCAGGACAAAAGTCACCTAGATTAAATCGCGCGAGATTTTGTTTTCCTGGACGATATGAACTCGCCAGTCCATAATGAAAACTGCTTGTGAGAGCATCCCAGTCCACAGTATCCACAAAACACATAAAAGGATTATCGATCAGTGCAATGTGATTAGATTTTAAAGTAGTAAGCTTCCGTAATCCTAGGCCTTTTAACTTCGTATGTCTGATAATCAAACTGTAATCTGATATTTGGCGGAATTTTAAGCTTGGTTCAGCAGATATAGTGGTCGGATTTCGTATGATAGTGAGATTTGGAAGAAATGTAGACAAATCCCCGGAACAATTACCATTTTCTATTATCAACCGACCGGTGATTTCCACCAGACTTGGCAAACTACAATCATTCTTATGGCAGCAAGCATCGTTTAGATTTTGTATAATAAGTGTCCCTTCGACTTTTGAACAGTTTCTTAGTGAAGATAAAGAGTTTGGCTCACTCAGATCCACTATGCGTGCAGGACAATCTAGAAATGGGAATGTGAGTAGAGGTTTTGTTTAAATGTGTAAAAATTAGAAGTCGCCCTATAGTAAAAAAGCTTCTGTTTGGAATAAGTTCCAACACTAATTTTGTCCTAATAATATTTAATGCTTGTTGTCGTGATATTAAATAAATACACCACAGAGTATCCGCTTGTAAAATGTAACCAGGTTTTCCACGAATCGAAACACAGTTAGATCTGGGTATACTAAATAACGAATTTATTTGGGACATGAGCTTCGAAGGATAGTTGAACATTATAAGAATTTGGCCATCCTTACCTGATTCAAGTGATTGGAATAACAAAGCATAATAAGGGGAACAGTGATTGTACGTGTCAAAATTACTGGACTTTAGGAAACGTTAATCAACGCCTCTATTAGACGAAAGCATTATATATATACATATAAGTAAAGTGGTGAAATTTTGTAACTATGATCTGTTTCCACTAATATGGAGGTATTGTATAATTTCGGGAAATTTAATGAAATTTAGAGAAATTATGTTTATTTTAGGAGCCAACAAAGAGTCTTTATGGAGTAAGAAGATTACTATATGTGTAAAACTTGGGCACTGTGGTAGTAAGTAATTCGACATCGACTCAAGTTTCGAAGTTGTGTGATTATAATTGATATGATTATGAACAATAAATGTTGTTCGAAACGTCATCCAGTAAATAATACTGTTTCACTGTGTGATACATCTAATAAACAAACTAATATGGAATTAAGAAGATTACTGTTTTGCTTACAATTGACTAGCACTGCCTCTATCTACTTATTTAACTGGTGCCAAATCGATTTAAACAAAATCTATCGACGTAATAATACTGAGTTTGATAATAAAGATTCCCTACATAGATATCTCTGGCCGGATAAGACATTCCCACCATAAAACTCCAGTTACAGTTGCAGATAAAAAATATCCTCAGACAAGCGTTAGGAGTGCATCACTAAAAATGATAAACATGCAGTTGTTCAACAAAAAAAGCATTCCCACTTCATAACTACAAAACTATTTTGAAAGTTTAGAATCAACTCATCACTTGTTTCAAAGCAGTTGTTGTAAATTATAAAACGGGAGTAGTAGGTTAAAGAAATATACTAACCAATTCTACGATAGTTCGGGACTGACGTTAGGGAAAGTGCGAACTGAAATGTCTGAAAGCTTAGTGGTGGAAGACATTAAAAATGCACTAGATAGAATCTTTCCAAGCTAATATTTATTAGCCTCCTGGCCAGATGACTACTTTATTAGCGTACAACTTAGCACTTCGGAAAAGCAAACAACAACAGAGCAGAGCATGAGCAGTTACATTAAAATAAGAGAGGATTCTCACATTCAGTATGACGATACAAGATACATACATCTACACCTTCGTGGACGATTGAGAACTATGTTGTCAAAAGTATCAAACCACTCCTTATTATTTATCAACATGAACGTGAAGTTAAGTACCAATTAGGAGAAGGAAGTTACAGTATGCCCCCAAACGACCAAAGATCGCCTATTTACACCCTATAATTCGCTAAGAAATATTTACATGACGTGAAACAAGCACGCAGTAAAAATAAATGTCAGATTTTCTTAAATTTTTAGGAGATTACGCGGCTTAAGATATGCAATTATCAAGTTTTCAATGTAGTCCACACGGTAACAGTCATTTTCTATAGCATTCATAAGTAACGGACAATGATAACACTCAGTGCATTTCAGATAAATGTCTGTTTAAGGCTAAATATTATATTTATAAACTATAAAGTTTTCAGTTGACAAAACTTGAAAATTGATAGTTCCTTCTACACTGAATTTCAGCTCAAATAAATCTTCTAGATCACTAAATACAAAATGACTGCCACTTACATTCACAAAAGCCTCCACTCCATGTCAAAAAGGACCAGAAAATCAGGACAAACCACCGGTATGACATTAAACATGCGCCAAACAGACATCACTTTTCCTATTGGTTAAAGGAAGACTCACTCTGAAGGTCAATCTAACTTCAACGATACAAAACAAGTGACAACTGCCTACAGAATTTATTGGTTATCAGTATAACGAAACCAAAACCTGTACAGATTAGTCACTAATTGATTCTGGTTATGATGAACTATAGCAGCTACCAAATGAATTTGGGTAAACAGTCATGTCACTAGTCATGAATGTGGAGCAGGTTTTACTTCTGCAGTTTTCTCACGAACTGATTTATTTACTTTTAACTTCCGAGGTTAGGATATGAGTCATCCACTTCGTTGTCGCGATGCGTAGTTGAAGTGCTTTGAACTTTTTGGATTTGAAATACATTCCACTCACCTATTACTTGTATTCCGAAGATTTGAGATCCTAAGTCTCCTAGACCTTTTATTGCTCCCCAGATATTTATGTCAGCAACTAAAGGAGAGTTGCCAAGTTAAGATGCCTTGACAAGGCACTGATGAGTATGTAGCGGTTGGTAATTCCCCAGAATTACTAGCCACAGCATTCATCACTCAACACTGAATGCTAACTCTCACTGTTCATATTCAGATGATAAGGGTAGTAGGCTCTTGCGATCTGTGTTAATCCTTGCAAGATATATCTCTGCAGTGGTCTAACTTCTGTTTGAAAGCGTTCACCGATGGAGATGATATTATTGAATCAGGTGGGACCTGTAGTGTTTGCCCTAGATATATCGAAGCAGAGGACAACGACTAGCTTACGTGCTTCGCGACTACTAGTGATGTAGTCGAAAAAGCCGAAGTGACAAGTAACGCAGGATCTATGTTTAGGAAATCCTTATCAAAACCTTTTAACATGTTCTTCCCTAAGTAGATAGACTGACAATTAAACTTTAGCAACTTTCTCCATGATTCGCGAGGTAACTGAGGCTATACTTACAGGTCTGTAGTTGCGAACTTTTGCCTTATCACCAGATTTGTAGTTTGGAGTAATAAAGCTGGTTTTCCACTCATAAGGGTAAGTGCCAGTGTTCATAGATGTTGAGAAGAATTTAAGAGGTAAGAGAGGAATGTCACACCCAGTGTTTTTGAAAATTATTGAAGCGAGGCCATCTGGTCCTGTGCTAGTAGAAGGTCTGAGGCTTTTGACTGCTTGTCCTATTAATTGATCGATGATTACTATACTCCCGATGGAGGGGCTAGTAAGGGGTGCAGTTTCACCAGTGGTGTGTTTCTAAACATTTAGTGAAGTAGTGATAAATCCTTAGTGGAAAATTACTGTTTGATCAACTTCCTTAACTTAATGCGGTGTGTCCTTGGAATGTATGCAGCTTGGTGCCTACTTAATTTCACTACCTTCCTAAGAGCAAAGGTATCTAGACAAAGGGTAACATTCCTGTAAAACAGGGACACCACAGCCTCCAGGGATTCAGTGATAAAATAGTCATCCCACTGACAGAGTCGAATGAGTTCCTGGACTAATCCCCAATCTGTATGTTCGTAACTACGACATATCATGCTCCCTGAATCTTGTTTGTTTCCTGTATTTGGTAATGAGAAAGGCAGAGGGCAGAGTACCTTTCTGTGGTCACTACTGGAAAATCTGTTACCAACATAGGTGGAGACTGGGATTATGTTATGACAAAACACAAGGTACACGAGTAGGTAGATGGACGTGTTGCTGCCATCCATAACAATCGACAGTGGCAAGTAATTCGTCTAAGAGTTGGGGACCAGAACTACTTAACCAGTTGACATCTAGAAGATTGAAGTCTCCTGCGATTATTCAGTGATTAGAACCAAACGAGGATGCGCGTGTAAACGATTTAGCTAATAACGCATTAGTTTCTTTTCTTTTGAGCGTGGTGCTCTATAAACACTGCCTATGAGAATTTTGTACTTACCTCCCTGTAAGACGATACAGAGTCAATCAGGCACCTCATTCAGCATATAATCTTCCACCTTACTGACTACGAATGAGTTATGTGCATATATGAGACATCCTCCACCACGCTTGCAATATTTATCTGCATGGTGCAGAGTGTAATCATCTATACCTAAATGCACATCAGGTATAGAGGATAAGTACCGTGATTCAGTTATCAGAACTACAGTGGGCTTGGCGATTAATATCAATGTACTTAGTTCAGATATCTTATTGACTAGGGAACGTGCATTAATTAGTTATATCGTGAATAAGTTACGGGATACTACAAACTGGCTTAAAATATCGCAGTAACCTAATTCTATTTCTACGTCAGCACCGGGAGAGTTTATGAATGATAAGGGGGTCGGACTGAGTGTCCACAGATCGAAGTTAGAGGTGCTCCTAGGTACCATGGGTCGTACCAGTGATTCGGAACACCCATATAACGTACTGTGTGTTCCTGGATGTAGGGGTAGTTGTTGTTGTTGTTGATTAGAGGGCATGGCATTGTAAGGTCGACCCATCAACCTGCTATTTGGCATACCGGTACGTGTCATGTTGCTGTTCTTATAACCGGAAGAATATTTTAGGGGTGAGGGAATTTGCTTCGGTTGCAGGACTTTGGGGATTCTACAAGGCGGAGTATGGTGAAAACACCAAATATACATGTGTTTTGAGAGGGTTTCTTGGTATCTAGTGTGAGTATGTTGACACACTTACTTTCAGCAGGTTTATTGAAGGTGTTCCTCCCCATCATTAGACTCAATCCTGCGAAATTCGTTCACCTTGGTGAGGTTACTACGCTTATCTGAAAATTTCTTAGGACAACTTGCAGCAGTACCAGCTATTTCAATACCTTTCAAAGAAGCTTTGTTTACAGGTATACTGATATCCAAATCAGTTCTTCGTTCCATTGGCAGGCGTGGTTGTTGTGTACTTCGCTGAATGCTACTGTCAGTACTAGTTGATTGTTGCGGTGCACGATCCCATTTAGGCAAATTTAAGTCAGAGGGGGTGGACGGATTATAACTACGCACTGAGCTGGGGTCACAGACTTATTACTACTATTCAGTCTAAATTAGTCTTGAAATTTAGTAAACTTACTAGCATCAAGAGAATTACTAAACTTAGAAATGATAGGACAATTAGACTGGGTCGACTATTTACGAAGTCGTTTGCATTCACAATGCACACTAGACATTCCGCAGCAGTTCCGAATTTTGGTTTTTATAGTATTCAGAGGCATTGAGTCCGGGATATTGTAAACTATAGCCTAATGAGAATAGGCTATAAGCTTCATCACTTTGGCTGTCAGGCAGTCAATGAGATTTTCTGCTTTATTTATGTTTTCCGGAAGGAATTTTAGGATTTTATTTTTAAAAGACAGGCTGTGGAGTCTAAGTCCGCCAGCTTGTTCTGAGCTATATCCAGTAGAGAATTAACCTGTCAGTGTGAGAATGGCTATCCGCGATATTTGAGATTGGCAGTGTCAAGCACTCAAACTGACCTAATTTTTTCAGAAGTTCATTTACTTGCCTCTGGATATCTTTCACAAGGTAATTTAATTTACAGAACTCAGAGTTCTCTAACAGAACATCTTTCACCTGTATTACAGAAGTGGAAACTGCACTCGAGCCATTTTGTGACCTGGTAGTTAATACTGTATTACAGGGCGATAATGTAGTTGTAACCGAGCTTGAGCCACTATCTAAAACAATTGTGTTACTACGAGCACGTATTTGGAAATTAGAACCGTAAATTTAAGGATTACATCAGTTAGCAATGAATGAATATCATTGAAAATACGTGCAAAAATGTGACCAATTTCGAATCTACCGCGAAAGTTTCATCTGATATTTCCTCAAGGGCTGCCGCCTCAGGCCGTCTGGGATAACGGTCGAAATATGTCAGAACATGAGATCTTGCAAGGGGTTCAATTGGAACCATATTAACGTGGTCACCGGGAGTAAGGGAAGTGACATGGGGGATTTTAGCGTGTCATATTGGCCTTTAATTCCGACAGGCTAGACGCTCATGGACACAACACCTCACCTTCTTATTTGTGCCACACCAGCTAAACCGATTCATGATGGGCTTAACAGATGTTAGGATTCCCAGATGAGATGAGATATGTTCTGGTGATAACTACCAGGCACAATGGGGGAGGAGTGCCGGTAGAAATGTCACAAATGTTTGTAACATTAGATGCAAATATTGTAGATATGTGCTGAAAATTCCACACTGTACCACTAGTACTGTTTCTGGAATAAAGCAAATTATTATTATTTTGTTCTTACGTATGCCTAATATTTTCTGGGTTGGTTACAGAACCGTTTGCAACTACTCATGCTGCAACTCGGTTTCCTCTTTCTATAGACAAGTCAGCCTCACAAGGTCTATGCCACCTATTTTAAAGGAGGACCAAATGCACAGCAGGGCAGCTGCCACAGGGTTAGTGATCAGGGGAACCTGGCGAATAGCCTATGCAAACTCTGAAGCGTAATCTAGGTGTCGTCGTTCCTCTGATGAATACCCATCTAAAGTTGAGTTTAGAGATTGCGCAGGTGGCTTGTCATTCGTGATAATTATGAATTCATGACTCCTCATCGAGTGCCTATGGAACAGAACGTATCCAGAGGTTTCCTATTGAAGATTTTGTGATTTGTTTCTGCTGTTTGTAGTCTTCTCGAGTTAAAGGCAAGTCGAGTCACTTCTCTTTGACCACTTGCTTCATAACGAACCGACTGTAGTGTCAGGTCCACCAGCTGAGATACCTAAGGGTGGATCCTGAAACACAATTAGGGCGGCATCCGCAGTGGCCTTTCTCTCTTGAACAAAGGCGAGCTTAGCGAACTCGTTGAGAGCTGAAATTCTAAGAAGGTATCTAACAGAGTTTCAAGACTCTGTCGTTCCAGAGTGACCACTTGAAGATGTTCTACTGATCCAGCAAATTCCAGCTCCTGGCAGCGGCGATATCTCCGGAATTGTGTCAGCCGAAGCAGAGAAACTATCGATACCAACTCTACTCAGTGTTACCAGCACAGCCTGCGCCAGCAGCGGTGACTTAGATAAAAACATCTTTCTAAGGAGACCCTCGTCGAACTTAATTTGTTGACTTCATGCATACCTTAAAACATGTATCCAACCTAACTATCCCTTAAATCGACATCGCCGAAGAATTCATTAAGACGTCAGAGATTCAAAGTCCGTTTCTCCTCAGACTTCCTGCTTCGAAAGTCTCGTAGGGGTTGCTTAATCCTGGGACGAATACATGTGTAGCAAGGTACTTGCTCGACTGAAATGATGGCCCCGGTGGTAATTCTGGATGCAATTTGTGTAATGCATCCAAGCCTCCACAGGCGTACAATGGGCTCATCTTATTAGTTAATCGAGGTCATTACGACATTCATTCCCCTGGATTTCTATAGCTTAGAGCAACTTAAGGCCTCAGTATTTTATAGAACAAGCTTCTTTGTCCCTAGGGACCATAGTGGATCCGCCATATTTCCATAACATCCCTACCACTCACTGCAGATGGTTACGTTTAAATTCCACATAAAGTGTCCGGGAACTACACTAAATACTTTGGCGACATTCACATATTTTTCTATACGTTACAGAGAGTGGCAAAGTTAGACCAGTAGCCATCAATCGGCAAATGGCCTTGAGCTCAAGGACCACATGAAAAAGGCTATTTTTGTTTATGAAATACATACATCTATGAAAAATGCATAAAAAATATGAAAGTGTAAAAGAGGATATCTTTCTCTCACAACTTCCAGTTTAACATAGGAGTATCAACCAAATATTTACGCCACGTTCTACACATTTATTTGTCTATGTGATTATGAACTGCATCTTTTTGTGATCCATCAGTGGCCATGATCCGGTTTCTCAACCTGCATCAAATCCTCCGATGGAGTTGATGTGGATCCCTCTGATGGGGATTTTAGGGCTGAAGGTGTTAACATTCACGGACAGTACGTTATATACTTACGTAAGGGCTTGAGCCCACAGATCTTATAGCATTCGTTCCGTGGAGACAAACCAAAGCACTAAGTTGATCGCCCAAAATACGAAGTATTTTTCTGGACTCAATTGTAGCGCGAAGATGACTCTGTGACAAGCTAGGGATCATGCATGAACGGACGTAACACGATGGCGTGCCAAATGGCGTAAATGACTGACTGTGGCCCTTCAGCTAGTCGAGACGATGTAAACAGCAAAGTTAGCATTCAAAGTTCAGTGATTAATGCTGTGGCTGATAATTTTTGAGAATGATCTACGCTACAGGATCGAAAAATCATTAGAATGGTTGACTTTGTGGCGAATATATATTTAAGATCTGGCAAGGAGTTATATGGCTTCGACTCGATTGTCCGCAGTGTAGTTTATTGTTTCGCCAGTCGAGTGATAATAGGTATTAAAATACTTGACTTTCTGTATGCGTTCTCTCGACGAATACTTTCTGTAGAGAGATATGGTATAAACCAAGCCCCGGAACATAATTTGCTCGCTCACGACCAAGATAAGATAATTTCACCTATAAGCACGGTGACACCTCCTCCCAATAGTATGTCTCTCCATTTTCCAAGATGCGATTTCCCTTCAGTGCCTGTACCACTGAAATGCTGATACAAGACTATTTTCTATTAAAGCATCTGTAGCTCTTGCAGGCCGTTTTAAAACCGAATGATTACAAATATACAAAATCTGGGATGATGACAGATGGGTCCTCACAAAAAAGTTCCTACAAAATAGTAGAATCATCAGCTTACCCTCCCCCTACTAACTAGTCTCAAACAAATTCCAAGACGATGCACGTGTCCGTCAACCGATCTGCTGAAGCTTTTTGTGTTCATGACACCTACACATGAACAAATCCTTTCTTTTCTAATCAATCCCACATCTAAGCAACACTGGAAAACTTGGTCTTTACCAAATTTCATATGTAACTGTGTTAGAACAGGCACTTGACTAGAATCAAACGGAGCTTCATCTCACGTGAATAAAACTCATTGGACCATTCATGGTCACTGGTACAGACACACTCCATTGATATTTAGTAGTGCTTAGAGTTTAACTTGACCCTGAGTGTATCGACTATCAGACTACTGAAATATGACGAGGCACATTCGCTACTAGTTACATCCATGCTGTAATTGTGGCCTTCAGTTAAGACAATGATGCACACAAAATACGTTACTATTGTAACTGACAACTTCGCCTCTGATCTGCAGTATCTTAGATGATGTATAATGAATTCACAACAATTTCTCTTGTACAGGGAAGTGAAGTTAAGTGGTCCTGTTGACAGTACAGACACAGAAATACAAGAATCATCACTGTGATCCTTGTTTATAGATTAAAAGGGGCGGTAAACATATATTTTAGTATTCTTGTACTAGTGAAACATTTGCATCAAAAGGGTACGGAGGGTAACTAATCTGAAAGTGTTACTTATTCATGTTAAAGTCTCATAATCCTTACCCGTCAAATAATTTATCGAAATACTTACTAATTCTCTTATCTAACCCAGGAATCTACGGAAATTCGTCCAAAACATATACTACCGACGATTTATCAGCAGACTGCAAAGTTGGGTGAAAATATTCTGAGTCTCCACATTTTGTGAATCCTACCGAACTTCACAACCATTGTCTCCTTTTTCCTTCACTTCCCAGAAACATCTCAGTTTATTTTGAATTGCCGTATATTTGAGTTATAACCACTTTCCGAAAGTATTGCATTTGTATGTTGTGACGTATGATTATGACACGCGGACAGAAGTTTGTTGGCATTTACATTAATAAGCTAATATTTCAGTAGATTAGTACTGTCCAGTCATTGAATAGCATTCTATCGCACTAAATTCCATCCTTCTTTGTTCACACTCGAGGTTTTCATGGCAGTGTGTTAATGGTATGAGTAAAAAAACTAAACAACTATGTCATAGTAAGTGCGTTTGAAAACGAAAATTTGGCAGAAATTAAACGACATGTACAAGGTCATTGATGGAGTGAGACGCTCCAAGGTCATTTTCGTCCATGTTAGTCGGCCATGTTGCATTGCAGTTCTGTAGCTGTTCATTTACACATTGGTTTTTCCGTTTATCCAGCAGTTATTCACAACTTATCTTGATGCACATTGTTCACAAATGTTGCGTTTCACTTCATTATTGTTTCCGTTTCTGTTAAAATTATTTATTTCATTTGTTTCGAAAGATTTTACCACCAGGTCAGTGCATCCGTTTCATTGTAATTGTTGCATACGTTGCATTCATGCATGGTTTCAGTGTTTTAATTGTTTTTCAGCTATTAATGAATTAGTACTGTGTAGAAATCGTGGAGATTATACACGTGAACATGTTTGGGAAGCAGAAGCCATTGTTTCCAGTTCATTTTTGGTTGCTGTTATTGTTCCTGGCTCAATTCGTTACTTAATATGTAGGAATCTGCAAAAAAATGTCTTTCACGTTCATGTTTGTAGCATGCAACAATCTACGAGCGAATCTGGTGAAGAGAGCACGATCAGGGTTGATATTAGCAAAGTTTTCGAAGAACTAATTAAACCTAGAGAATTTAGAACCTGCTTTGAAGTTTAAAAAGCTTTGAAGCTTTTCGACAAGGTGTCTGTTGTCAGTTAAGAAATCAGATATATTGTGAGAGAATCAAAATCAAGCAAGGATGAGCCAAATGTGAAGCATGAATGTGTGGTGTTTGTATGTACTTTTGGAAGCAAAATTAGGAAGCAATAGGAAATCCCTAAATGATTGTTAATGCCTAGTGTACTAGATCCAAACGCACGAACTAGGACTGCCTGTAGTAAACGCGGTGTTAACAACCATTTTATTTGTTTCAAAACGATTTGAAAATCGGATAACGTACGATGATCTGGTGAGTGTTCGGTAAGAATTTAACTAGCAAGAATAACGTTTCGGATTTTGGTCTACAATCGGTGGTTTTTTCGAATTTACAACCGTCTGAGAAGCTGATTATTATTCGGGGTGAAAAAATTGGCTGGTTACAAATTGCTTGTTTCAGTTCAAATAATGAAATTCCTATTTTTCGGATGCTTGTGATTTCTCCGTGGTTATAAACACGGTTGCCCATGATTTATAAGAAAACTTTAAATAAATTTTCCTTGAACCAGTGGTCTTCTTTTTCTTGGCGAAGCATCTATTGAGACGATTAGGTAGCAAAGTAGAATGTTTTGTGATTGAGAATCGTAGTCGTTGAGTTTCGGATTTATATCGCGCATCTAATTGCTATAACCCTATGAATAAAGCTTTTTCCTCATGGCGCATTATGATATCTAGAAACCATAAGCACACTGCCTTCGATAAATTTATTTTTACTTTTTAAATGACAGCAAACAGTGAGTCATTTGAGGCGATAGGATAAATACCTCTAAACGCTATCGTGAAGAGATTAGGATATGTTTATTTTCTTGACTAGGAGACGATCTTTTTACCCAGAAAGCTCTCAGGATGTCCGCTTTTACTTTGTAATTCAAAGATAACGTTGAGTTGCTCACTTAGGTAGTAGCAAGGGGGTAGCTTTGGGTAATGCGTCATAGAAGTAAGCAGTGTATGTCTATTGTGTCTAAATATATTAAACGATGTAAAGCCGGTCAAATCGTAGTTCTCAAATATGAGTTAGTTTTTTAAATAATGAGTGTACCGTGCTAGCGTTTGTGCTCGAAACGTCATCAGTTAATATAACTGTACAACACTGTCTGATTTATCAAAATAAAATCTTATCCATAATGGAGTTATACTCTACCACAGTGCCCAAGTTTTATACTTATATCAGCGTTTACCTTGGTTTGCATACCTAGCTCATGCATGCGTGTGATATACATTTAAGGCTAATACGCTGTTTGATGAATTAGTCCGAGATACTTAAAGTCAGACTTGAGCTCTATATCACTGTCATCAATTTTGCAACGGTCATAGGAATTAAAAGCTTCACCTGACTTTCTCTTACATCGGAAACTGAAATTGACAGTCTGACATCTGGAAGGATTTAGTTTAAAACATTTTCTGATTCCTGATAGAGAGCTGTTCATCTTAGTACAGTGTAGATGCGAATTAAAAGACACCGGAATAGTTAGTCCACGCACTTGACATATTTCATTTTGTATGCGTATGTACATTAAGTTCGTCAAACAAAAATACAATTGGTACTGGACGACTATAATGGAGAAAATGTTGTGATGCAAGACTGCAGCTGCATCTAAATTACTTCTACTGTGTTTATAGGCGAATCATTTGAGATCGTTAAAGGCTTTAAGTGAAGGTTGAAGATTAAGTAAGAGTAACTTTTCCATAGCTTTTACAAAAGGGGAGGTAATAGCAATAGGTCTAAATTTAAAACATGTTCCATTAGACGACTTAGGTACAGGTTCAATTTTAAAGTCCTTCCAAACGGCTGGCACAACATTTCTGGAAAAAGATTCATTAAATATGTGAGAGGATATCTGTACATTTTTTAAGAATAAGGCTAGGCAAACAATCTGGAACTACAAGAAGGGTTCAACGACTGGTGATATTTTAGAACGTCATTTAATAATGATAATAATGATTTACTTTATTCCAAAAACAGTACTTGTGATACAGAATGGAATTTTCAGCATTAATCACAAAATTGCATCTAATTTCCTTAATTATAAATAAAATTAATCACACAGAAAATTTTTCCACATTTACAATAGGGGTAATGTCAAAAAAACATGCAGCATATAAAATGGAAATAATAATAATGATAGCAGCTAAGGTAATGATAATAATACAAGTGGAAATTGCCGTGGGCTTGTTTCACACAGTATTGTCGATGCGGTATACAAATCCTTGCATGATTAAAAATATTGAATATGATGTTCTCTTTACATGATATGGTGAGGGGAAAAACAAAGATTACAGCAGTCATAGAGATAAGTTAGTGTTTGCAGTTATGAAAGTGAAAACAAAGAATCAACAGGACCATAAATATAATAGAAATAATAAAAGTAAAACTTGAAGGTATATAAAGATGGATGGAGGAGATTGTTTATTTTGAAATAATAGAGAAGATTTGTAGCTCAGGTGGATGATTTGCAATTAAAAGTGTTCTCTGAAGAAGAAGAAATTTAAATCATTTCACTCTGTGCTAAATATGGCGCTGAAGATGTTGTCCGGAAGGACGACGAAAGCTTCGCGACTAAACCAACCAGCTCAGAGAACACTTTTAATTGCAGATTGTTTATTTAATAGATGAAAAAAGGTTTGTATTGAAACCAAGGAAGCAACTCTCATTAACACTTGTGACACCAGAAACCTTGGTATTTATGGGAGAATGTATGAATGCCTTGTTTACCGTACACACATCAAATGAATAGGATATACTGTTGTAATACTGGAGGTAATCAGATGCATAAAGGCGTAAGTTATTTAATATTCATAAAGTAGATATGCAAACACCGCAGTTGTTGATTATAGAAATGATGGATATTAGATAACATCACATGATTCAACGGCATATTAGAAATAGATGAAAATTGTTTCTTTGCTCACTGTCAAGTGAACAGTCTATTTGACGATGTCACTGCATATTAACAGATTAGTGAAGTAGCTGTCAAGCCTAAGTTATTACATTTACTTGTACTTCATACTTGGTGTTTAACAGTATACAGACTGGCAACTGGCTAGATAAGGCGATTTTAGCGTATCGAACAGTACAGAATTATTATTTAAATTGCTAAATCTTACTTAGTTTTTACAATGTGCTACTGTATAGAAACAGACACGAAATCTTACGAAGGGCTAAAGTAACAGTCTCATAATACTATAGTAAATCTCCATCCCTCTAACTAAGCTTAACATGCATTGATCCGAATTCACTTATTACAAAAGCACATAGTATAGCGACGCACTGAAAAAAGTCTAGAGGAAGTAGAATTGAAGAGTATATTAAACATTTCATTAATTTACAAAAGAAAATCCCGATGAAGAGTATTAACGTTAGTTTGTCCGGATGATATTTCCGCTGGTTTCATATTCGACAACTTCCGTATACCTGAAAAAAATAAAGCACATGTAAGGACTAGCACAACATGAATTTATGAAAGATAATTCTACATATTAGCACACACTGAATACACTGATTCGGTTAATACTAAGTAATATCTCATGCAAATAAATGTATATGTAGTTTTCAGCTGGTTTTTATATTGGCACTATAAGCATCAATAGACCTCAAATGTTTTCCAGTATTAAAGGATTACACGCAAATATCAAGACAATCTTTGAAGCTTCCATACTGTTGAGGCGTCATACTCACATTAACCTTAGTTGCAGATCAACTTCACACTGAATACGTTTACATTAAATGAAGTATTGCAAATGTGTAACTTAGAAATTGATCCATAATCTCAGTAATGTCTAATGAGCATAGTTTTATGAATCCTACAGAAATTACATTCTCATATTTAGGAATCTATAGCCATCAAATATAAGCTGAACATGCTTCAACTCTAAGCAATTATGCACAGTGTTAGCAGCATAGAGAAACACTCAAAATATTGTAAGATACGCAGACCTGTTGCGTTGATGAGGATAACAATGACATATAATGCAACCTAGACATTCGATCGTGACACTGCATCTGTACTGCTTCATGTTAATGGGAAATTCAGGAAAAATTCATCACCACTACTGGTGATCAAAAACAGTGCAGCATTAAGTTTACAGTGCCAGTGAGAATGGCATAACAGACAGTAGATTGATAGTAATAGAGCTGACTAGATTCAGTTCTCATAATCGACACAATCCATGTGTATAATAATACTATACACTGAATTAATGCACTAAGTGGCACAGTAAGGAAATTTAAACGAGCGATTGCCTTCTCCACGGCACTGCACTTGCAATAATCATGACAACCACCTACGTTTGCTAGCCAAGCAGTCAGCTAAGGAGACAATGGCACAATATAAATAAAGTTGAGGTATTTTTTATACATTGAGTCCACATAACTCATATTACACTACACCAAACAGTGCAAATATACATGAAATCCACTTAGAAATAACCTCTCAACTTACGATAATTCCTGTCCAAATATACATATGGTGAGACAAATCCACATGATTACTTCTATTCCCACAGAAGGTTCTGTTAGCATTTACAGGTGATTTCGAAGTACTGATAGAATTCTTTTGTCAAAAAGGACTGTTCTTCACACGAAAATAGGTTGAATTAATATCCTGAGACGTGAAGTCTCCATTGAATGATACCATGACGAAAGGTGCAGCATCTGAATACAGTAGATTATTTGTGTAGATGAAATTACCCTTCAACTATCCTATCTTTCTCACTATAGCGATATTTTGCTACAGTTCGCCTGAAACACTGATCGTTGCAACCAATATGCTAGGGGGTGTCGCAGTCAGATTACATGACGCGGACTCCAAAATAGCAGGCCAGAAAATGGGAATTCTCATCAATCCAGATAATATATAACGCAATTTCATTAAAAATTATTGACAAAAAAAAATTTCCAAGGGAAATTTTAACAGCGCTACTAGAACATGGCATTTAACGTCTACCCGAAAATTTCCATTACACTGACTTACACCAACAATATCTTGGAAGTAATTCTCTTGACATCTGAAATATGTGGAGAGATTGGATGCTATTGTGCTATCAACCCTACGCGCGCTCCTTGAATACGACGTGCTTTTTCCTCTCTAACCGGAAAATACCTATTTTGTGAATTATCCGCTTGGGAAACCTGATCTTCCTAGCCGGTGAATTAAATTCAACCATTACTCACATATTGAATCTCTGTGTGGTAAGTCCAGCTGTCTTGAACTACTGCCAAAGCTTCAGGTGCTACTTTTGTAGCAGCATCTTCCTCACTCGTTCAGATAAACAAGACTTGTTGGTCTACCACGTGATTGCTGTGAAGCCGATCATCCAGAAAGTACTAGGTAAAGTCGAAAACCTTTTCTTTTCCTTGTCTTGTACTTTTTCAGTCTTATTTTTGTTCTTGTGGTTAGATACTGTTGCACCCTTATTCTTATACAGCATAAGTTTTAGTGGTTGTTAATATGGCTGTCGAAAGTAGTAGGAAAGGCACTGAAACACTTTACTATGTAGTCACAAGGGCTTCAGCCAGAGAAGGCGAAAACCCAGGGACATCAACCCCTTCCCGCATACCGACCCTTAAAACTCGTGTAGGTCTCATCTGTCCTGATACTACGCCTGCATTGCCACAGTCTAGTACTGAAACGGCGCAGGCAATACTAGGGGGACGGGATATTACCCCTGCATCAACTGAAAGCCAGTGTGTGAAACATAGGAAACCTAAAAGGAAACGCTCAAGACGTCACGAAACCTCGAAGGCGTCATCAAGTAAGGGAGACGAATGCCAGACATCCAGTGTCATAGTTGCTTAACCCGACTCAGCGTTTGAATGTAATTTTTGCAAACGGTGGGTGCACTGCCGTTGTGGTAAAGAGGTGCCGAAAGCATATTACGAGTTTATGAGAAATAACCCGTGCCCGTGGTTTTGGTACATCTCTCCACTTTGTCGCCCTGGCATAGTCCCGCAGAGCGTGTCTGCGGATAGCAGAAACAACACGCAGCCCTTGTGTCCCAACAAAGTCTTATGCAGCTCCCCACCTGCTTACACCACACTGCCAAAACTCGGCACAGACAGTAAGAAGGACACTCCAGTCCTACTGACTGAAAATGCCAATTTTCATAAGGTGAAGATGCAAAAGGTTGGAACCACATAATCAAGGGAAGAGAGAATTAGAAAAGTACCACTTGCATCCACAAGCAAGATTGGCAACACAATAAAGGCTGGCCAGAAACTGATGGAGCCTAAAGTTGCTGATGCGGCAAAGGAATACAAGAAGCCAGAGGCCAAACCTAAGTTTAAGGTTAATTGGTCTAATTCTCTTATACTCTTTAACGTACCTGTGAGCAAGGACAGCTTGCTTGAACAGCCGGCCCTGTTTGATCAGGAACAGTGGTCCAACCTGTGCAATGAACTAGGTCTGAACATTAGTTCAGTGAAATTGTGCAGGCTGTACAGGGGTGTCCACACGCCTCAGGGTAAGCCACCCCCATTACGGGTTACACTGGACTCTGCCGAAGAGGCCGAAAAGGTACTATTGATGGCTCAGGTACTAGCCATCGACAGGAGCTCAAACATAAGGGTGAGACAAGACAGACCATGGGCTGTCAGACAAATGGCGAGGGAGTCACCGGAACTGATGCCTTCTACCTTTATGGTGGTACACGGTGTTCCGGAGCTGGAAACGGGCACTGCCTATAAAAAACACATGCATGACGTACAGCAATGGAGATGGCTATCATCTCAGATGGCCCTTGGCGCTTCTGGAGCCATCTCCGTTTACCGACTACCTCGCCCCGCTCGTCTCGCACTGATTAGCTCTCGAAAGCTGCTAGGTGTCACATTCAACTCCCCAGAGCAGTTGGCCATAGCACTCCAACGGTGGTATGAGACCAAGGGAAAAATGGGAGGACACGTCCGGTGCTGCGAAAGCAGACCTCGAACCATGAGAAGGCGGCAAACTGAGGCTTTAATGCGTCCCCAAGCTT
This sequence comes from Trichobilharzia szidati, assembly GCA_944472155.2. Taxonomy (NCBI): domain Eukaryota; kingdom Metazoa; phylum Platyhelminthes; class Trematoda; order Strigeidida; family Schistosomatidae; genus Trichobilharzia; species Trichobilharzia szidati. The sequence continues at coordinate 19,167,847 of OX235273.1, read as the reverse complement.
CAGTGACACTAGAGCGATGCAGTTCTGAGAATAACGGTGTGTCACCCAAGTGTCCTGCTCAAGTCCGTGTGCGCTCCCACTTCTTTTCCCTGCAGGTTTGCCGTCACTGGAATTCCTTACCGGCAGATGTAGCTATGGCACCGTCTGCGGATGCTTTTAAGCGAAGGCTGGACAACCATACAGCGACACAAGGGCTGCATCCAAATGGCCTATCCCCTTAAAATCGCATACACCATTCAAAGGTAGACAATTAAACTGGTCGTTTTACTTCTTTACATTCTCTTCCGTCTTACTCTCCTGACAGCTTTAACTACACCTATTATTACTACCATTATTACCGGTATATATATATGTATATACCGGTTGACTGACTGTTGTTACGTTTTCTTATTCTTTTTCTGTCTGTTAGTCTGAATACCTTTACTAATTATATCTATTATTATTACCTTTTTTCTATTGACGACGATACCGAAGGACGAACTGGTGAATAGGTCAACTCCATTCACAGTAGTAATAGTCTTAACACACCTCATACGGCAAACCGTATATAATTAATCCCTGCACAACTCCCTTTGGAGTCAACCGAAGCTACGACAGTCGAGTGGCGGGACGAGCTACGCAGACGTTTACCGAAGATTAGGAACCTCTACCTCACAATCAAGAAGCGAGCACAAAGAAATCAAATTGGTTTATACTAGCTCGTAAAAACGATATTGGATTGTAAAATGCAAGACTACTAATACATTTATGTCCTAATTTGAGGTAATGCGTTATAATTAAAAACTTATTTATTAAGAAACTGAACTGATTAACTATTGAATAAAGTTAAATCAACATTCATCGCGACAACAGTAGTCTATAATGACTTGCTGTAAGACTGTCGCATACGTTTGCTAATATCCTAGCAGATGTTCTGAAGTGTCCAGAAAACATAAATTTAAAAAACTTAGTAGCAGCGTTGAATAATTATGTTAAAATTAATGCTAACATTATAATGAATTTAAAATAAGCTTACAATAGTGGCAATAAGAACAGGAGGTTTAAAAAGAGGTTTATAGGCTAAAGATACTGACGTTCACGGATAGTAAGAAGCATTCTAACGCAAGATCTAATATCCACGATTTCTATAGTACTCATTCCGCGTAGGTCAAAGGCAAAGAAAAACACCAAAATTACGAGTTATATTTCGGGAGCAAATTGGAGTACAAGATGGTTGCTTAACTAGCTGGGGATCGTGCACGAACGAACGAACGGGACACAATGGAGTACCAAATGGCCTAGATGCTTGACCGGAAGCCTTCAGCTAAATAGGTTGACTTAAAGAGTGTGGGTCAGCATCCAGTGTTCGATGATGAATGCTGTCACCAATAATTCTGGGGAACTAACTGCCGCTATAGGGGTAAAAGAAGTCAATAATGCCCATTAATCAGGCAAAACAAAAATTAGGTGCCCGATATTACGACAGATCCGGTCCACTGTATATTTAGTAACTACGCGGACTTCTGTATGCACAGCTCAGGATTTAACTTGTGAATCGCCATTGCTTCTGAGGAGCGAAGAGGCTTGACTTATACTCTTTTAGCAAGATGTACATGTGATCTGGAGATAACTATGGGGCTGATTTTTGGGTTGGCCTGGTGTCCACATAGTATTAGGAGCTCCAGGATGGAGATGCGAATGATTTTCCCCCTCATAAAGCCACGAGGGTAACTGTCCAATTATACTTTTGGATAGCAAACTCTTAACGAAAATAGGCAGAGAAGGAATAAAAGGCATCATCTAGGAAGCAAGCAAGCATATTAAGCGGCCTCCTTAAGTCGCTGGGCTATCGGAAGTGCTTCCAACAAAAATGCTCAATTTCATCTGGTTTTATCATTGACTTAGTAGTGCAGTTATATCAAATAACCTTTCCATGAAATTCCGCGCTGATTTAACGTGCCTCTAGTCAATAAGGTGAGGTAAATTTAGAACGCGATAGCGTTTATCCTCATCCTAAGCGCTGTGCTATTCTTCAGCGAAATGAATACATATACTTGAGATTCATACTTTACCTTGTAGCGGTAAATAATTCCCCAAGATTATTAACCACAGCAATCATCATTCAACATTGGATGCTGACCATCACTGTTTAAGTCGACTTGTTTAGCTGAAGGCTTACGGTCAAGCATCCCCGCCATTTGGTGCTCCGTCGTGTCACGTGCGTGCACGATTACTAGCTAGCTAAGCATTCACCTCTACCCGCGATTTTGTCCCGAAATATAATACGTACTTTGGATGACAAAATCTGGTCTTTTGCTTTACCATTTGGTACTCGAAGAACGAACACTATAGAAGTTGTTGGTATAAGATCTTGCGTTAGTATAATCCGTACAACTCGCGAACGTCGATACCCGCAGTCTCTAAAACCTATAGATCCTGTATGAAGGAGAAGGTATTTTGGAACTAAATACTCTGAAATTTTTGTTGCGTATATTCACATATTGTCTGAAATAAAGAATTATTATATTAGTTGAGGTCATTTAACATTCACCTCGTCATGGTACTTTCAGAAAGTGAAGTAGGAAGGAAGTTACAGCATGCTCGCCATTGGTGACTGCAGTCGATTCGTGGCCATACCCAAGCTTCCCAATCGGAAAAATGTGTGTAATAAAAAGGGAAATTTTCAGGAAAACGGGGAGGAAAAGAGGCAATTCTTTTTCAAAGGAAGAAAAATTGATTATAAGGGTGAATGTGGGGAAACCACGAAAAATTTGACTGTACACTAGGGGCTACTGATAAATTGTAAGTAGTTTAACTCTTCTGTCGAAATTACGTTTTCAGCACTTCAATTGAGGCGTTGATCTTACATTAACAGTATCCTGTTGAACCTTTTTCACAAAATCCAACAAACTGAACACAGAAGGAAGAACTCGCACTTAAAATTAGGAATTTCAATAAAGGTAACCCGACAGCTTATGTCTTTTTGCATGTATTTACATGTTTAAGTGTGACAGTTTAAAACAGACTTTGGTTGATTATTTTGTGATGAAAATACTTTGGAAGTCACTTAGAAATTACACAGATCTGTGCCTCATTTAGTACTTTTTATCAGCCGAAGGTTACTGTTTCATAGCATATCGTGAGTAACGGTGACTAATGGGATCCATCACTTATACCGCAGTAACGCTTAAAGGCTCAACCTTACAACAATTCTAAACTAATTCTAACCTACGCGTCAATAATGCATTTTTACGGTAAATGAATATTTTATCTATTTGAAATTCACCCAGTATATACTACAATAACCTTGTTCGTTCTCAAAAAGGGGCACTGGACACTAAATCTGTGCTAGGAGGGCTGAAAATGCGTAGAAGAAGAACAGGGTGCTGAGTCAGTGCCTGTCATGTTGATAAACCAGCACACACTTCAAGTTTGTGCAAATAATCAAACAATTTCAGAAGAGTTTCAGAGTTTACTCACTATAGAATGCTAGAGTTAGTTCAGAATTTGCGAGATTTACTTCAGTACAATTGTACGCTTGGAGGGTTGACTAGACTGCAATTAAATTCCATTTTGTGTTATGAACAGTCTACTATCTTAGCCCAGTGTACGCGAATTAGCTCAATGATTGCAGGTTTACCAAAATCGTTAACTGTCAACTAAATAACTGTGAACCCCGGTTGGTGGGTACTACTGAAGAGTCCCAAACTAGGACGAAACAGCTGTCCAGTACTCCCAGGTTTTCCAATGGTTCTCTAACCAATGTCAGCTCATGATGAAATCATGTAACCAATCAACCAAATCCCTACAAACCAATACTTGAATAAGACTAAAAATAAGTTTTATAGTAGCATCCAGTGACAAAAATTGACCTCAATACTTTAAAATATGCAAAACATCAAACAAAAACCCTTTAAATTTCAATTGGCAAACAAATTCACGAAAACATAGAACCAGTTAACGCAGAAACCCATCATGACCTTGCATCTGGATATACTGTCTCTCACTTTTTGGTAGACCAAGTTTCAAACAGGCCACCAGTTATATGAAGACAGAATACATGTACAACCTACCATTGAAGGAAGATTTTCAAAATTCTTCTGCAGTTCAGTCAAACCTTGTCAAAATACCCAATACCGCATAGTCAACTTGCGAGACAGCCAATGAATAGCCCTATAACAGTAGAAGATGAAAGACTTGGTAAAGGAATGTTTATCTGGTAATTGGTACCCCTATTTAACCGAATTATGTACACTTTATCTTCAACGTACGCACCATTTGCGTAGATCTCCCGTGTCGTGCTGCCTCTGACCTTCCTTCATATTGTGTTTCTTTGTGTTCCTTTCACTTCTCCCATGTATCTCCGCAAAACTGCATCACTTACTTTCCCTGACACCAAATCTATCGCCCAGCTATTTGATGTTTTTTATACCGATGAACATCTCTTCACATATATGCTACTCGTAAATGTTATCAGTAGCATGTGACACAGTACAATTAAACATCACGGGTGGTGACAAATGCTTCAATAGATTGTCTAAGAAGCCTTAGTAAGCTATTTCGCTAATCAGAAGTTTATTATTTACGTAGTCCACTGAGAGAGATATCAATCGCTATTGTAATTCCACTTGAAGTTCATAGCCATACTAGAGACTTTCGCGTGATAGGTTACAGAGGTTTTCTTGCTACATATGTTTCTTTAACTGTGCATTTCCTACTTATACACAATATGGGAAAAAATCCCGTTTTCCAACCAATCACTCTGTAGTAATATACCACCGAAATGCGCCGTCTGCTTTGCATAAAAAAAAGCGAAATATACACTATGTCATGCGTAAAACCCACAAGAATGTGTCCGCATCCATAAAAACTGTGGAACAACTATCTGAAAGACACACGAATCATCACTGTTCAATAGATTACACGGTATCCATACTCTATACAGAAATTAGAGGAAGAATTTATGTTTTTTGAAAAGCAACGGTTACACTCAAATGTTCATTTACAAGTACGGAAGATCTGAAGTTTCAAATGTCAAGTAAATCACAGTGGAGAAAAAGCCCACCTACATTCAACTTGATTATAAAGGTGAAAATATTACCACAGTTGCCAAGAGATCGGCGATGTCACCAGGTAGAACCTATTTTGCAGCTAAGCTTGTTTTCTCATCTACCGAACAACTTGCTGTTTGGTGCAATCGAAAATCGATAGATATCCTTCTCATTTTAATTCCAACTGCATATATAAAAATTTACATATATCTGTGGGAGCAGTTACATTGGGAGAAGAGAAAGAAGGAGGGCATATCTACGATTTCCTGAACATGTACCAAAAAGCTTATGTCTAAAAGAGCAAATCCTTTAAACAGTGCCATCGCCAAACATCTCCTCGACATAGTCTGGATTCAACATAGAACTTGGCACCGAATGCAGCAGTTCCAGTTGCCACGTTCCAAATACCACACAAAGGTAGACAAGAAAATGAGTGAAGAGAATCAATAGAGTTTTGACAAGTATAAGAGTGAATCAGAATGAGTAATGGTAGAAAGGGATATGAAAGATTACAGAGACTGAGAATACATCTGCGCCATTGATAACGATTTTGAGCCATGACACCTTTGTCTCCAGCCATTGATTCTTAGAGTCTCGAGGGCGGGCCCCAACCCAGAAGTCTGCATCTCCCTACCTGACTCAGTTTAACTGTCAAGGATTTCATGGATTGGTGCCATGCTTTTATTTTATTTTTTGATTATAGCTTGAAACCACACAGTATTTTTGGTACAAGTATGGAGTTTTCAGCATGTGATATCGGTGGCCCAAATTTTGCAGGCCGACCATTGATATTGGGTGTGTGCCGGCAGGGTATCGAACCCCGGACCATGTGCATGGTCGGCGAGAGTCCTAACAGCTGTGCCACCGACGCCACCACTTACTCTTTTCCAACCTGCACCTATATCAGCTAGTAATGACCTCCGTTGGGGGAGGCGATGGTTAGACATGCGCAGCACGTGACCTAGCCATCTCAATCTATGTAACTTTATAGCCTCGTCGATTGATTTTCCCTCTTTGTCCAACAATCTACACCTAACGTCAACATTACTTACCTTATTATACCACCACCTAACGTGAGAAAGAGATCGTAGACATCTATGATCAAAAACAGTCAACCTTTTCATGTCTTCAACTCGTATTGGCCATGTTTCAGAGCCACAGAGAAGGACGGAGCGAACTTCTGAGCAGTACACACGTCCCTTGGTTGATAGCCGGATGTCACGCCTAAGCCAGAGATGGCGTAAGTTAGCGAAAGCAGCTCGAGCTTTTTGGATCCGTGCCGAGATTTCGTTGCCAATCAGTCCATTGGTGCTGATACAACTTCCCAAATAGGTGAAGTGGTCAACATGTTCTATCACTTCACTCCCTATCACTAAGCTAGGGGTAGACGTAGTCCAGTCAGTCCTGTAGCAGTATCTTACATTTTACAGGGGCGAATCGCATGCCAAACGTACGAAGATTGCTGCTCTCTCCTCGACACGGGCCATGAGGTGGACGTCGCAAGATCGTTCGAAAATATCAATAGGCAAAAGAGTTCAATTCTCCTCAAGTTTGCTGAAACCATTTCCATCAAGCGCCTGAAACCTGATTTGTGTGTTCAGAAACGATCGGTTATCAGTCTTTTCTGGCCCTGGTAACTGGATATTTACATCCTCTCTTTCATCTGATTACGCAATGCCGAAAGTATGTATGATCATTATTGTTTCGGACAGAGTGATTACTAATATTATTACTGTTCTAGGCATATATTGATTGATTTTTTGTTTAAAAATGAATTCTGTGCAAGAATATTAAATTGTTTCTGTAGATATACTTAATAATGACTTTGGCTTGCAAACAGCTGATGAGAAACCAACGAACTAATAAATGATGGTACCATTTTATTCTGCAAAAGCCACTGTTGTTCTTTCTTTATTCGAACTCATGACTGTATGTGTGAGATTCCATACACATTGGTATTTTAAACTTATTCACTTTGAAATAAAACAGGAAAAAAGACCAAACCACACATGAAACTATATACTACTGATTGGTTGAGATAAGTAGTAGTGTTTGCTAGCCAGATCAAAGTTATTTGAATACTCTGAATGGCAGTTTCGCTTCTTTAGCGGTCGAGGTCATAAATCGCGTGCAGGTTTTGACTCAGCTCAGATAGCGGAAGCGATTCAAATCACTCGATTTCTCGTTAGCTGCAAGGGCGAACTGATAACACCGTGAATCAATATCACGATTTTCAAACTAATTCATAGGCTCCAACTACTTATATCGATCAATCAGTAGTACATAGTTTTATATACTTACACTTGCTTTCTTTAATACCATTAATGGTATCAAGTGGATCAAATACTGTAATCTGAATAATTTGGTTTTCAAAGGGAACTGTGATGAGAATAGACCTCTTCAAACAGTGTAAGTGGCGAATTGTGAATTGAACTTATGGCAATAATATTTCGGGTCACTAGTAGTCAGCCAGAAATCGATTGTTTTGAACTGATTCAGCTCTCTGAAATCATTCATAGTGAGTACACCATTGATGAGCTCAGCCTAGTAGCGGTATATAATCCCCCAAAATGATTGATTAGCCTACAGTATTCATCACTCAACATTTGGATGCTCATCTTCATTGTTTAAGTCGATTTATTCAGCTGTAGGTTCGTCGTCAAGCATCACCGTTGACGTTGTACGTCCGTTAGTGCTTTGAACTACTTCTGGTCTACCCATAACGTATATGGATTTGCGACAATATATGTCGCAATTGCTATAAACGTCCACATATCCTCCACTCCTAAATTCCGTAAGCAGCGAAACGTCCGTGTGCTGCCTTCAGATCAATTCTACCTGGCTAGCAAGCACTACTACTGATTGATATGAGTGGCACAAAACTATTATTCTCAATCAATTAGTGGTATATTATTATTATTGTTTCCTTTAATTCCTAGAGGAACATAGGGCTTCAGCCGTTCACGTCTCCATTGCGTTCGGTTCTCTGCCAATGTTTTCACGTGGCTCCAAATCTGACCACACGTTTTCATCTCCTCCTCACATGACCTCCTCCAAGTCACCCTTGCACTGACGACCAACTCGCCACCGCTTCCCTTTCGGGTTGTACTCGAGCAATGGCTTGTCTAGTGATGTCACTTGATGCATTGTTTCCTCGGAGAATGGCCAATCCATCTCCATTTCTTCCTGCATATTTGTTTCACAATCGGTTCCTGGTTGGTTCGCTCCCAGAGATCTCTGTTGCTGATCTTTTCTGGCTGGCCATCTGATCTTGAGTATTGAGCGAAGACAACTGTTAATGAAGGTCTGTAGTTTGTTTGAGATGCTCTTTATGACGCGCAGTGCCAGTTTCTGATCCATATAGTAGCACTGACCGACTTCACATTGGAGTTGAAAATCCGGATGTCATTTCTGATGCTGAGTGCTGTTGACCTGCACACAGACTTGAGAGTAGTGAAAGCTTGTCTTGCTTTTCCGATTCTTGCTTTGATATCCTCGTCAGTTCCGCCCGCCTGTAGTTGAAACGATGCTTCCCAGGTAGGTAAAGGAGGTTGTTTCTTTCAGGTTCCTCCCATTTATGCTGCTCTTTGTCTGGTGTTATTGTTCTTGTCCAGGAATCTTCATTACCTCTGTTTTCTCTATGTTCACCTGAAGTCCTATCCTCTCTGGATGCTTCTTCTGTCAACTTGTTGCTTTTCGCTTGCACATCTTCCATTTTGTGGGAAATCAGACATATGCCATGACCGGCGAAGTCCAGATCCTCCAAGTTATTGTGTGAGTCCATTTTATGCCTGTTTCTTCATTGCCCACTGTTTGTCGCACTATCCAGTCTACTGCAATCAGGAAAATCATTGGCGATAGTAGGCAGTCAGCCTTGTCTTACTCCTGTCCTCACTTCGAAGGATTCCATAAGTTTCCCGTTGTGTAGTAGTATATAGTTTTTTAATAATTATTTGTAATAGTAGTGTTTCACAGTGACCGAATTACAGGAAATCAACCAACAATATAGACAGGGATGAACTTAGGAATTTCTATTTTGGCGGGATTATTTGTAATTCATATAATAAATATATTAACAAACAACAGTAAGTATTTAAACAATACAGTGATGGAAATTGTCAATCACTATAAGTTTCATGCAAATATGCTTTCATTCTTGATTATTATTTACGGTATCAAGTGGATCATATACTGTGATCTATATAATTTCGTTTCTCAAAGGAAATTATAGTGAAATTTCACATCCCCGAACTGTGTACATTTCAAACTAATTTGATTGATCGTATAACGCTTGTCTTTGTTGTGCGTCTGTGCTATCTCATATTACTTATACTCAGTTTTCTTGCCTTACGTTTCAGTTTTTTTCTATAGTTTGGTTTGTAAGGATTAGTTATGTTTTTACGAGTTCATCAAGGATTGATACTAGTTAGAGAACCATTGAAAACCAGGGAGTACTGGACAGCTGCTGTTTCATCCTAGCTTGGGAATCATAGGCAGTACACACCCACTGGGATTCGAACCCAGGATCTTCCGGTTACAATGGCTCATGAATTCTAACTTCTACCAATTCGTGATTTAGAGCGACCCCAACCATTGGATCAATAGACGCATAGAGATTAACAAAATATACCGATCCATACGAAGAAATTCACACAAAAACAAAGTCAAACTTCAGGTCAAGGAAACAGTCAACACCAAAACAAGTGAACTAGAAAGTGAGAAGTCACACAAAAACAACCAATCACGTTCAAGGTTAGCAGAAGGAATGACTAAAGACATTCAGACCAAAGAAGCAGCCAACACCGAGACAAGCAAACTAGGGGGTGAAATGTCACACGAAAACAACCAATCACGTTCAGGGTTACTAGAAGAGATGACTAACAAACTCATTGAGAATTCTAAAAGCTCACTTCACATCGAAGTATGCGCTGAAGATGTTGCTCAGTAGAGCAATGAAAGCTTCGCAACCAAACCATCCAGCTCAGAGAACACAACCACACCAAAAAGAGTGAGATATTCTTTTCATACAGTGTTATCTTAGATAAAATCTTACACAAATATACAAATGATAGCATACAAATGTTCGACTTGTTAAAATTCGTGGCAAGCAATGTTTCCAAAGGGATTATTGAAGACTGTTTATACACTAGTTAAAATATAGCTGTTAAAAACCACCATTCTCATTTTCAAATCTTTTGTACTTTCCTATTCATCGTGATTATTTGATAAGTTATGGATTTATCTTCACTCGAATGCCTCTGTTAAGGTTATCCGTATGAAGTATCCTGGTTGGGGTAGTCGGGACGGTAAAAACCAATGGTTGCAAAAACAATCGGTGTTATGGCTCAAAATCGTTCTCAATGGGTGGTGCAGATGCATCCACTCCTTGTGACTTATGATTTCCAATGAAACTGTTTTGTTCTTCGTTATTACTATACCTTTGTCTCATACCTCTGTTTACTGTCTATATTATTATGCATTTCTCCTACTTTCTTCTCTTGCTTTGTGTGCTACTTGGAGTGGAGTGTGGCGACTTGAACTGCCGCACATATGTGCAAAGTTCTATGTCGAAAACCGACCGACCGACCAGTATAGCGAGTGAAAGTGATAACAGATGCATTAGGTGGCCTGGCAGTAGTTTATTCCGCTTCTTATTCATCTAAACTGTGGTGTTGAAAGGAAGAGATCCTGGAACTTGTCATCGATGAATACTGTGCAGGAGAATTAGAAGACAGATGGCTGTATTATTTGGTATCCTCCTTACCAAAATAAATACTTTCCCAATACTTTCAAATATTACCGAACTTAATTCCATTATATAGTCAAGTTATTTGATTAATTAGAACAAGACATATAAGCGAACAATACTGTTGTTTTCAATTAGATCTTCTTCAGGCTTTATTCTAATTCACATGATTTATATATAAAACAGAGTTTAACCAATGACGGTGATTTTGTGGATCATATAATAATAATGTGGTAAATGTTTTGAACGTAGTTAATAACGGTGATGATAATGATAACAAAATAATGATAATAAGGTTTATGCAGGTGGCGATAAGAACAACAAAGGTAGTAATATGTGTGAATGTAGACAATTCAATAAATAGATAAATTAGGTCAAATCTTAAGAGTTACGTAACTCTAAAGCTGAAGTGGACAGATAATCAGAGTTTAAATAAATATCATAAAAGTACGAAGGAAATGGAAAATAAAACAAGTGTTACACTAGATAAATTACAGTTAGAAGCTCTATCATTGGGTCCTAGATTTTGTGACCAAGGATATAAGGTCAACCAACTTGATACCGATATCCAGTTTGAAAACCTCCTCCTACGAAAAAAAAGATTTGATCCCAACGTCAGACGATGAAGTCGCTAGGTTTAAAACCACACTCCAACCGTTACACAAGAAGGTGGTAAATCATAGTGTTAATGACGTTTTTGAATTCATTGCTAACGTTCATGATATTGTAACAACAGAAGACAAGGTCGGTGGCACAGTGGTTAGGACTCTCGCCGACCATGCACATGGTCCGGGGTTCGATCCCCTACCGATGCACACCCGATATCTATGGTCGGCCTGCAAAATTTGGGCTACCGATATCCATGCTGAAAATGTCATACTTGTACTGAAAATACGATGTGGCATCAAGCTGTAATCAAAATAAAAAAAGGTCCAGGCAACAGATCGTTTATTAAGCAAAATCAACACATATTTATAGATTTTAATGTACATTATTGTAGATTATTGTTAGTAGAAAATACAGTCTTTTGATTGGTTGTTTCTCACAGAAACTTAACCTTGCATCTCTTTGTGGCTGTGTCAGATCATCCATATGCTAACTGTATCCGCCTACGCAAAGCCTTTGTTCTCATTTTCTCACCACCAATATTGGGGACATAAACATTGACGTCAATTACTGTCTACCAACTTTGGCTAGCAGCCAGCTCTCACCACAATATCAGTGTAAATGGGAAGCAAATGCTACCCTTAGATATCGTATCACTGTTCACCAATGTACCACTTATGAAGACTGTGGAATTCATATGCCAACAGATACTAGAAAAACAGTTCAATATCGGAATTCCAGTTATTAGTCTGAAAGAGTTGCTTTTAAGATGTACTATGAATGTATACATCACATTCAACAACCCTTATTACAGACATATCGACGGTATTGCCAAGGGGTTCTCCATTGGGTTCAATTTTGGCAGATTTCTTTCTTGCTAAGCTTGAAAATGGTCCATTTAAACAAGTAGTAGATAAAACTGATTCTTATTTTAGTTATGCTGGTGATACGTTTATTGTTCTTGATGTGAAAGCTAACAAGAATGAAATGTTAATAAAATTTAATGATGCACATCCATCGCTCACCTTCACTTGTGAAGAAGAACATGATGTTAGACTACACTTTCTTGATGTCCAGTTGAACAGAAGAGAGGATGATTCACTGAAGAGAGATGTCTACAGAAAACCTAAATCTGTAGGACAATATACACATTTCCTGTTTTATACCCATCCGATACAAAATCAATTTGGTCAGATGCCTCACGAATAGAGCAAGACGGATCGGTACAGATGACTACCTAGAAAATGAGTTAGGATACATCCAAAATACGCTGGTCCAAATGGGTTATCCTAGTAGATTTGTAAGGAGACAGATGAACACCTGGTACAATAAAGAGAAACTGACAACAGTTAAAAAGAAACAACTGTTCATGAAATTGCAATTTAATGGGGACGTGGCTAGTGAAGTCTTACATCTGAGATTATCGAGAGCAATAAAATGGACTTATACTGCCGCCACCCTTTGCTTGTCATTTTCCAGCCGACCAATTATGATTGCTCAAGAGAAAGACATGTTACCTAGCTGTTCCACTCTATGTATATCTACAAATTTAGTTGCTCCTGTGGAGACAGTTTTATAGGGCGAACAACTAGACACCTTAACAAACGTATTAATGAGCATCTTCCTTCATGGTTCGGAAATGGTCAAATGAAATCTATACGAAGTTCTATTTTGGCTCATTTGATTGATAGCGGTCACCAAGTGGACAGAAATAGTGCCTTAAAAGTTATCTATGGCATTCCATCGAGCCTTTCGAATGGAATCAGAACCTGTCTTTTACACCTAGCCGAAGCTATGGGAATTCGAGAGAACAATCCTAGTCTTTGCATACAAAAGAAGTTTGTTCTACCTTTGTCTCTCCCTTGGCCTAGGTGAATTCTAATCAAAACCCTCCCACCCTTTCTTATTTTCCATTTCCTTCGTACTTTTATGATATTTATTTAAACTCTGATTATCTGTCCACTTCACCTTTAGAGTTACGTAACTCTTAAGATTTGACCTAATTTATCTATTTATTGAATTGTCTACACACACACACATATATATATCCCAGCTAGATTGTACCAAAATCTGCTGCTGCTGGATTCAACATAGAACTTGGCACCGAAGTGCAGCAGTTCGAGTTGCCACGTTGCATTAGTAGAAGGAAGGTAAGATAATAGGGATGAAGATGAAGACAAAGGTGAGTGAGGAATAGAGAGGTTTCGCGTGCTCTTCGGGTTGTGAGGGCGATTGTTACTTCCCGGCTGCCCACACCGTGGAAGTTGGTTGCGTGACCGCAGAGCCCAGGGGACAACTGCTTGAGGCCGGTCACACACGGCCTGTTTTTGTTTGTTCTTTTTTATTTGGTGTGTCTCAGTAGCGTATTTATCAATTCTGCCCTGTGACACGGCAGCAGAAAGCGCGGTCGTTGTTAATCCGGGCCCCGACCGATCCGGCATGATATTTTGTGATTTGTTTGAAGTCATACGATTGGATTGGGTAACTGCTTTTAGTCTAACCGCTATCCAAACAACCTTTCTGGCATGGTAGGACATGCAGGAACATAAGTTCCAGCCAGTATAGCTTGTTGGGTCATTGCGGTGTTCAAGCCCGACCACCACGTGAAGGTAGCAGCTTTCGGTCGGGTGTCTCCTCATTTGCGGATAAATCTTTCCTTTTGTACCAAAATAAACAGCTTTCTGTCGGGAGTCAGTAAATGGTCCAAGTCTAACGGTCTTAAACTGAATCCTTCTAAATGTCAAACTGTTAATTTCAGCTTAAGATGTAAACGACAGTTAAAAGAAGCCGTTGATTCTCATGACAGTTGTAAGATTGATGACAATGATTTGGGAATTAAATCAGAAATTAAGTATCTTGGACTTATTCTCTCTTCTGATCTCTCCTGGTCTTCCCATGTCTCAGCGATCTCCAGTAAAATATTCCGCCTGACATTTTACATTAAGAAGTTAAGGCACTCAGGTATAACTCAACCCCTCCTCTTACAGTTCATAAACTCTTGCATCCTACCTATTCTTCTTTATTGTTCACCCTTATTCTTTCCTGGTTTGCTTAAAAAAGACTTTGTCACAATTCGTAGAATGCTGAAGACTGTCAGTAGGATGAGTGGTGTCCCAGTGGACCACATAGTTAACATCGTTGTCATTAGGCACTTGACTTCGTGCAATAAATTTGCTAAAGGGATTTTGTCTGACTTGGAGCATCCACTCTACCCTCAGCTTTCACCTTGCATCTCCTCAGGTAGAACAAGAAGTAACTTCAGAAAACTGTATGCTCGCACATCTAAGTATAAAAATTCTATGATACCATACTTGACACGTATTTTATGAGGTGAAAATAGTGTCAGGCAAGAATTGACTAACCTTTTTTCATCTAGTAAATAAACAATCTTCTCCATCCATCCTCATATACCTTCAAGTTTCATTTTTATTATTTCTATTGTATTTATGGTCCTGTTGCTCCTTTGTTTTTACTTTCGTGATTGCAAACACCAACTTATCTCAATGACTGCTATCATCTTTGTTTTTCCCCCTCACCATATCATGTAAAGAGAACATTATGTTCAATATTTTTAAACATGCAAGGATTTCTATACCGCATCGACAATACTGTGTGAAACAAGCTCACAGCAATTATCGCTTGTATTATTATTATTACCTTAGCTGTTATCATTATTATTTCCATTTTATATGCTGCATGTTTTCTTGACATTATCCCTATTGTAAATGTGGAAAATTTTCTGTGTGACTAATTTTTATTTACAATTTGAGGAAATTAGATGCAATATTATTGTGATTAATGCTGAAAATTCCATTCTGTATCACAAGTACTGTTTTTGGAATAAAGTAAATCATTATTATTATTACCTTTGTTGTTCTTGTCGCTACCTGCATAAACCTTATTATCAATATTTTGTTATCATTATAATCATCGTTATTAACTACGTTCAAAACATTTACCACATTATTATTATTATTTGATCCACAAAATTACCGCCATTGGTTAAACTCTGTTTTATGTGTAAATCATGTAAATTCGAGCAAAGCCTGAAGAAGATCTAATTAAAAACAACAGTATTGTTGGCTTATATGTCTTGTTCTAATATTAAAAATTGGAATATTTAAAGATTTTATTAATTCACATTGTGTTATGCAGTATTATTTACTGATAACGTTCAAAAAAATTATATAATATCTCAATACATACTCCAATTATGACAAATAAAACTGCATCAATAGTTGAACATATCGCCAAATAATGTATACGAGAAGAACACCGTAGAATTATTAAGAAACTGAACAATTTACGAAGTGAAATTGAGAAACTGAAATCTATGAAAAATGACAAACATTATGCAATCCTAGCTAAGCTATCCAAAGCAGCTAGAGAATTAGCCTTAAGAAAGTCAAAAAAAACTTTTGAGGAAGTTTGAAGACAATGTTTCATCAAATATTAATGAAACAAAGTGGGTAATCAATCCCCCGTCGATAGAACTAAGCTCTAGCGAGACAAAAATAATAATAATTTGCTTATTCCAGAAACAGTACTAGTGGTACAGTGTGGAATTTTCAGCACATATCTACAATATTTGCATCTAATTTTATCCAACGTTTAAAAGGAGTATTTCAAAAAAAAAGTAAGTATAAAGACAACAACAGCAAAAACACAAAAGAAAACTAAAAGAATGCGAAAAAATGCCAAGAAGTAGAAAGGAAAGTAAACAGCATATAATAATATCTCAGTATTGGGTAGTGGATGCTATGATATGATTATGCATGATGACAGTAAAGCTATAGTCATACAAGAAGTTATGAAATGATATTTAAGAATGTTTATCGCCAAGAAGATCAGTTAATTTGGTTGAAACAACTCTAAACAATCATAAAATAACATTTCAGGGTTGTTGTTTTGTTTTTTATTGTCAGGTCTAATGCAGTGTTTGTAGTGGCAGTGTGAGTAATCCTGCATAATACAAAATTTTTAAGGTGGTGACAATGGCGTTTACAACCAATGATTGTCAGTTTAGTATTGCCGAAAAAAATAAAAAATAAGAAAAAACAACCACTTAAACTGGTAATTACATGATGGTTAATGACAGGACAATTTTGTAATACTCATAGTGCTAATATAGTCGGGACTAGCAGATACACAATAGAAGGAATATAGTAAAGTACAAAAATGTAAGCCAATGTTAATATTTTAGGTAGCTAAGTATGTTTGAGAAGGAGTTCACCATAGAGTACAAAATAAGAGAAAAATAAAAGAGCCTAAAATTATGTTGTTAATAACAAAGCAAGTCATAGGCTTCACGCTTAACATTGTCTCTGTCACTTAGAACACAGGCCAAATATGGTATCGTTGAGTTCCTGTACTTGGTTGTACGAGCATAAATTATTTTATACTGATTTCTGGTTCTACCAGATGAGATACAAGGCGGAAAAGGATCAAATTTCAACTTGGCAGTTAATTAATTGAAGACAGAGGATGACATGGCTAACATAGAGGTAGCATTAATTTCACTAGATAAGATGACAGCAGAAAAATTTCAAACACAATGAGCAAAAGGAAGTAAAGTCAAACTTCACAAAATCTGAAATAGTAGCTCTAATTAATCTCAAACAGGATAAAAACAGAAACATAGTCATGACTTTATATTAACCCTTATTTATTCACTCATTTATATGTCTAGTCACTTTGTGACTCATGTATATTAATGAATTTCGAAAGTTGTGTGAATACCTTGACATTATTATTATTATTACTGTTTCCTTTAATTCCTAGAGGAACATAGGGCTTCAACCACGCGTCTCCATTGCGTTCGGTTCTCTGCTAGAGTCTTCACCTGGCTCCAAGTCTGCCCACACGCATTCATCTCCTCTTCACATGACCTCCTCCAAGTCACCCTTGCACTGACGATCAACTCGCCACTTCCCTTTCGGGTTCCACTCGAGCGATGGCTTGTCTAGTGATGTCAGTTGATGGATTGTTTCCTCAAAGTAAGGCCAATCCATCTCCATTTCTTCCTGCCTATTTGTTTCACAATCGGTTCCTGGTTGGTTCGCTCATTGCCAGAGATCTCTGTTTCTGATCTTTTCTGGTCATCTGATCTTGAGTATTGAGCGAAGACAACTATTAATGAAGGTCTGTAGTTTGTTTGAGATGCTCTTTATGACGCGCAGTGCAAGTCTCTGATCCGTGTAGTGAGTAGCACTGACTTCACATTAAAGTTGAAAATCTCCATTTTATTTTTGATGCTGAGTGCTGTTGACCTCCACACAGACTTGAGTAGTGAAAGCTTGCCATGCTTTTCCGATTCTTGCTTTGATATCCTCGTCAGTTCCGTCCGCCTGTAGTTGAAATGATGCTTCCCAGGTAGGTAAAAGAGGTTGTTTCTTTCAGGTTCCTTCCATTTATGCTGACTGTTGTCTGTTGTTGCTGTTGGCCAGGAATCTTCATCACCACCTCTGTTTTCTCTATGTTCACCTAGAGTCCTTCCTATCTTTGATGCTTGTTCTGCCAACTTGTTGCTTTTCACTTGCATATCTTCCAGTTTGTGGGAAATCAGACATATATCATCACGGACGAAGTATACCTTGACATGGTTGTGAACAATCAATTGTGCTCAAAACGTCATCAGAAAGTAATGGTGTGTAATAATTTTATCAAATAAGTTAACTTTATGATGGAATTATACTCCACCACATTTCTTCTGATCTAGCCCTGTTCTCTGAGCTGGTTGATTTAACTGCGAAGCTTTCTTCGTCCACATTCTAGACAACGTCTTCAGTGCAGATTTTAATATAAAATGAACCTATTTGAATTCTCCACGTGAATGATGATATAATTGTATCTCCTGGCAACCATTGTCGTGACTATTTGTTGTTAATTTACATCTCTATTGATCATTTTTATTGATTTTGAATCCGGAATTTCTTGTCATCTCATTTACTTTCTATTAGCTAATAAATTTGGTCTACAATAATGTATTTGTTAGTCGTTGGCCGATTCATTTGACTACCAGACTTCGAGAAATTCCCCGGCACTACTTTTGGTGTTTCGTCTATTGAAAATTTCTACATTACTCCAACCTAACTGATATCCGTAATTATCTACATGCATTGATATGAAGGCGCATATATATCGTGCCTTTTTACAGCTGATTTGTGCTCTTGGATTCGGATTCGATGGGGACGCCCACTTTGATTGATGGAATGTTTATTGCAGTTCATACAGTTTATTTTGTAAATGGCATTAATTTTATCTTCGATTTGTGTTGTGTCTTTTGGTTTGCACAATATCGAATGAAGTGATTGTGTTGGCTAGCTGGCTTGTGTGCTATATCTATTTCAAACGGTCTTAATATTCTATCCATTATTTCAGAGACACTTTGCATATGTGGCAGAGTGAATTTTTTCGTTTTCTTTGATGATGGTTTCATGTTTAAACTCGGGTAATAACACGTAAATTCGCAACCAATAACGACAATGGTTGTCAGGAGATACAATTATATCATCATTTATGGAGAATTCAAATGAGGATGTTGTCTAGAAGGTGGACGACGAAAGCCTCTCAGTTAAATCAATCAGCTCAGAGAACAAAACTAAACCAAAATCATCCACTTGTGCTACAAATCTCCCCTATTATTCTACTACAATGTCTAAATTCTATTCTCATATCAATTTTTATTACCGATCATAACATGAATTCCGTTCCTCCTACTAGTTTGAACAACATGTTAACATCCTTACCTGGTAAGGTTATCAGCTACGGGAATTTACGACTTCCAACCTGAGGCAGTTGATGCTGTAGAGTCTGGCTGGTCGCGTGACCACAGAGCCCAGGAGACAACTGCTTGAGGCCGGTTACAGACGGCCTGTTTTTGTTTGTTGTTTTTCATTTGGTGTGTCTCAGTAGCGTATTTATCAATTCTGCCCTGTGACACGGCAGCAGAAAGCGCGGTCGTTGTTAATCCGGGCCCCGACCGATCCCGCATGATATTTTGTGATTTATTTGGAGTCATAGGATTGGGTTGGGTAACTGATTTTTGTCTAACCGCTCTCAAAACAACCTTTCTGGCATGGCAGGACCTCAAGCGACATAAGTTCCAGCCAGTATAGCTTGTTGGGTCATTGCGGTGTTCAAGCCCGACCACCACGTCAAGGTAGAGTCTAGTGACTCTTTTGAATAAGAAGACAAAGCTCTTATTTACACAGATATCTGATTTCTTAGACCTAAACACAATGACATGCTATAGTGATGGCTATCGTAACATCGACCGATTGAAAGATCTAAGTTTGTGGAAAATTTTTCGAAACACAGGTTAGCCTTCATTTCATTGAACTTAAATTTGCAGATAATTTAAGACTAGCTATCTAAAACGCGATAGAGTACGCCATCAATCACGTTCAAATAGCAGTTACTGACACTTACAGTCAGAAAAAACGAAAACCATGCGTGCTGCCTAATACTGAATGATCTTAAATATGATGCTTTTGTCAATGACCATTTCCCATCTGAGTTAACGTATTTGAAAGCCTTGATTACGCTGACCTGGATGGTGGTTAAGGAGTGATAGGATCCAGACAGAACAGGAGACACGAAAAGAAGATGGCTAGGTACGGTATTTTTCAAAAATAATACTCCGAAGAAATTAGAAGCGTCTTTTTTACCGTAAAGTTATTTGGAAGCAATGCTACTGGCACACTTGTTGCATAAGTGAAATCACTCTTTGTGTTTGCATTTTTTGCCATCTCTTTGAGTCCCAAGGGAAAGTTTCTGTCGCAAAGGTGTTTCTTTTATGGGATGAAGGTGGCTAGTCTGGCGGTCAGCCTTCCTTATTTGTTACCGACCTTACAACTAGGTAAGCGGGGTTTAGGAGTGCGCCGACCTGAAATCGAAATCAGGACTAAACTAGTGGTTGGTGAGTGTTCCACTGCTAAACCACTGACGTACCTAAAATAGTGATTAATTTCAGATCACCAGCATGTTCTGTGAGTTTATACATCAAATAGGAGAGGAGATTTCATCATGAGCTGACGTCTGTTAGAGAACCGTAGGAAACCCTGGGAATACTGGACAGCTGTCTCGTCCTAGTCTACGACTCTTCATCAGTACCTGCCCACCGTTAGGGTTCGAACTCAGGACATTCTGGTCACAAGCCAACTATTCAGCCACTGGAACCCGATTCAATGGCCAACCAGTCCATGAATTCCAACTTCTGACAATTCACGATATAGCTCGACTGGCACTAGCCAAAGTCATCTGTGGCGAATATTTGTCCTTATGTGGTGAGTGCTACTTATAATCCGATATAAGTAGTATATCAGGAACGAAGTAACAACATGTTTGGCACACCGAAAGAGCAATCAAAGAAGAGAACCATAAGAAGAATGTTGCCATATGATGCAGAATCCAAGAAGCTATCGAATGAGATGATATTCGACCAATTCGTCAAGGATGTGGTGAAGATGTGCAAATGGCCGATCTAGAATATGGTATTCCAAATTTAGCTATGTACCATACGTTTCACCAAATAAACTATCCTTTCAGTCTCCTCAGTCTTGTCTTCTTCACACTTACACCCTACCTGCTGTACCCCACTGGAACCCAGGTAACTGTCTACCTCAATAGAGCCAGTCGCCATTGAGCATCAGATTGGTTAGTGGGGTGGAGCAAGTCAGCTGTGAAGACAAATACTCGCCACCAGTGACACTGGCTAGTGCCAGTCGCGCTATATCCTGAATTGTTAGGAGTTGAAATTCATGCGCTGGTCGCTGAATTGGGTCCCACTGGCTGAATAGTTGGTCTACGCTGTTGGCTTGTAATCGGAAGGCCCTGTAGCGGTGGGCACGTACTGATGAACAGTTCCAGACTAGGGTGACGAACGCTTAGGGTAGAATTAAGATTTGTAGGTATACAGTAGATGACTTTGAAAGTCTTATTCACATCAATTTTGTGTTCTGTAACCACGAGATGAGACAGTATAGAACTAGGAATAGACTTTGTTTGTCGCTTACTTAACCACTATTCAGGATGGTGTTCAGAAATCTGACGATAAACACGCCTAATTGTATGAATTTATACCACAAAGTCAGTGTATACATCACTGGAACCCACTGGCATGTTCACACCAAGACTATACATAGTTCGCCAAATATTCACAAAAATGGTTTGCCACTTCGAACAGTACTCTCGATATATGTTAAACTCACCAAACCATCTCGTAGCCAAATGGTTAGTCACACTCTTACAGCCTCTACATACTGAGGAAAAGCCATCTTTGGATTTGTCGACAGGATAAAAGATTTAAATGTTGACAATAAATTCATGATATCATTTCACGCATCTTCCTCAGTCACCAATGTACCACTCATGGAAACAGTAGACTTTATATGCGAAGAACTCATAAGACGAAACACTGATGTCGGTATTTCTATATCTTTTACAAAAGAGCTTCTTTTGAAATGGCACAACGAATGTTCACTTTTTATTCATTAGGGAACCACACAGACAAATTGATGGTGTGCCAATGTGGTCACCACTAGTATACACGGTAGCCAACATTTTCCTTGCAAAACTAGAGAATGCGTCCTTGAAAGATGTGATTGATGTAGTAGAATTCTATTGTCGGTGCATCGATCATGCGTTTTTGATTATGAAAGGAGAGGATGAAGTAAAGAATATTCTGGACAAATTTAACGATGTTCATCCTGCAATAAATTTTACCGTCGAGAAAGAAAAACTCTGGTATTTCATTCTCAGACATTCTTATGACTAGAAAAGAGGACGGTACAATACGAATGAGTGTATATAGAAAACCTTCATCAACTGGTCAGCATACTCATTTTTCAGCTTCCTGCCATTGAAATGCAAACGTAATCTAATAATGTTCTTGGTCCACAGAGCAAGAGCAATCTGGTCAGATGAATATCTTCATGAAGAGCTTAATGGTGAAATTAATGATCACGGATGCACACAATAGGATTAAAAAATACCAGCATATGATTAGATTCCATAGAGAAAAGGTTGAACAGACTATTACGCCAGAAGCCGTTATGCAAAGATTAGAATTAATAGCTCTACCTATAATTAAACCGAAAATCTGGATACGTCACGTTGATGATACATTTGTAATAATTAAGAGAAGTGATTTAGAATATACTCATAAATTAATAAACAACATATTTGAATACATCAAATTCACAAGAGAAGAAGAATTAGATAACAAAATCCCATTTTTAGATGTCTTAATCAGGAGAACCAACACAGGAGATTTAGAGACACAAGTTTATAGAAAATCAACGCACACAGATCAAATACTCAACTATACTAGCAATAATCCAGTTACTCACAAAAGAAACTGTGTGCAGACATTGTTTAAAAGAGTTCAGACACATTGTAGCACTCCAGAGTTGAAAAGAATGGAAGAAAAGTACCTACAAACGGTCTTCAAAAAGAATGGTTATCCACAAAATCTCATAAAAAAGTGTTTAAAGTCGAATCAAAACACCAACAAGAAACCATCATCAAAGACCACAAGAAAATTCATTCTACCATACATGAGGAATATCTCCGAAATAACAGCCAGAATACTGAAACCGTTTGATATAGATATAGCACACAAACCAGTAAAATCGCTTAATTCGATATTATGCAAACCAAAAGATCCAACAGAAAAAGGGGATAAAATTAATACCATCTACAAAATAAATCGTATGAACTGTAACAAGCATTACATCGGCCAAAGTGGGCGTCCCCTTCGAATCAGAATCCAAGAACATAAATCAGCCGTGAAAAGACATGATATGTATTCTTTAGTATCAATGCATGCAGACAATTATGGTCATCAGTTTAATTGGGATCATGTCAAAATCTTAAACAGAGGAAACACGAAAAGTGCCAGAGAATTCCTAGAAGCCTGGTACTCAAGCGAAAATGCGATTAACAAACACGTTAATATAGATGAAATATACCAATTAATAAAAAGTAAATCAGGTGACCAAAAAGTTTAAAATCCAAGTCAATAGAAAGTGGTCAATACATATGTAAAGATAGTTACCAGGAGACGCAATTACATCGCGCATGAAGAAATTTAAATGATTTCACTTTGTGCTAAATATGGCGCTGAAGATGTTGTCCGGAAGGACGACGAAAGCTTCGCAACTAAACCAACCAGCTCAGAGAACACTTTTAATTGCAAATCATACACCTGAGCTACAAATCTTCTCTATTATTTCAAGAGCTTAATATTATTAAACAGTTGCTGATAACGGTTATCCTGAAAAATTTATCGATACGAATATGAATAAAAAATCAAGACAGGCTAGAGTACCCACAGTTCCGAAAAAGGCCTTGTTCTTACAACTTCAGTTGCTCTGTGATAATATCAGTGAGATATTAACACAACGCCTAAGGAGTGCAGTAAAAAGAGCATTGAGTGCTACTGAAGTATGCTGTATCTTCAAAACCACAAGCCTGGACTACATCGAATCCTATCTTAAAGATAGGGAGTGAAGTGGTAGAGCTTGTTGACCACTTCACTTATTTGGAGAGTTGTATCAGCCAGTGCCAACGGGTGGATCGCTGACGAAGTCTTTGCACGGATACAGAAGGCTCGTTTCGCATATGCCAACTTACGCCGTCTCTGGCTTAGTAGACGTGATATCCGACTGACTATCGATCAAAAGACGTGTGTACTGCTCAGCAGTTCGCCCCATCCCCCTTTATGACTGGCTATGAGACATGGCCACTGAAAGTGGAAAACATGAACGCCTAGCTATTTTTGATCAATAGGTGTCTGTGTTCTATCTCCCCTGTGTGCTAGGTCGTATAACAGGATAAGTAATATTGATATTAGGCGTCGGTCGAGTGCTAGGTAAGGAAGGGAAATCAATAGATGAGGTTGTGAATTTACACAGATTGAGATGGTTAGGACATGTGTTACGTATGACTAGCCTAGTCAAAGCCTTCCTCGATGGGCAATGTTAGCTGACATAGAATGGATCAGGTTGGAAAAAAGCCAGTGGTGGTCAAACCAGAACATGGCTTCATCAGTCAATGAAATCCCTAATAGTTAGTTTAAGCAAGCCAAGCAGGGAAGTGTAGACTACTGTGTGGTTGTTGTCCTCTGTATGGTAAGAACCAATGGCAGGAGACGATTGGTGATATGGTTTGAAATCGTTCTCAATGGCTGGCGCAGATACATTCGCTCTTTGTGATATTTCACAAAACTCTATTTTTCTCCCGTCTTACTATTCTTTTTCCTTCACAATTCTGTATATCATCTCTCTTCTCTTGCTTTGTGTGCTACATGGAGAGTGCCAACCGGAACTGCTGCACACTTCTGTGGAAAGTTCTATGTTGAAACCAGTCAGTCAGGACAACTATTCAACCTCGGCAGTGAGCCCAAAACCTTCAGATAAAAACAAATGTGAGTATTGCGATTGGACCAGAGTTTCGAACCAACAGACTATGGAATTGTAGATCACGGCAGTGGCATTACTGTCATCGTACTTTGAAAAGTTACAAACTAGGACGAAACAACTGCCTCCTGGTTGTCTAACTAATTGATTTGGATAGCGTTATCAGAAGACGGAGATTATCTGAAAAATGTGATGTATTTGCGCTATACATTTCGAACAATCTGATCAACCATTTACTTGTTTTTCATTCCCTTTTCCTTTAACTTATTTGAAAGATTTATTACTATTATGTACTGACAACGTCCATTTCACGTTTGAAGGTGAACATTTTCGACAAGTGGATGGCGTTGCTATGGGGAGTCCATTAGGACCTTTGTTAGCGGACGTTTACATGTCTTATGTTGAGAACTTGTTCCTTGATTTAATTTCTAAATTGCTCTTCTATAGGAGATATGTAGATGATATCATTTTGATATGTGACGACCATGAAGATGCGAGTCGTCTATTAGATAGACTTAACTCTGTACAGAATCATATTAGTCTTACATGCGAGGAGGAAAGTCGTAACCAGCTTGCATTTTAGACATACTTCTGAGTCAAAGAGATGATGGTTCAATAAGACGATCAGTCTACAGAAAGCCCACTTGGACAGGGCAATACCTTAATTTTCACAGTTTCTGTCCATTACAGTATAAGAGAAATGTCTATTTAAGAGGATTCAACGTATTTGCACGGCTGATGTAATAGACAAAGAAAATGAAATATTGATGAACACTCTTGTTGAAAACGGATATCCTTTAAATTTTTTGAACAGGTGTAGAAGTCAATTAGTCATTAAACCTACAATCTATACCGCCCCCAAGAAAATTGTTTTCATCAAATTACCACATAACGGGGAAATAAACAGTAAGATTTAGAGACAAAGGTTAAATTCGGTCATATGTAGGATCTATTATGCAGCCCAGCTTGTAATTGTCGAAAAAGCTAAAAATATGCTCCACTACAAACCTCAAAAGTGCACAAGTGATTATGTCACATCCCACACTATTTACCAATTTTCGTGTGTGTGTGTGTGTGTGTGTGTGGAGGGAGGAGTAATCGTGCTTTGCATGTGAGGGTGAGAGAGCATATCCCGAAATGGTTAGAAAAACAAATGAATTGTGGAAAACCAAACGTTGTGTTAATCATTCTCAAATCTTTTTTCGTCACTTTGTTAAATTTAATTGCCCTTAAATTTTTTTCATATATAGCGTGTGATCAGACTGTTCGAAATGTATGACGCAAATACATCACATACCTTTTCAGATAATCTCCTTCTTCTAATAACGCTGTCCAAATTTATAAAATGGACTAATTGTTTTAACTAACTGATGTCTTTTCGTGATGAAATTTACCTCGATATTTGCACAAATACATGCAAATTTTAAACTTCCACCAACGACCGGTTGCCATTTATAGTAGACCTGTGTCGATTTATATATATATATATATATATATATATATATATGCCTTATCGCAGTTTTACCTGAATCTACTAAGCTACATGTTTTAATTACAGAAAAATGAGCCAGTGGTGTCTTTCTTTAGTGAATATCCAAGAAAATATCAACTTTGAAGACTCAGTTTTATACATATAAAGCCTACTTGTCACTAGTCTAACATTCAACATGATAAGAGTGTTCAGAATGTCTTCAAAATAACCAATAAGCTGTGTAATTACACCACCCAGTGGTGGTTAGCAGAAGCTGTACCACTCAAAATACTCAGTTGTCAGATTACTGAGTAGTTACCCTACTGGTTTGGTTGGCAACATGATTATTGTTTCCTTTAGTTCCTAGAGGAACGTAGGGCTTCAGCCGCACGTCTCCATTGCGTTCGGTTCTCTGCCAATGTTTTCACCTGGCTCCATATCTGCCCACATGCTTTCATCTCCTCTTCACATGACCTCCTCCAAGTCACCCTCGCTCTGACGACCAACTCGCCGCCGCTTCCCTTTCGGGCTCCACTCGAGCAATGGATTGTCTAGTGATGTCACTTGATGCATCGTTTCCTCAGAGTATGGCCAATCCACCTCCATTTCTTCCTGTCTATTTGTTTCACAATCGGTTCCTGGTTGGTTCGCTCATTGCCAGAGATCTCTGTTGCTGATCTTTTCTGGCCGGCCATCTGATCTTGAGTATTGAGCGAAGACAACTGTTAATGAAGGTTGGCAACATTGAGCACTATTATTTCTCTTTCTGTCTTAAAAAATAATTGTCTCAATTTGATGGCTTTTATTCAGCTTTATCGTGATTTCACGACTATCTTGCAAGTCGTCTTCTCGATTACTTCTGTGACTGATTACTACTCTAATATACTGAGGCTTTCGTTATGGAGTTACTTGATGTTCGTCCTTCTTATCCTAGTCTCACTTGTTTTCAACTGCACAATAGAGGGAGGGATTGTGCTTTAAGTGTTATTCCTTAGCTGTTGTCTTCAACTCTATTCTAACCTTGAGTTACTTTTATCATCAATATTGGGGATCAGATGGCACGGCAGAAAGTAAAAGCAACAAGAAACTCTTACAATGAACCAATGAATAAGAAAGAGCCTATCACCTAACAAATACACAGAATGACATGACGACAGATTGGACACATGATGAGGAGACCATTGACTACTGAATGACATCAGGTGCCAGGCCAGTGATAGATTAAAGAATCCGGATGGGAAACCACGACTTGGGCATTCAACGCTGGCATCGAGGAGATTGTCTGCAGAGAGGAAATATATGAAAGGTTATGAGCAATCGTGCAGGTGGAGTGGGAAGATGGGCTGTTGAAGTCCTCTGTTTTACTCGGAACCCAAAAGAATATTAATAATAATAATAACGTTGAACGATATTATACAGTGAAAATAAATTCCACCTAGTAAGAAGTTTACTCAAACCAAAGGTTGAAAAACCTTAAACCAGAGTTCCTTAGTGATATATATGTCACGGCTTCAAGTTAACCCCAATATAACCGCTTACAAACAGTCCTTTTCATATGGTTTCTATGCAAACTGTTTTCATTCTTATTTCCCTTTAGTATACTTTTTGTTACATTTAGCTCTAATAAGATATCTAACTGTTTATAAAAGCAACAAGTGAATGCCATAGTAAAGATGCGACTTTTGTACGCAAACAAACATTCAATACCTACCTACCTACCTAGTGACAATCTAAGCAGAAGCAATGTGGAGATGTGATGAACATCAGAAGGAATAATAAAATCAAAAATGGTGAAAATACGTAATATAACAGTTAAAATTCTTGAAGAAGACAACTAAATAACGATCGCTTTCAAGATTACCATATTGTACCGATTACGCTGACTATTAGTTTTCAGTGAAACACCAGTAAAAATAAAAAACAGACACTACCAATAGTAACACGACAAGATCTAGTATTGCTGGGTAGAGATCTAAGTTACTAAATCTGATATTCGCACTAGTAGACAATAAGACGAGAGATAAAAAAAATATGAAGATAGGACCATCACGAGTACACCTATGAAACGCCGTAAGACAAAAAAAGAAAGACCACTGGAACAAGAGTCACTTTTTAACGTGTTTGAGCCACTACGACCCATAGAGTAGTACATCTAAGTGTATGATAGTAATAATAATATTATTATTAATAGCTCCATTCCAAACAGTATCTCTGGTACAAATATGGAATTTTTAGAATATACTACAGCATAGCATCCAATTTCCTCATTACAGGAGTAATAATTAAGACCTAGGAGTACTGGACAGCTGTTTTGTCCTAGTTTGGGACTCCTCATCAGTACGCCCCCACGGGTTGGAACCCAGGAACTTCTGGTTACAAGGCCAGCAAGCTCGTAGACCATTGAGCCACTGGGATCCGATGCGATGGCCCATGAATTCTAACTTCTGCCAATTCACGACATAGCGCGACCATTTCGCAAGGTCTTTTGCGATGAGTTACTGTCTCATCTTTGACCTGCTGTACCCTACTGGTCACGGCTTCCCACTAGAACCCTAGGTTAACTGCCTGAATAGGGCCAGTCGCTAGTGAGCATCAGACTAATTTTCAAGTATTGGTTTGGTAGGGATTTTGTTTGATTGCATAGAGGATTTCATCATGAGCTGACATCCCAAACTAGGACTAAACAGCTGTCCAGTACTCCCAGCTGGTTTTCCAGTGGTTCTCTAACTAATGTCAGCTCATGATGAAATCTTCCATGCAATCAAACAAAATTCCTATAAAACCAATACTTGATAATAATTAAAACAGGACATTTACATTGATAACACTGTTAAATAAGATTACGAATGTAAGATTTAATTTGGGTGAAAATATTACCAACAATATAATAATCAATGGAAGAATAGATAGGGTTGTTTACTTAGTGTTTCTCAGTAAGTTTGTAGTATCATAACTTACACTTTTCTCATCACATAAAATGTGTCCCGACTGGCTAAATGAGGTATTGTAGAGTTTTTGTACTTAGTCGTCCGAGCATACAACAGTCTTCTATTGTAGCTTCTAGGTCTACCCCCCTGATAAGATGCAAGGAGGGAGTTGTCTAAAAGAGAGGACGTTCAGAGTCTGACAAAGATAATATTGGCTAATTTCTTGTACGAATCCATGTGTCTATCTACAATAGTACCAGCGAGTTGGTTAAGCAACACCCCACTCACCTTACTGACGGCTTCCAGTGCCCTTCACAGTATAACAAAGTTTTTCTTAAGTAGCCCAGGGAAGATTAAGGATAGAGGAGCAGTAAAGAAGGATAGGCAAAATACAAGAATTAACAAAATGTAACAGTAGAGAGGGAATAATACCAGTTTGTTTTAACTTTCTTTCCGGAAACTAATATGATGTGGGAAGACCAGGAAAGGTGATCAGAGGAAATACACAGTCCAAGGTATTTAACATTCAACTTAGTTTCAGCTTCACTGCCATCTATGATAGTGGAACCGTGAGAACTAACCAGTTCATGTAAGTCACTCTTGCATCTGAAATATCTCTGAAATAACAGCTAGAATACTGAAACCGTTTGATATAGATATAGCACACAAGCCAGTAAAATCGCTTAATTCAATATTATGCAAACCAAAAGATCCAACAGAAAAAGCGGATAAAATTAATACCATTTACAAAATAAATTGTATGAACTGTGACAGGCATTACATCGGCCAAAGTGGGCGTCCCCTTCGAATCAGAATCCAAGAACACAAATCAGCCGTGAAAAGACACGATATGTATTCTTTAGTATCAGTGCATATAGACAATTATGGTCATCAATTTGACTGGGATAATGTCAAAATCTTAGACAGAGGAAACACCAAAAGTGCCAGGGAATTCCTAGAAGCCTGGTACTCAAACAAAAATGCAATTAACAAGCACATTAATATAGACGAAATATACCAACTAATAAAAAGTAAATCAGGTGACCAGAAAGTTGAAAATGATTTTGATTACAGCTTGATGTCACACCGTATTTTCAGTACAAGTATGGAATTTTCACCATGGATATCAGTAGCCCAAATTTTGCAGGCCGACCATAGATATCGGATGTGCGTCGGCAGGGGATCGAACCGCGGACCATGTGCATGGTCGGTGAGAGCCCTAACCACTGTGCCACCGACGCACATATGTAAAGATGGTTACCAGGAGACGCAATTATATCACTCATGAAGAAATTTAAATCATTTCACTTTATGCTAAATATTGCGCTGAAGATGTTGTCCAGAAGGACGACAAAAGCTCCGCAACTAAACCAACCAGCTCAGAGAACGCTATTAATTGCAAGTGAAATTAACAATCCGACAAAGGCCTGCTGACTAATTTCTAATAAAGTTATACATTTTAGCACAATCTAAGAACGAAGTAACGGGCATAGAAACATTCACATCATCGGCATACTTAACAAAATTAAATTTGTTCGAATGGGTAAATCATATAAGAAGAAAGAAAACAGAACAGGAGAAAGAACAGCACGCTGAGTGAGGAGCAAGAAATAGAGTATGTAAATCAGCGGAGGACTTCCAACTATAGGTATACAGTGTACTGTTTTCTATCAGAAAACTAAGAATGCAACCATTTATTAATTGCCATAATTATTATGAACATTAATATATCCAATAATCCCGACGACATATTAGAATATGATTTTTTATACAACTTGTGGAAAACTCAATACTCAAGATCAGATGGCCAGAAAAAGGATCTCTGGGAGCGAACCAACCAGAAACCGATTGTGCAACAAATATGCAGGAAGAAATGGAGTTATTGGTCATACTCTAAGAAAGCAAACCATCAAGTGAAATCACACGCCAGGCCATCACTCGAGTGGAACCCGAATGGGAAGCGGCGAGTTGGTCGCCCAAGGGTGAAATGGAGGAGGTCATGTGAAGAGGAGATGAAAGCATGTGGACAGATATGGAGCCAGGTGAAAACATTGGCAGAGAACCGAACGCAATGGAGACGTGCGGCTGAAGCCCTACGTTCCTCTAGGAACTAAAGGAAACAATAATAATAATAATTGTGGGAAAAAATTCTGTGTAAAAACTTTCTTTTACTGGTTTCATCTGATAGCGGAAAGAGTAGTCACTGATATCTAGACTGGATGAATACTAGAAAAATCAAAATCACTATTTTTTATAGAAATGGGATTGACAATTGTTCAAAGTTCAAATAACTTCTCTGCCAAAAATACTAATGAACTGACACACTGAGTCGCATTATTTAGATAAACGTTTTAAAAACCTTCCAGAAGGTGTAGCTAATTTTCCATCCAAAAACAAAAAAAGAATTAAATCATAAATAATAAGAATGTATCATATAAAACAAATATTTACAAGCTTATATAGATCAAGTTAGATGTGTCACTGTTCTTTAGATTCCTCTTCAACTGCATCAAGTTGACTATTTCCTGTTTCCATTACTTCTTCCAGTTGTTCATCGCCTGAACAATCACTATCTTCACCAGATTTCGATTGTGATTTCAACTTTCTTTTGGCTATTCTTTTCGCCTTTTTCATCTGACGTTTAGCTCGCTTTTTAGCTGTTTTTTCAGCAGCTAAATCCGCTAGTTCTTTTTGTTTCATTTGAAACTCTTTATCTAAACGTTCCTTTAAGAAATTGTCAGTAAAAAAAAAACTAAAGAAGGCGAAAATTCTCACCTCTTCTGCAGTCTTTTCAATCAATTCTAAACGAGCATATTCTCTTCGTCTAATCCCTCTGTATATATGAAAATCTCCACTGCCGACACCAGCAGCAGATCCTGTAATTCATCAATTTTTAAAGAATTTCACAGTACCCCATACATTGCGAACGAATTCAGGCGGTGCTTTTGGTAACTGAGGTTGTACTAACTGAGGAGAAACAATAGCTTCTTCCTTTGCAGGTATTAATTGTTCAAAAAAAAATGAATAAACTCACTGGATGTGCAAAAAACCGCTCAATATCTCGCCGCACGAAGTCATAAATTCCCATTTTACGATACTCATTGCGTTTTATCTCTTCACCAGTTTCTGGATTTACATCCTTGTAACTGTTATTAAGATTCATGAGTAAAGCCTGTGTGAGCTGAAAAATAGAACAGAGAACTTATGAATAATTTCTGAGATTTTTGTATATTTTAAAGCAAACATAATACATAATAATAATAATTTGCTTTATTCCAGAAACAGTACTAGTGGTACAGTGTGGAATTTTCAGCACATACCTACAATATTTGCATCTAATTTTATCAAACATTTAAAAAGAGTATTTCAAAAAAAATATATAAAGACACCAACAGCAAAAAAAGACAGGAAAAACACAAAATAATTTTTTTTAATGCGAAAAAATACCAAGAAGTAGAAAGGAAAATAAACAGCATATAATAATATCTCAGTATTGGGTAGTAGAAGCTATGATATGATTATGCAGGATGACAGTAAAGCTATAGTCATACAAGAAGTTATGAAAATGATATTTAAGAATGTTTATCGCCAAGATGATCAGTTAACTTGGTTGAAACAACACTAAACAATCATAAAATAACATTTCAGGGTTGTTGTTTTGTTTTTTATTGTCAGGTCTAATGCGGTGTTTGTAGTGGTAGTGTGAGTAATCCGGAATAATACAAAATTTTAAGATGGTGATAATGGCGTTCACAACCAATGATTGTCAGTTAATATTGCCGAACAAAACAAAAAAACAACAACGACAAAACTAATAATTACATGATGGTTAATGACAGGACAATTTTGTAATACTCATAGTGCTAATATAGTCGGAACCAGTAGATACACAAAAGAAGGAATAGAGTAAAGTACAAAAAAGGGAAGCCAATGTTAATAATTTAGGTAGCTAAGTATGTTTAAGAAGGTGTTCACTATGGAATACAAAATAAGAGAGAAATAAAAGAGCTTAAATTATCTTATTCACAACAAAGCAAGTCATAGGTTTCGTGCTCAGCATTATCTCTGTCACTTAGAACACGGGCCAAATATGGTATCGTAGAGTTCCTGTACTTGGTTGTACGAGCATGGATTAATTTATACTGATTTCTGCTTTTACTTGATGAGATACAAGGCGAGTGTTGGGAATAGAGGGGGGGGTCGGACAGTATAGATTTAGACGCACGTATTCAGATGTCTTTCAACTAATGTAGTGACGAGCTGACTGAGTTTTACACCAATAGTCCTACTAACTACCTTCAAAATCCTTTTCAGGATGGTATAGTCCTTTTTCAGTAGACCAGGAAAGACTAACGGGAAGCAGTAAAGTAGAATAGGTAAGATACAAGAGTTGACAAATTGTGAAAGTAGAGGTTGGGTGATTCCAGATTGTCTAAGTTTCTTAATGTAGTAGGTTAGACAGAACACTTTCTTAGAAATCGTTAGGATATGAGATGTCCAGGTAGTGCTCGTAAACCAGTATGATACACTGCTTACGGAATATAATTTCAACCTAATCGTATCGCTTGACAATGTAGGCAATAGTGGAAGTAATCTCTCTATTCCAGACAACAACTTTTGTATACAGAATGGAGTTTTCTGCATTCTTACATTGAGACAACTTTGTGTTATATAAATAAAACCAAAATAGATAATTGGAAAACTGAATGTTAATTTAAGCAATAATAATAATGTTGGAAATAAGCACCTGTTTATAAAGCTGGCCTGTTAATTCTTCTTCGGCACTTATCCTTTTACACAACACCCGTAATAAGTAGGGGTATGGTGTAATTTTTATAGTTAACCGTACCAATTATGAGGAAATTACTTCAGGAAGTCCCCCCACAAACGACCTGGTAGGGTCAAAGATAATTAGGCTTCGGTCTTCCTATCAAAACGCTGTAATGTGGCCACGAATTCATAACCTCTGTCATGTAACTCCTATTCACTGCATTCACGCAACGGGGTGTTCTTTACAAAAGTAAGAGAGAATATGAGAATTTCTGGTGCTAACAACCGGCCTGATAGACAATGCATGTCTACCTAAGGGAGCTGAGAAATCCTGATCCCAAACTTAAGGGGGAGGGGGAGATGGGCTCCAGAATCCGAAAGAATAGAATGGTGTATGAACCTGTTGTGGTGACTGTCAACCACAAGAAAGCAGTTCCTATCGCTGCTCCAGTATCTGGCGGATCAGAATTCGAATCAAAGGCTCCAGAATTGGCCCCATAAGGCAGTCACTTCGGTGTTCAGGCAGTGTATCAGTCCTTACACAAGCTATGAGATTCTGTGTGACGCACCTCTGTACTATATGTACAGGTTGTGATTTAATAAATAATGAATATAAAATACTTATAGAAACTGTTAAAGAACCACAATATGTCAATGCACTACCGCTAACAGCTTCATTGAACTGCTGTAAGATTTCCCCCTTCCAACCATATTTAGATTGAACATACAGATAGAACTTCATTAGTAAATACCATTCGCCTTTTCGTTTGGTACTTCAGTTATTTCGTAGTCGGAGAATTTTTTTCGTGAATATAGATAAAGTCGAAAAAAACATGGGCATTTTTCCGTTCAAAAGTGGGTTATTTTCGGAACACATGAGTAAAATAGGAAATAGTGAGTTATAAAAATTTTAGCGGTGGGAGAATAGTGGGTAAGATGGGTATTTCGTGTTGCATTTTATCCACTTCTCAACCGATCAAAATTGTCAACTCTTCCCACGTTTTCCTCACTTCAACCATATGAGTTCTCTGATTGGGTTGCTTGGAGATCATACGACCAACCATTTAATTGTGTCAGCAGTCTTAACTTTTCCCTATTATTTTCATTTCCTAAGTCAAACTTCATGAACATGATATCCAAAGTTTTACGAAATTGACTAAAGCTATATACGGATCGTTGTTGTGACTTTTCAGTCCATGGAGGTCCCCAACAGCCCGGAGACATCCTACTGTTATCTCAATCTTCTATAGTGTGCATTGAGAAATTCATTTGAGGGCTATAGTCTAACCGATAAAACTAGTGTAGCAGTCAAACTAATGGGAAGACTGACTGACTGGTTTCAACGTAGAACTTTGCAGCCACACTCCACTCCTTGTGGCAAGAGAAGAAAGTAGAAGAAATGCATAATAGACAGTAGACAGGAATATGAGAAAAGGAATAGTAATAACGAAGAACAATAGAGTTTTACTGGATATTACAAGTCACAAGGAATGGATGCATTTGTGCCAGTCATTGGGAACGATTTTGAGCCATTGGCTTTTACCGTCCCAAGGACCTCAACCAGGAAGTCTATACATTCCTATGTGGCTTAAACTAACTGTTATGGATTTCATTGATTGATGAAGCCATGTTTTGGTTTGACCACCACTAGATCTTTTCCAACCTAATCCATTCTATGTCAGCTAACATTGCCCGTCGAGGAAGGCTTTGACTAGGCTAGTCATACGTAACACATGTCCTAACCATCTCAATCTGTGTAAATTCACAACGTCGTGTGTTGATTTCCCTTCCTTACCCAACACTCGACCGATGCCTAATATCAATGTTACTTGTCCTGTTATACGACCTAGCACACAGGGGAGATAGAACACAGACACCTATTGATCAAAAATAGCTAGGCGTTGATGTTTTTCACTTTCAGTGGCCATGTCTCATAGCCAGTCATAAAGGGGGATGGGGCGAACTGCTGAGCAGTGCACACGTCTTTTGGTTAATAGCCAGTCGGATATCACGTCTACTAAGCTAGAGACAGCGTAAGTTGTTATATGCGAAACGAGCCTTCTGTCTGCTTGCTGGGATTCCGTCAGTGATCCACCCGTTGGCACTGGCTGATACAACTCTCCAAATAAGTGAAGTGGTCAACAAGCTATACCACTTCACTCCTCATTCATACTTCTATAAGCACACGAAACTCCGCTGATCATCATTCTCAATGGGAGGAATAGTCCATGATACTATGATTCAGGTCATTGTAGAAAATAAGTGACAATAATTTTGATTCATGAATAATCAACTGTGGAGATCTCCATTTAAGTGTCTGAAAACCAACAAGTAGTTCAATGAAGCTCTAATAGTTAATAACCATCTAATATCAATGAAGCTCTTCTAGGTGATACCCTTTTCTTTAGGTGTATCATACAGTTATACAAATTTCCTTTAACAAAAGAGGATAGTAACGAAAGAGATAAATTTTCATGAGCACCATAATGTTGAACCATATATAGTTCGGCGCCTACTGACATTCTTATCAGATGAAGAATTACGGAGAAACTTAGGCACCAGTATGTACCAGTAGAGTGCAAGTTAGTGAAACCTGGTATATTATATATTAATCATAAGTGCGATATCTGGGATGTTTCAGCTTCGGTTCGGGAAAGATGAAGTTGAGGTTTAGGTTAAGAGTTAGGTAAACTTAATTGGGGGCGAAGTAAAGGTCGCTTTGAGTTAGATTGCGGTTAGTTTAGGGATATTTTCATGTCAGGGTCAGGTTAAGGAGAGATTAAGGTTTTTGTTAGGTTTAGAAGACCTAGCTAGGTCTACATCTTAGGAATAAACTCGCCGAATTAGGAGAGTTATCTGAAAGACTACAACCTGATGTGATTGCTATCACTGAGACACGGTTGTTAGTGGGTGTAGACTTAACTCCACTCATACCTGGGTACATCTGTATTCGAGCAGATAGAGTAAGTAGTCGGAAAGGTGGTGGGGTTGCTCTATACATCCGCGATGACATAGGGATTAGGTCAACGTTGTCAGAAGCTCATGACAGCGGTACCAGTGAGGCTGCAAGTTGCGTTATTAATCTGAGCAAAGGCACTTTAACGATCGGAGTTATTTACAGAAGTCCTGCTAGCCAAGCTGATGACTTCGTTCTAAATCACTTGAGGGCGTGGGGTAGTAGAAATAGGTGTCTGGTTGTTGGCGACTTTAATGCTCCACACATTAACTGGGGGGAATTAAACTCCACTAGTCTGTATACCTGTTTCAATAGGGAGTTCACATTGACAGTGCTTGAATGTGCACTCGTGCAACATATGCATGCACCAACACGGTATCACCCGGAACATGATCCATCTACTCTAGATTTGATATTAACACACCAGAAGGAGGACGTTGGTGACATTAGGTGCCTTCCACCGCTTGGCAGCAGTGACCACATAGTCATTGCTTTTACGTTTAAGATTCATTCTCTCATACACAGGTCAAAATCTGCTCGTCCAAACATTTGGAAAGCGGATATACAAGGAATCCGGAACGCAGCAACTTCAGTTGACTGGTCAGTAGATACAAGTCGGACTGTCGAGGAAGCTTGGGTAGGATTTAGAAATACACTAGATTGTGTCACTTCACCTTTTATACCTTGGTACACTCCTCGAAAGCTATCGCACAAGCCACCTTGGATTACTAGTGAAATAAGGAGGCTATTAAGACGGCGAAAGAACTTATGGGACCAATTTATTATGACAGGAAGGGAAAATTTCCAGAAAGACTACCGCAAAATTCGAAATTTCTGTAAGTATGCGATTAACAAGAGTCGTATAGAATATGAGAGACGGCTTGTGCTAGATAGTGTTCACTACCCAAAAAGGCTCTTCTCGCATATTAAACGTAGGACTAAAACTAGCAATGGTATACCGTCACTCATAAGCATTAGTGGAGAAACGGCTGAGTCAGACGAAGGAAAGGCTGAAAACCTCTCTGAATACTTCTGTGACGTCTTCTCGTCTGATAGTACCACCCAGGGATATGGCGAGGTTACTGCCATCGCCACTCAGATGCCCTCAATTGTGGTAGAGCACACAAAAGTCCTCAAACTACTGTCTAAACTGAAACCAGGTAAATCACCTGGGCCTGATGGACTTCACCCTAAATTATTAATTTCCTTGGCGGATATAATATATATTCCACTCGCGGAGATTTTCCAAATGTCACTGACCCAGGCTAAGCTACCCAGGGACTGGAAGGATGCCATTATAAGCCTTATATTCAAAGAGGGGGACAGGCAATTGGTATCTAACTACAGGCCGGTAAGTCTAACATGCATTATAGCAAAGGTAATGGAAACTATTATAAGGGATCAGCTATTAGCTTACGTTGAAACACATGGCTTACTGGCAGTTGAACAGCATGGATTCCGACCAGGACAATCCTGCTTAACAAACTTACTGTTAGCTAGGGAAGATTGGGTCGAGGCCAGAGATAAAAATCTTCTGTTGGACGTGGTTTTTATTGATCTTAGCAAGACATTCCACAGAGTATCCCATTTAGATCTCCTTAGTAAACTTAAAGGTTTCGGACTAGACCAATGCCTTTGTGAGTGGTTTAGGGATTACCTAATGGATAGAAGGCAGAAGGTTAAAGTTAACGGTGTACTATAAGGGTGGAAAGCAGTATCCAGTTGAGTGTCTCAGGGAACTGTATTAGGCCCCTTGCTATTCCTATTATACGTTAATGAGCTGCCGGGGATTCTTACTTCATCTTCATTGTTATTTGCAGACGACATTAAGATATGGAAAACTGTAAATAATAACGAGGATAGGTCGGCCCTACAAACTGATCTAGATAAATTAGCGGAGTGGTCGAACCTGTGGAGTTTGAAAATGAATTCTAGGAAAAGCGCAGTAGTGCACTTAGGTCAGAAGTCTTATACGTCGTACTCCCTAGGGGACACAGAACTACCTGATGTTAACGAACAGAAGGACCTAGGAATCATTGTCAGCAATGATTTGAAAACAACTGCAAACTGCAATGCAGCCGCAGCTAAGGCTTTTCGAATGCTATGGGCACTCCGTAGGGCTTTCAAACGATTAGATGAGGGCATGTTCCAAATACTCTACGCAACATATGTTAGGCCTCATCTAGAATACTACGTACAAGCGGCGGGTCCATGCTTCAAAAAGGAGGCATATATCCTGGAAAGAGTACAGAGAGTAGGAACGAAACTAGTTAGTGGTATATCACACCTTCCTTATGATAAGAGGATGGAGCATCTAAATCTCTTTCCGTTATCATACCGAAGGAAGAGAGGCGACCTAATTTTGGCTTACCGTATACTTAAGGGTGATTTAGGAACTGACCTTTCTAAACTTTTCTCTCCTTCTAGGATACATTTACGGGGTCACCGTAAAAAGGTGCTCAAACCGAGGACGATTAAAATACGTGTAGAATTTAGATTCTCTCATAGAGTGGTCAACGACTGGAACTCCTTACCTGATTCAGTAGTAACAGCTCCATCGGTGAACGCTTTCAAAGAGAAGTTAGATCTCTGCAGGGATATATTTTGCAAGGATTAACACAGGCCACAAGAGCCTTCTATCCTTATCAACTGAATCTGAATCTAGATCATTCCATGCATGGAATGCGGTTAAACTACTCTGATGATACTCCAATCCAAAACTAAGAGGCGTTTTTGTTACACTTCAGAGGAAGGTATTATGTGTAACAGTTTGGTGCCTTCTAATTCATAATTTCCATAAATATATGTATTTTAAACGCAAAAATCACCTTAATCAAGAGGGTTGTCATATTCCCTAGGATTATTTCCGCACTGTCACGATTACCACTTAACTAGTATAACGTGAATGTAGTGAATAGGCTAATTTGTTGATTGTTTCACATTTTTAGTACAAGGCCTACCCTATTTATACCCTATTTATTCAACTACTAGGGATACTGCTGGGGTGTGCTTTTACACCTAAGTGTATTTTAAAAGCCTAGTAGGATTATTTCGGAGAGAAATGTATAAACAGAAAATTTAAAAAACACAATGTAACAGACCAGGAAGTCTGGCGCCTTCTGCTTGGACGACCTTGAACCTGAAAAGCATCATAAAGATTTCAGATTTCAGGTTCAGATTTATTAGTTGAATTGAATTGAATTTCTGTGCTTGTTCAAACTCTTCTTGAATGAATCAGTTGAGATTGCAAACACCACTTCTTCTGGGAGTTGGTTCCAAGAGTTTATGAATTGAAGTGAGAACCAGTGTTTCATAGAAATATGCTTTCTTCTTGGCTTTTGAGCCCTCCTGCTATGTCCTCTGAGGTGTTCTGACCTGGTGGGAAGGAAAGGAGAGATTAGGTCAGGACCGTAGTCATTATTTAAAATTTTAAACATTTTAATTAAATCTCCTCTCTGCCTACGATATGACAGGGAGAAGAGATTTAAACTGTCCAGTCTTTCCTCGTATGATAAGTTAGTCATGCCGAGAATCATACGTGTTGCCTTCCTTTGAACCCTTTTTAGAATATGTGAGTCTCCTCTAAGACAAGGACTGGCTGCCTGGACACAGTTTTCCAGTCTTCACCTCACAAGAGATGTATATAAGGAGGTGAAAATATCTCTGGTGATTCTAGTAAAGGCTGTGCGAATTGCCCATAAGGACCTGAAACTACGTGCAGCCACCGCGCGACAGTGTGCTGTAGTTTTTAGGTCGTGACTTACTTTAACACCTAAAGGCAAATGAGTCTAAACTGAAGGGAGTTTTCTTCCTCTAATTCGTAGAGGCTGACACATGCGTGTCCGATGCGCATAATCGCAAGTTTCGCTACATTGATTGCGAGCATCCATTCCCTGGACCACTCTGATAATTTGTT
Source organism: Trichobilharzia szidati (assembly GCA_944472155.2). Lineage (NCBI taxonomy): Eukaryota > Metazoa > Platyhelminthes > Trematoda > Strigeidida > Schistosomatidae > Trichobilharzia > Trichobilharzia szidati. The sequence continues at coordinate 19,127,004 of OX235273.1, read as the reverse complement.
GAGGTCTTCTTGCAAAGTGAGCGTATCCCTGTCGCCCTTCAGCTCTCTCCAAGTTTTTAAGTCATCTGCGTATAGGACCATTGGGAAATCGGCGGGCAGAAATAACTCAGTGATAAACAAAATAAATAGTAGAGGTTCGAGTACTGTGCCTCGTGGCACTCTGCTACGCACTGTTGTCCAGGAGGAGAGTTTCGAGTTGATACTGACTCCCTGCCTCCTACCTATGATGAATTCTCTAATCCAGTTTAGTGGGCTGCCTTTGATACCAAGTCTTCATGAGTTGTGTTTTGTGAGGGCTTTGCTGAGGCCTATGAAGTCTCTTGATTTGACCCAGCTTTCTCTTGCAGTGAGGAGATTTGACGGGCATGAAAGGCTTCCTCGGAAGCCATGCTGAGCTCTGGATAACAAGTTGTTGTTTTCCAGATATGCCTTGGTTCCTTTCTTGATGGTTCTTCAGGGTGTCTTGATTAAGGTGCTGGTGATTATAATAGGCCTATAACTTGAAGGGCATTGCCTCGATCCGCCTTTGTGGATAGGGCTTACGATGGCGTCTTTGCAATCACACGGCAGCACTCCATTCCGGAGAGATAGCTTGAAGATCCTGGTCAATGACGACTCCTGTGTAAAGATTTGGCGGAAGTACTCTGCCATTGCTTCTGCCTTTTCTTGATCAGCTTCGATTGTATCCTTGTCAGCAGTCAGGTCTGGGACACCACTGGATACCTTATTCCTGAAGTTCATGTACGAAGAAGTCTTCTTAGGTCGCGCCTTTGCATTTTGGGCCAGATATGCTTCGAACTTCATCCTTGATTGGCGGATCTCTGTTATAGCTTCGTTCCCGTCGGTGGTGTATAACCTTCTGGTCCCAGGAGTCTGAAGAGTGGTGAGCAGGTTCCAGCATCTGTATTTACGTCTGCATAGTTTAAGGATCTCTCGGTTTATCCAGGAGGGGCAATGTTTCCTACCCTTATGGACAGGCCAAGGGATAAAATGTTCAATTACTTGGCCGTAAAGTTGTTTAAATTGGTTCCATGCGGCTTCTACTTGGGACTCTGGGTTGATGTATCAGTTCACTGAGTCGAGTGCTGGGACGATCGCATTTATATGAGCTTTCCAAACGTTTGGTCGAGCTGGGGTTTTGGCCCTTGCTGTTGTTGCTGTGATGTTGAATGTGAGCACAGCATTATCGCTTCCTCCTAAAGGAGGAAGATGTTGTATGAGACCCACATCCTCACTGTGGGAGGACACTAGGTTCAGAGTTGAGGAGGAGTGCTGTAAGTCATAGCGCGTGGGCTTAATGACATGTTGGACTAGGGCTAGTGAAATGCTAGATTACAGAAGTTTATGTTCAAAGGAGTTGTCTGAAGATGGCGCTGTAAGGCTTGTCCAGTCGAATGCTGGGGCGTTGAAGTCGCCGACAACGAGACTATGACATTTCGATGTCCAACATTCTAGCTTCCCTATTAGGAAGTCGTTTGCACTGCAGTCAGGACTGCAGTATTTAGCAATCATGTCAGTATCTCAGCCTATGCAGCGTAGGGGTTCACACGATTCACTTTCTTGAGCAAATGCTTCGATGCTACGCAAGGTCAAGCATTTCTTGAGGTTAATGACTACGCCACCTCCTTTATGGTTTAGTCGATCCATTCAATGCGCCTCAAACTTTGGCAGGTTAACTTCGCCATCAGCGACATAGGGTGTGAGCCACATCTGTGTAATGACAATTACATCTGGACTTTCGGAGTCTGTCATATTACCCAGCTCAGTCAGTTTGTTCAACAGGCTGTGAGGATTTGTGTAGCAAACTGTTAACTCAATTTGGCACTTTCACGGCCTGCCCACAGAGAGTTCGGGACCATCAAGCTTCAAATGTTGACAGCTTCAAAACACTTAATCTTACATTTTTTCTTAGTTTCGACACCGTTTGCTTAATTATAGAGGCACAGACTGTCTTTTGACGTGGTCTGCCAGGCATAAGCCGGCACGGACGTATATGCCTGATTCTTTAAGAGTTTGAGTTGCTTAGAATCGCATCCCTCTCTTCTTTGGAGTTCAGCTCAAAATTACGAAGGCGAACCGGCTGGTTTACTTTCGAGCCAGGCTTTTGGCCGATGTCATACAAGCTGTGTACGATTACGCCTGACACTGTTGTTGGCAGTAGCTAATCTAGGGGAGGACTTGACCAAGTTAAGCTCATGTTTGAGCCTGGCCTTGGGATCGGAAGCTGGTGATTCTTCTATTCCGTGGAGAATAAGTGGCCTGTCAGCGAGATCAGGTTTGCTAGCGGTGGCTTTGTTGCAATGTGGTGAAAATGTCTTGTCGTCCTCCGTGGATAGTTGGGCCACTATGTTGTCCTTTTCTCGCTTCCTGTGGGAGACTACATTACGCCATTCATTGGCATCCTCCTCGTTGTCTGCTGCTGACTGTGTCTGCCTATTGTCCACCTGTGTGGATGAGGCTTGATCTACACGTACCTAGGCGACTTCAGCTGTAGGACGTTAATGAATACAAGAAATAAATATTCGCAGTCACGAGATGAAACGGAAGAAAGTTTATGCATTATAGTGAAGCACCTTTCGACAACCACATTGCAGACAGGTTGTGTGTCGACTGTTTTGAATCAAAATGGGCCGTTTCCGTGGTGCTATCGTAATTTTTCATAAGGGACTGAAGCCTTCTCTACGGAAAAATCTCTCATTACGGGAGATCAATAACAAACAGTCGAAGTTAGGCAGTGCCATTAGAACTGCTGTTTTTTCCGGCAGCAACCTCACTATGGAATTGTTGGAAAATCCTGGACGTAAAAACTTAAATTCTCCCGAAAAGAAAAAGTAGTGTCAGGGGTCTATGACCAACAGCGATAGTCGCCACACAACTTTTGCATGACTCGAACAGTGTAGTTTTAGCCTCCCGCATAGATCGGGAGGATAATACATAGTCACCACCAGCGTCAAAAGAAGAAGAAAAGTCAGTGAATGGTGAGGTGTAGTCCATTTTAGAAGCGAGGAAAACTGCTGCGCAAAACCAAGCACCCTTCAAAGGCTCTCCCAAGGCAAAATGTCAAGCCACGGCAAACCTCATCTTTCCGATTGTCTCCACAAAGGAGAAGAATCAGACATTTCAGACCTCAGTTCTGTGTTAAAACATAGTGTAATCAACCTGTTTTTTAGATATGCTACCCTTAATGTAGTAGCATTTATGACTACTGTGTTGCATGTAGAATAAATAAAAAGACTGTCCCCTCAGCGGGCTGTTGATGTTATTTTTTGAATCTAGAGTAAACTAAAAAAATTAAGGGGACGCCGTTCTAAGCGATGCCCATACAATTAGGTGGGCAAGCATTTATGTCTACGCAGACATATATCTAGTGCAGCGAATCAAAATGCAGTCTTCTGAACATCAGTTAAGACACGACAGTATGAAAAATTCTAAGATTAAGGGTTTTCTGATTTTCATGTCAGTGGGTAGGACACAGAAGCATGAAAATGAGATCACAGATGGTCGATACAGGAAGACTGCTGAACAATAGTGTCGTTGACTTGGAAAACACAGACGACACCACAAATGAGGAAACATGGCTGATACCTGAAACCAACAAAAGAAAAGAAAAGCAACTGAAATTCGCCTGGAATAGGACATTCCGATTGGGCGATGTATTCAGTAGGATGGTCTTCCATCTCAGGAAATGCTTGGATTTGCGAAGCACAGAAGCTCTGGGATACGATATAAGATCGTGCTAACTTGTGCACTGCAGCCCAAAAGACGACGGGGAAGATATTGATATCATCGCAATTCATAACAGCCCCTTTAACACAGAAGTGAATATTAGCAAGAGTCGCAGTTTATAGAATATTCCAAATATCAGAAATCAAAGCAATTCGCTTAAAACAAGTGGAAATCTGTATGAGAAATAGACGAGTCCAATAAATATTGTTATGTCTGCCTGCTGTGTAACTACTAGATTCGCGAATATTGTGTTACATCATACCTTTACTTATGACTTGTATACGTGTTCTGCTTATCCCCTAATTCCATACACCAAACTCATTTGATTTATCTATATCTGTGTCTTTACGCTTCAGAGGACAGAGAGGAGAGAATGAAATTCATGCTGAACATAATGAATATTCACTATTGTGTATCCGTCACCTTTCACAATCATTTACTTAAGCGCCAAATTTTTTCTCATCGCCGAAAATAAATGATCTGTATTACAGTGTGTAAGCAGTCTCCCGGCAAATACATCTTAAGTTTTCGTTAAAATAGTTCGATGTTACTACCGAACTTTAGTGTTATATTTGCTCACTAACCAGTATGGATAAGTATTCGTAAAACTTGAGGGACTGGTCTCCACAAGTAACACACAATGCCCACTGATGCGTCTGTGACAATTCAAATATGCTTCAGATCACCACTATATATTTTTGTAAGTATAAATACGATTGTACAGCCTCTGAAGATGATTTCGTCGATAAAGAAAATTTTCTTCGCTGAATCTGTCTTTTATTTTCTTCAAATATGCTTATCAAACTGATGGAGGATGCAATTATTCAATTTTCTACTATCTGAAGAACTTAGATAAAGCAATAAGAAGACGTAATTTGTCTGAATCGTGTAATGTATTTGCGCAACACATTTCGAACAATCTGATCACACACGGACTTGTCATAGGAATAGATATGAAATTAATAAAGAGGTAAGAGGTGAGAAAAAAATAGACTTAGGTCAAGTTTAAAGGACATATTCAAGGTCAAAGTAACAATGAAGACCACTAAACCAAATAACAGAGGTAATAGTACATCTGCTATGGTGTCAAAACAAAATTTACCAAGGAAGGTTTAATGTGATGACAAATTGTTTTTGAACGCATAAAGGTGGCTTAAACTTTCTAATTGCCAGCTAGGGCTTCCACAAACTTTAGGATACGCCCCAAACACGTTTTATAGATAGGTTTAAAAGATCTGTTAACGTCGATTTTATGACCTGTTTCTATAATATGTTTTGCAATAGAGGAGCTAGGTCTCCTGTTCTCACCATTAATGGGTTCTGAAGATTTCATTTGTTTCTGGAGCCATTTAGGAATATGCTCTGAAGCCCTTACTTGCAGAGATCGATGAGTCCTCCCTATGTATGTGTGTCCACACGTACATTCAAATTGGTAAATACAGTGGGATGTGACGTCATTTTTCTCATGTTCGAAGGGCTTAGATAGATATATTGGCCTAACATTCTCTATTATTATGATATTGGCTGCATAAAAAGTCTTTTTGACAGCAGCGTTCAGTCTTTGTCTAGTTATCAAGCTGGTTTGATGCCCCATATAGGGTAGCTTGATGTATACATCTTTCTTAGGGGCGAGTTGGAGAGTGGGTCTTGGTGTTCTGACTACTTTATATCTCCTGATGAACTTGTCTGGATAATTGTTATCAACCAGAGTTTGTGTCAATTTTCCTTCTTCCGCATCAAGTGTGTCTTCAGTGCATATTCGTTGGATTCTACTGAAGAGGCCCCTTACTAAGGCTCTTTTGTACCGAACAGGGCAAAAACTGTGGTAATTAAGATACTGTCCGGTCCAGGTAGGTTTTCTATAAATAGATCTTTTTATCGACCCATCAAGCCGTCGACTAAGCAGTATATCTAGGAAAGATAAACAGTTATCTTCCTCTTCTACAGATGTAAGTGATATGCTATTTTGAACTTCATTCATAGCTCCTCTATTGCAAAACATATTATAGAAACAGGTCATAAAATCGACGTTAACAGATCTTTTAAACCTATCTATAAAACGTGTTTGGGGCGTATCCTAAAGTTTGTGGAAGCCCTAGCTGGCAATTAGAAAGTTTAAGCCACCTTTATGCGTTCAAAAACAATTTGTCATCACATTAAACCTTCCTTGGTAAATTTTGTTTTGACACCATAGCAGATGTACTATTACCTCTGTTATTTGGTTTAGTGGTCTTCATTGTTACTTTGACCTTGAATATGTCCTTTAAACTTGACCTAAGTCTATTTTTTTCTCACCTCTTACCTCTTTATTAATTTCATATCTATTCCTATGACAAGTCCGTGTGTGATCAGATTGTTCGAAATGTGTTGCGCAAATACATTACACGATTCAGACAAATTACGTCTTCTTATTGCTTTATCTGAAGAACATTTACTTTTAGTGCACTATGTATAAATGCGACTACTATTATTATTGCTATAATACATCCATGTCCTCACATTCTACGATGTTCTAAACTCTGTGAACCACCGAATACTAGCGACGTCGTATGGAAAAGTACGAGTGAAAACCTGGGATAATGGGCGTTCGGTAACAAAGTTATTTGTCGACGTTAGCAAGGCCTTCGATAAAGTCCCACACATCAGACTCCTAACAAAACTGCAATCCTACGGAATAACCGGAAAACTTCTCAAATGGATAAATTCTTTTCTCACAGAAAGAGAGTAATTAGTCAAAATCAACCACCAGCTGTCTTCATCAAAGCCGATAACTAGTGGTGTAATACAGGGTAGCGTTCTTGGGTCTATTCTGTTCCTCTTATTTATAAATGGAATAACCTATGTGGTCAAGTATGGCGAGCCACACCTCTTTACAGACGATATCAAGATAGTATATGATTACGGGTACGATGATATGAGCGTCGAAAGCGAAATCCAACATGACTTAAACAATCTAGGCGATTGGAGCGAAAAATGGCAACTGACTTTCAACCCAGACAAGTGCGGTAGAGCTCACCTTGGACGCTGGAAACAGAGAATGCGCCTGTATATGTACGGTAAGCTCCTCTCAAAACCAAACACAGTCACAGATCTCGGGATAGCATACTCAGATTTAACCTTTTCGGATAATGCAAATAAGGTTATATCCGACTGTAAACGACTTATTGGCTTTGTGCTGCGTAACTTTAACACCCAAGAAGCAAGATTAGCTGTATATGGGACATGTATCCGCCCCATACTTGAATATTGTGCTCTCCTATTTGGTAACCTAAGGTCTGCAGACTGACAAATATCGAAAGTGTCCAGAGATTCCTCACGAAACGCACAATAGGGTTGGACCAACAAGTGGAATGTGTTGACAGGTGTATACCATGGTTTCTTCCTTTTTCGAAAGCAAAATCTATTTCAGTACACACATTATTAAATTCAACAGGGATGTCTGTTGTTTCATTCTCATATTCAAGATCAAAAATGTGTCATTCATAACAGTAATATAGTTCTATCAATGAGTCGAAGGACATTGGATATTGGACATCCTTTCACTTTTCATTTTTGAAAACTTAAAATCATTCTTGGGCAAATGTCTCAGTTTTCTCCCTAGGTGGAATGTATAACTTGTAATTAGAGTTAGGTTTGGGACGCATAATTGCTATCTAATAAAACGACTTTTCTTCCGCCAAATACAAGTTGTGTGGAACTGTTGCCGATATGAAAGCTTCTGGATCTAGTTGTATATTCTCCACTGTTCATTTCCGTATGTGTATATTTTGCGTGTGTAAAAACATCATAATAATTATTTTACAGCTACTTTTTGCTTTATTTTATGTGTTTGTGCTGAGATAATTGCTCCACCCTGTTTAAATTAAATGTTGACCCATCTCTGTCTTTGTTAAAGGAAATCATTCTTCAGTTAGTTTTTTCCCTTCCTGTCATTCGACGCATATGAGGTTGTAAATAGACAGCACGACTCAGTTTTCAAGCTACTCCTGTCAATTCCTCAGATTCCATGGTGGTGTGCATCTTATGTTTCCCATGTCGTCTCACTACTGTGTATAATTCGACATGGATTCTTATTATTCTGTATTTAATACACATGCCTAACTAGCGCTCATGGTTATTTGCTATGCTGTGAATAAACTTCCTCAAACTTGCTTGCTAACCGAATGTAACAACGCGATATCCGTGTTTACTCAATTTGTATGTCGCTATAGTCCGGTTACATAAGGGATTAAATATGTTTTGGGAGGGTTTAGTGTGTTAGCATAGTCTTCTTATTGAACAAATTCTGTGGTATCTGTTAAATGGATTGTTTGCTAAGAAGGAGTTGACCAGTTTGCAATTAAATATTATTTATATTGATAACCAACTCTTTAGACTACTGTCATGTTTTTTCATGGAATAAAGTCCTTGTCTTACCTGTTAATGGTAATGACTGTTGACAAAATATTTTGTATTAATCGTGTCTTTAGTTCCCTATCAGAGAATGTGGTTTGCATTTGCGACTGATTGTAACATTTGTAGGCGGTTGTTTCAGCAACAAATCCATGAAGTGTAGTCTTTTATGAAATTTACTGATATCAGACCATGTTTGTTAAGGCCACATCTTTCATTGCAGACGTCCGTATTCTGCATCTCAGTGGTGAATACATGTATGAAATCTTGGCAAGACACAAAAATTATGTTTTTACTGTGTACTTCACATGCGATAGAGCCATCAAGCAAATATTATAGAGTGTATTTTGGTTGTAATAAATAAGTATCAGATGTAGGCTTAGGATGTTCAGATTTCCATCAGATGAGGTAAACATGTTATGCACATTGAACTTCATTGTTTATTTCCATCACAATAGGCTAATTCCCCTACAACTTGTTTATAAATAATTTGAAGGTATCTAGCAGTCGCTGACTCTGGATCTTGAACACTGAAAGAAATACGGGTATGTGGATATGATGGTTGAAATGTTAAGAATCACTGGTGAAATGATCCAGTACTGACCAGAATGTCGTAGATGTATCTATGTTTTAACATTCTTAAATGTCCTACTCATCTTCTGTCTTCAGTCCCGCTTTTGCTGATATCTGCGGAATTTTCTGTTATCTCATCTACGCCCTGTTGTCGGCGTTCATTTTGGCAATCCCTACCGTTTTTCATTTGATATCGATACTAATGCCGAAGTTGGGGTTTAAGTAATGATTACCTACTGTAGTTGGGAAAAGATCATCTGCTTAGTTTACAACTAATTTATCTATGATTGCAAGTAAAGGCGAGTACTGTTGTGTGATTTTAAAATGTCAAATTTTCTTTTCTGAGTCCTCATTTCGTGTGTATTATAAGTTATTTGATTTTTGTAGGGTAATGTCAGGTGACAGTCTTGATGGGACTGCTCGATCTGTCCCCAAACCGTCTGACTTTAAATTTGGTAAGGAGATCGGGCAAGGGTCTTTTTCAACAGTATATGTTGTTCAAGAGATCTTAACAAGTTCGGAATTCGCTATGAAAGTGGTTGATAAACAACGTGTTCGGCGCTACAAGGCTGTGGATTCTGTACTTATGGAGAAAGAAGTGCTTAAACGTACAAATCATATTTTCATTATTCGTTTGCATTGTACATTCCAAGACTCTACTAGGTTGTTTTATCTTCTTGAATATGCAAGATGTGGGGAACTTTTATCCTATCTTAATCGTTTTACTTCTTTAAGTGTTGATTGTACTCGATTCTATGCAGCAGAAATATTTACAGCCTTGGATTATCTACATTCAATGTCCATAGTACATCGAGATTTAAAACCAGAAAACGTTTTATTAACAGACAAAATGCACATCAAGTTAGCTGATTTTGGTTCTGCCATTATACTAAACTCGCCGGAAATCAAAGCTCCTAGTTTTACAGGGACTCCAGAATATGTTAGTCCAGAGATGCTTTCTCGTATTTCTAGACAAAGCGATACTTCTTCAAGCAGCGAACCGACTCATGATCTTACATACCTAATGGATTATTGGGCATTCGGATGTATTATTTATCAATTAATTTCTGGCCTCCCTCCGTTTAGAAAGAGTGGTCCTGCGCATGAGTATGAGACGTTCCAGAAAATTCTAGGTTTATCTTATACATTCGCTGATAATTTCGACCCTGTTGCTAAAGATTTGGTGGAGAAATTACTTGTAATCAGTCCTAGTGAGCGTCTTGGTAGTCCTTCCCAAGGTGGTTCAACTGCCGTCCGACAGCATAAATTTTTCTCTCAAATTCACTGGGATACTTTGCCACAACAAGAGCCTCCTTTGCTAGTGCCGAACTTGGAACCTATAGCTCCTGAAGGCTGGGATAATTTGCCAGTCGGGTTTGAAGAGGGCGAAAAATACCACTTGTCACGTGAGTTTGGTTTGACTGCTTCTCAAATAACTGAAGATGATCGTACGCGTTTGCTGAACGCTCAAGAAAGGCAGAATCCTTTCAATCGTTTTGTTCGTGGTCGTCTAATATTAAAACAAGGTATTCTGTTCAAACGTCGTGGTCTGTTTGCGAGAAAACGAATGTTTTTATTAACCGAGGGACCACACCTTTTTTACGTTGATGTTGAAAGTATGACATTAAAAGGAGAAGTTGCCTGGTCCAGTTCACTGACGCTAGAACTAAGAAGTTCTAAACTGTTTTTTATTCATGTTCCAAACAGAACGTATTACTTGGAAGATCCTTCTGGCCATGCTAACGATTGGGTTGAACAAATAGCATCTGTAAAAGCTTTTTACTTTAATGACTCCCAATCTCAAAATTTGTCTTCAGACAATTCAAGTACCTCTAATCTTTCTAGGCATTTAGTTTTGTAACACTTTGTCTTAAGATAAACATTTTATTTTTTCATCTAGTTAGGAATTGAAATGTCGATACAAAACTTCGTTAAAATCTTCCTTTGTACCAAATTAGTAGTCGGTGGTGCTGGAATCTTCTCATGATAAACTTGTACATTATTATATGCTATCTGAAATTCACTCGTTACTGTACAAAGTCGGGATTATTACATAAACGTATAGATTATAACATGTTGTTTTCATTTCTTTGTTAAATGTTGGTTGTCCGTCTGATATTTTGCATCTTGCCTGGTTGTATTCGCATGATATACGTACATATATATATATATGCTTGTGTACAGAATGAGGTTCTCTAAGATCTAGGTTTGATAATCAGGGTTGTCATGTATGGTTCTTCATACTGATCCTGAAACACATTTTGATAGGTAGACAAATCATTACATAACTGTAAGTAAAATTTCATTATTTCAAGAGAATATACTTTGAAAAGACACAAATTAAGATAAATAACATTATGATATACTAAAGGAGACAAAGATTGAGGTGAGCAAAAAAACAGCATAACTTTGCAAAGAGAAGGGAAGATATTTAGACATTTGAAGACAGTAGTGAGTGAATACACAAGCACTATTACGAGTGATTTCAGATAATACCGTCATCATTCTTAAACCACTTAATCTTAATGTTCCGAAATCCCCAGTCAATAAACCTACACCTTTCATGGTCAAGACTAGTAGTGAATAACTTTATAAATTGGTGCTGTGTTTCGACCTAACTACCCCTAACTTTTCCAACCTGTCCTATTTTGAGACAGTACTATTTGTCAGAGAAGGCAATGACTTTTGCAGCGTTTGTCATAATCATCTCTCCCAATAATGATCCACAACCTCATTGGTTTACCTGCCTACCTACCTACCTACTACTTTACATGTAATCTGGATATTTGCCATGTTGTGCACCCCTAAGACGTAGTCTGCGTATGACTTGGCACCCTAAGATATCAGATATTTTTTTCAAGTTTATCTCCTTGTGGAAAAGTCATATTTTTCCTTACATATAGGGTGATCAACAATGTACATTAGCCTGACGACTATTTCGGACGCCCACACTGTCCATTCAACAGATACTCGCCATAACTCTCAAGCACTTTTCTATTCAAAATATCAGATCCTACTGCTGTGTTGTCTCTTAATTTAGAGAAGACTTTTGCAATTTTGCAGGTGTCTTCTCTTACCACCGGTTTTGAGCTCCGTCGGTTTAATAAGATTTACTGATGGAGATCACCTATCACATTTTCTTTTTTTTCATGAAGTAAGACAACCTTACTGATTACGTTTTGAGATCGTTGTTGACAGCAACTTGTAACTGTCTGTAAAAGTTGTGAAAGACAGTTAGCGTTGCTTGGTTTTTTTCCCAAAGGGACTCTGTAGCCAATTCAATGTGCTTTACTGGCTACTGATTCAATTTTGTGCCAACTTCTACATTTTCTTAATTCTATTTGTGTGTATTCATCTTGCAAACACTCACCATACTATAACTAGCTGTTTGTCAAACAAATAACCACACTTTTGTCTCGTACACACATTTCACTGATAAAGCATGAATCAATTACTCGAAATTCCAGAGTTTTCGTCAACTAGATCAATTGTCTGATTCCTCGTAGAATCTGGACATTGCAAGCTATAAGTTGGAGTTAGTTGTGCACTAATAAAGTAGTGCAGTGCAACCTTATTAGTGTCGCAAAACTTATCCACTATATATTCTGTCAAACAATGTAAGACTTTGTTTTCTTCCAAAAGGCCTGTTTTCGTTAATCGTAGGCAAAGTATATTATCAACGTCGCGAAAACCTGCGTCCCCAGTCGACTCAATTAAACTCTTATTGGAAGCTATTGGCTCATTGGTCTAGGCCTTTCAACTCTTAACCATTTTTGAGTGACAAGTTCATACATCTCTTCACCTACTGTGAGGTTTACTGCTGCTGCTGCTGGATTCAACATAGAACTTGGCACCGAAGTGCAGCAGTTCGAGTTGCCACGTTCCAAATAGCACACAAAGGTAGACAGGAAAATGAGTGAAGAGAATCAATAGAATTTAGATAAGTATAAGATTGAATCAGAATGAGTAATGGTAGAAAGGAATATGAGACTGAATATTGCAGAGACTGAATACATCTGCGTAAGCCATTGACAACGACTTTGAGCCATGTCACCTATTGTCTCCAGCCATTGATTCTTAGAGTCCCGACGGCCCCAACCCGGAAGTCTGCATCTCCCTACCTGACTCAGTTTAACTGTCAGGGATTTCATGGATTGATGCCATGTTTTTGTTTGGCCACCACTGTCAGGTTTAGGCGATAAATTGGTATCATTAGCCGTCACGTAATAAACGTAGCTACTTAGCTGTAGTGTAAAGTTCACAACAAGCTCTCAGTATCTTCATCATTATTTCTAGATGTTAAATAATGCTTATTTATAAAAGCCCAAGAAAAAAAACTTATTTTACCATAGTCGTTCTCTGAAACCAAAGGTTGTCTCTTGAAAGGAAAAGGTATTTGACCAGATGATTAAGGAAATATAAAATGTTCTGATTTAAGCTGTCCTTCTTACGAAATACCGCATGTTTCCAACCCTTGAGTGAAAACTGAATGGGAAGTGATGAGTGTTGGGTTCTCGAGGATGACATGCAGAAGATCTCATGAAGTCTAATTGGAATGCCTTTGGGTAGATGTGAAACCAGCTGAAAGTGATGACATAGTGGCCAGTGGAATGGATATGTACAGCATCACTAGGGTCTCAAGAAACGGATAATAATAATAATTTGATATTTCATCGTCACATTATATATTATTGTATCCTTTAATTCCTAGAGGAACATAGGGCTTCAGCCGTGCGTTTCTATTGCGTTCGGTTCTCTGCTAGAGTCTTCACCTGGCTCCATGTCTGCCCACACGTTTTCATCTCCTCTTCACATGACCTTTGGACGACCGACTCGCCGCTTCCCTTTCGAGTCCCACTCGAGCAATGGCTTGTCTAGTGATGTTACTTGATGCATTGTTTCCTCAGAGTATGGCCAATCCATCTCCATTTCTTCCTGTCTATTCGTTTCACAATCGGTTCCTGGTTGATTCGCTCCCAGAGATCCCTCCCTGTTGCTGATCTCTTCTGGCCAGCCATCTGATCTTGAGTATTGAGCGAAGACAACTGTTAATGAAGGTCTGTAGTTTGTTTGAGATGCTCTTTATGACGCGCAGTGCAAGTCTCTGATCCGTATAGCAGCACTGACTGACTTTACATTGGAATTGAAAATCCGGATCTTATTTTTGATGCTGAGGGTTGTTGACCTCCACACAGACTTGAGAGTAGTGAAGGCTTGTCTTGCTTTGATATCCTCGTCATTGTCATTGTCATATAGATGTACAATATTGTGTCTCACATAGAAAAGATAATGAAGAGCCTTCTAATGGCACAAGGATAATTCCGTTATAGATAAAATTTTATTTTTGATAAAGTCACACAGTGTTATACAGTAATATTTACTGGTGATGACGTTTCGAGCACAATTTATTCCTGTTCATAATCATATCAAGATACTACTCACATAGCTCTCTTGCTTCGTTTATGTACATCAGTAAAAATTGATTAGACATTTGAATAATATCAATATAAGATAAATTACATTCGAAACCAATATAAGTGTTATAAGTAAAATACAATAGGATGGGAAATAAGGTGTTTTTATAGTAAAATGAGTAACTTATTAGAATATTATAATTTGAATTGAATACATTTTAAGACTGTTTATTATCTTCCGATTTGACTGGCAACAATATCTTCCATATCTCTGGTATTTGTATGGAATCACTTCTATTGCATGCGTTAGTTGTAGATTTTATGAACAAAGATTCAGTAATCAACCTCCCTCTCTCTGTCTCCATCTACAAATATTACTTTTTAGAATTTCAATCCTCTCTCTCACCCCATTGTGTGTTAATGCATGCAGTAAGATTGCTGAACTTTTTTCTAAATTACTTATCTGCGTGGAGTAGGATTAAATATATTATGAGCAATATTTTCCCAGCTGTCCATAAAGATATATCTGCTACAATAAGGGATATTGATGACACCACTGTTACACCTTCTCTGTTTGTCTATATATTTTGCCCTGGAATTTAAAGACAGTAGATTTGAGGCATGACTGAATTCCTAAACTAATTTTCTCAATGAGCAACTTATTTCCCATCCTATTGTATTTTATTGATAACACTAATATTGATTCCTAATTTTCCTTATCTTCCTTTGTGTTTCACGCAAGTTTTATATTGATATTATTCAAATGTCTAATCAATTTTTACTCATGTACATAAACGAAGCAAGAGAGCTATGTGAGTAGTACCTTGATATGATTATGACCAGCAATAAATTGTGCTCGAAACGTCATCACCAGTAAATATATTACTGTATAACACTGTGTGACTTTATCAAAATAAAATTTTAGCCAGCTGGCAGTGGTTTTAACACTCTTTCATAAGATCTCGAATTGAAATGTATAGCGTTTCAAGCATTTGTTATTCTGTAAAATTAAATTGTGACATCTAATGTTTAAATAGCCCTAAACATCATAGCTGTATACGGGGTAGGTACGTGTCTAAATGTTGACTTAAGCATCTGTATGCTGAACGGTTTGTAGATGAGTTGATTAGTTTGTAATGACATCCACTAAACGATCACATGACAACCAGTGACAGTTACATCTTTTACATACTATTTGATACCGACTGGTGTTAAGGTGAAAACATGCATGACATGTAGCTACTACTCTGTCGCATATTGTCACGTAATGTGACTTTAAAAAAAATGCAAATCATGCTCTTGTGAATAGTTTAGTTAATAAGAATGAAAAGGTTGAATTTTCAAGACAAAATATACAAATCTCAAATCTCCCTCGTGTTCCAATCTTCTTTTCTGTGTAAGTGCATCTGCGGAGGGGGGGGGGAATTTAAGGTAACTCAGTGATACAACAATCAATATTGACATATTGTCTACGGAGATTTGTTCTCAGACGCCTAACCTTTTACACCTCATGATTAGTTTAGTTACCTAATATTTAGATCTGTTGGACACATGCGCATCAGTACAATGCTCTCTAGTCGCACAAAAGGTGTCCAAGTTGAATTACCCTACTGATTTACGCCTAAATGTTGCCTAGAAACGAGGGAAGGTTCATCTTGAGGCAGACAACATCACCGCTAGTTAAACTCCAAAGCTTACAGTCATGTATTTCACCCAGGATGGTCGGTCGGTTTTCGACATAGAACTTTGCACATATGTCTGGCAGTTCGAGTTGCCACACTCCCTCTTTGTAGAACACAAAGCAAGAGAAGAAAGTAGGAGAAATGCATAATGGAGACAGTAAACAGAGGTGTGAGACAAAGGTATAGTAATAACGACGAACGAAACAGTTTCACTGGGAATAAGTCACAAGGAGTGGATGCATGTGCGCCTGCCACTGAGAACGATTTTGAGCCATGTCACCAATTGTTTCCAACCATTGGTGTTCACCGTCCCGAGGACCCCAACCAGCCAGTCAGGAAGTCTACATCTTCCTACGTGGCTTAGACTAACTGTTGTAGATTTCATTGACTGGTGCCATGTTTTCGTTTGACCACCGCTAGCTCTTTTCCAGCCTGACCCTATATCAGCTAACATTGCCTGTCTGTCGAGGAAGGCGATGACTATTCATACGTAACACATGTCCTAACCATCTCAGTCGATGTAATTTCACAGTTTCGTCGACTGATTTCCCCTCCTTACCAAGCACTCGACCGATGCTTAACCTCAATACTGCTCACCTTATTATACCACTTCAGACGGGAGATAGAACGCAGGCACCTATGATCGAAGACAGCTAATCTTTTCATGTCTTCCGCTCTCAATGGCCAGGTCTCACAGCTATAAAGGAAGACGGAGTGGACTGTTGAGTAGTACACACGCCCTTTGGTCGATAGTCGGTATCTGTTAGTTACTGTGTGGTGTTGTTATGAAATAGGCTGTTTGTTCTGTTTATTTTATGATTGTTTATTTTTTTTCTGATTTTTAAATCATTCTTTACTTTCTCACATATATATTTGTGTATAAAAAAAAAATTTTTGATTTGTTTTAGCTTTCAATGGTTGATCATTATTATTATTATTACTACTACTACTACCACTATTATTGTTATTATGCTTGATCAAAATCCATAGTAGCACATCTCAAATCAACAAAAGATGAAATTCTTCACCTGGGCATATTTTGTTGAAGTGTTTATGGGTTTGGATACACCATTAGACGGTGGTAAACCAATTCGTGGTGGTTTCTACAAGACTTCACAGACATTTTCACCTTTAGCTGAATTTATGCATGTCCCATTGGATCAAATCAATTATGTTGTTAGTGGTGTAGTGAGTTTTGCACTGGGTCAATTAATGCGACAGTATCTTTCACCTCAAAAGTGTTCACCACGATTACGTGCACTTATTGAAACTATATTTGGCCTATTATTATTATCATTTTGTTTTGGAAGTCAATTAAGAGTATTACTATTACAATCATTTATTGCCTATCTATTTATGGTGTGTTTACCGCATAATCGATTTATGGCTGTATTAGTAACAGTATGGTCATTATTCTATATGACCTTAGTGCATATCTGTCGTCTACAATATGATTATGGTGGGTATACACTAGATATATCTGGACCTGTTATGGTACAAACTCAACGTCTATCTAGTCTAGCCTTTAATCTTGTCGATGGTGCAATAATGTCACATGAAAAGCATACTAATACTACTACTACTCATCCTGTAAAATATCAACAAAATAATTCTTCTAATGATTCTTCACCGCCACCATCATCACCCCCACCCTCACCACCACCAGTTATTGATCAATCGCAATCACTGTCATCCTCTAATCGTAGACGAAACACATTCACTACACTAGATACAATAACGCCTTCATCAAATACCGATTTACATCCTATGCATCATTATCATCATACACCCAGTCATTGTAAACTACTATTGCATGAAAAAAAGCCATTCAATAATAGTCAACAGCCGTCAGCAGCATTCACAACAGTACAACAGCAACAACAACAGCAGCAACAACAGCAAATGCCTACAAGTCATAGAATGCACGCAGTTGACAAAACACCTGATCCAATAATATTTTTTGCCTATATGTTATATTTTCATGGTGTCTGTGTTGGACCATTCATCTTTTTCTCTGAATATATGGAATATCTTAAAGGGTATAGTACTGGAAAATTGCCTTCAATTAATATGTATTATCTAGTGACTCTGTGCCTGCGTACATTAGCTTCAGGCCTATCAGCTGCCTACCTGTGTCCATACTTTCCTTTCGATTTTGTTCTAACTGAAGCATTTGGAGTAAGTTCTAGTTAACTTTCGTTTTTGTTTGTTTTTTAAATTTATTGTTCAGGTTGTGAAGTGTTTTAGACGGTTAGTAGGAGTCTGAAATGGTCTAGACTGTTGTTGTCTTTTTTTTGCACAGTTTATTATGATTCACTCAACAGATAGATGTGATTCTTTAGTTGTGGAACAGGTCAAATGTGTCCCGAGGTCGAATCCCACTCCACTCCTACTTCAGCCATGAGCAATTAGATAGTATCAACAGCAATTACACAATAAGTGTGTAGCTTATTAGCTAGGTATATGAAAAATCTGTTCCAGGGACTGGACTATAACTAAGTGCCTTAAACTAATGAGTAAGGGAAATAGCAGATCGGTTTGATTACCGGTCCCTAGCTAAGTTCTAGACCATTTTTTGTGGAGTACAGGCTGTCCTGCTGTGTCCCCTACTTCAGGGATGTAGCGGCGTTAGCGGCCTACCCTAAAAATGTGTGCATCGGTGGCACAGTGGTTAGGACTCTCGCCGACCATGCACATGGTTCGGGGTTCGATCCCTTGCCGACGCGCACCTGATATCTATGGTCGGCCTGCAAAATTTGGGCTACCGATATCACATGCTGAAAATTCCTTACCTGTACGTACCAAAAAAATACTGTGTGGAATCAAGCTGTAATCAAAAATAAATAAAAATAAATAAGATCCGTTCTGCTCACAAATACTTCACAAGGGAATAAGCACAATTCTGGTGACTTGTTGTTGTAGGTCATTGTTAAAAAAAACTCTAGGTGCAACAGATTTGATATTCCTCCGTCTTAGAAGTAGTTCAGTAAAATGGTGACTAGCAGCAGCAGCAGCCCTGGAACATAGGATGCGCACATTTCGTCCCATCTGGGACTCGTCGATCGCATGCATATCTGCATTTCCCAGTGAGCGATGATCTTCCCAATTAATTAAACTGGAATCCAGTACCCATCATTGAAAAGTACCCAAAGTGTTATCCACTAGACCACATGGGTCATGCGAGCCACCTTTTGTGCAATGGTTATTATTTGTTTTTAAATTCAATTTTTGATTTCCCCCCGTTGGTTGATTAGACCGCATTGTTCAACCTCAGTTGATGACATGTTGGCTCGTAGTACGGACGCTTTGACGATGTCTGATGATTAACTTCAAATGATCTGATGAATGGTGGTGATTAACAGTAGTAGGGGCATGACATGACAACTGTTGCCGGATATTTCTATCAAAATTGAAGAATTAAACTGTACTTAGATTCATACCAACCTCAGTGCTGAGGATATCTCATAGCAGCCTAGAGTCACTAGTATAACACAGGGAGGAAAGCACTAGTGCACCAGAAAGTGATAAAAAGTTATCATGAAACTTGAAGTTACTCATCTTGTTGGCATCTAGCAGTAAAAATGTCGAATGCACGTTTCATCCTGTTTGCGATACGCAATTTGGATGCGTCTGCATCCCTCCAATGAGAGTGATGCTCGGTCCGTCGGTCGGTTTTCGACATAGAACTTTGCACATATGTGCGGCAGTTCAAGTCGCCACACTCCCTCCATGTAGCACACAAAGCAAGAGAAGAAATGCATAATATAGACAGTAAACAGAGGTGTGAGACAAAGGAATAGTAATAACGAAGAACGAAACAGTTTAATTGGAAATCATAAGTCACAAGGAGTGGATGCATCTGCGCCAGCCATTGAGAACGATTTTGAGCCATGTCACCAATTGTTTCTAACCATTGGTTTTTACCGTCCTGAGGACCCCGACAGCAGGAGGTCTACACCTTCCTACGTGGCTTAGACTAACTGTTGTAATCTCATTGACTAGTGCCATGTTTTGGTTTGACCGCCGCTAGCTCTTTTCCAGCCTGACCCTATATCAGCTAACATTGCCGTCTGTCGAGGAAGGCGATGACTAGGCGTACGTAGCACATGTCCTAACCATCTCAGTCAATGTAATTTCACTGTCTCGTCTATTGATTTCCCCGCCTTACCTAGCACTCGACCAGCCTAACCTCAATAATGCTCATCTTATTATACCACTTCACGCGGGAGATAGAACGCAGATACCTATGATCGAAGACAGCTAATCTTTTCATGTTTTCTGCTCTCAATGGCCAGGTCTCACTCACAGCCATAAAGGAGGACGGAGTGGACTGTTGAGCAGTACACACGCCCTTTAATGAGAGTGATGGTGTTCCCGATGAGACTCGAACACCAGTATCCACCAAGGTGTTATCGACTTGGCCGGTGGACAACGGTGGCCAACTCTCGTGCAACAAATACTAAAACTTATATTCATTTATTTTGTGTCTATCAGTTTTTGGTGGTGATTTTACTGGGTCTCCACTATTCCTGAAAGACTGCGATCAAGTGACTTGTAAACAATTACGTATACACTGTATACGTAAACTCAGAGCATATCTTCGTCTTATCATCATTAAGTTTGTTTTTCCCCATCCTCATTATATTGTCTTTTGCGTTGCAGTATGTGATGATTTGGTTGTTTTGAAAAAATTTTCCACAGTGTATTTAGCACTTCCTTGTTCACTTCTTCACTATAAAGGTTTAAGCAGTTGTATAGGATCCTGTGTTACAACTTGTTACGCATAGCTGTCAAAGTAGTAATTTCTAATGTCGTCTTTATTCACGGTTACATTTCAAAAGAAATTTCCGCAACGAACAGTCATTATTATAAACTTTCTAATCAGGCGATTTTGACACATTTTTCGGTTTGTGTAAGATTCTCTGTTCCCGATCTTGACTTGACACTCACCCATCAGTTTGTAGTCTTCTGTTGGGATTTCATAAATCAAATTAAACTTCTAAGCGTTACAAATAAGATAACGAGGTGTGATATCATCAGTTAGAGAACTATTGAAAACGTTTGAGAGTACTCGATAACTGTGTCGTCGTATTCTGGGACTCTTCATCAACACGCATCCATGACTAACTACACTTGGAAATGTAACCGAAGCTACAAGGCGAGCGGGGCCACTGACCAGTAGTCAGCCTCTAGGATGACTATGAAATATAAATTCTGCCTGTTCGCGATGTTTGTGAAACTACTGTTGTGGTGAGAGCTGGCTGCTAGCCAAAGTTGGTAGACAGTAATTGACGTCAATGTTTATGTCCCCAATATTGGTGGTGAGAAAATGAGAACAAAGGATTTGCGTAGGCGGATACAGTTAGCATATGGATGATCTGACACAGCCACAAAGAGATGCAAGGTTAACTTTCTGTGAGAAACAACCAATCAAAAGACTGTATTTTCTACTAACAATAATCTACAATGATGTACATTAGAATCTATAAATATGTTTTGATTTTCCTTAGTAAACGATCTGTTGCCTGGCCCTTGTCTTCTGTTGTTACACTGTCAGCTAGTCTCCAACGGTGGGTATTTGTCCCTCTCGTCATAGCTTCTATACTACAATATCAGGTCAGCTCTGTCTTGCACTTAGTTACTAGTGAGCATGGGACTAATATTCCAGAGTAATTCTCTAGCGATCTGCATTATTTTTACCCGTTTTTGTTGGTGTTATTGTTGCTTATATTTTTTCTATGTTATTTAGAATTATTCACTCCTCCATCGAATTTTCTACGTGACAATTTCGTTATTTCTAATTCGACAAAAATACTATTTTGCCTGGGGATTAGCTGAAGTCAATGGAGTGGCTATTGGTGTTGGATATACTGGCCAATGTCCACGTACCGGTAGAACATTGAATCATCATGTACGCAATTTTAACTTTATTCAAGTTGAATCTGGTGTCGGTTTAAAAGATGTTGTCGATGCCTGGAATATATCGACTACACGTTGGCTACGTGAAACATTCTATGATCGTCTTCCAACTGCTTATCGTACAGTCCTTGTATTTATAATCAGTGCTTTTTGGCACGGGTTTTATCCTGGTTATTATATAATGTTTTTGTCATTCGCTCTATTCACAACAGTTTCGCGTATTTGGCGTCGACATTGTCGTGTGTATTTTCGTAAAACACCTCTATCTATACATTTCTATGATATTTTTACAATGATTATTACTAATTTCATAATTAATTATGGACAAGCACCATTTCATTTGCTAGATTTCTATGCATCTGTAAAATTTTTAAGCCTATTCTACTTTATACCTCATCTAATTGCCTTTATTATCTTGATAGCTTATTTTTTAAAGTCATATTTTATAAAGTCAGCAGCAGGAGAAGTTGCAGATGGTTCTGTCAGTGCAATTGCAACTGGGACTGGCACTGATAATGGTGACGGTAGTGATAAGCATCAGAAATTATTACTGTCTAATCATGATCGTAGTGTTGGAGGTTATTGACTGGCTGACTAACTGACTGATTGATTGACTCGACTCACAGACAGACTGACCTTCTGACTGTGAAGCATTTTCTCGTCTATTCACAACTTAAATCATGTTATTTATTTATTTTTTTTGCTAAGACTAGAGTGTCGTCGTCATTATTATCGACGTTATTATTATTATTATTATTATTATTATTATCATTATTATTATTATTATTAAGAGATCATGATCACTAACTGTCATTACACTGATTCATCACTTCAACCGTCTCCCTATACATATATAGTATCATTTTCCAACCTCGAAACCCGCGCTGTCTCACCCTGCCTTCGATCCCGCCCGCCCACTGTATCACTGTTTCATTGCATTAATCGCTGTTTCCACCATTTTTTTCATTTGATTGTCATTTATGTATATTATTAATTAATTAATTAACTAATTGCAATACAATTAAAAGTGCAAATAAAAATTCTTTTGATTAAGCATTCTCATTCATTTAGTTCATTTTCTTTCTTTTTTTGCTAAGTTATATATATATACATACTATTTATTATCTTTCAGTCAGAGTACATGTGAACTTTCTTGTCATAAATTATAGATTTTTCGTCCTTATTTGTATGACATATATATATATATATATATATATATATATTGCCTATCGTGTATGTTTACTTACTGTCTCTTAATCAGTGCTTTTGTCTACCACTATGTTGGACACTGAACATAAATATATAAATATTTTGTTTAAATAGCATTTTTCCCGCCCAATTGAATCCTTCTCTTTTTGTTTCTGTCCGATTGTGTGTGTATTGTATTACGCAACTGACATTATTTAGTATATGCATGTGTGTGTGTGTGTGTAAGCCACTTTGATTTTTCTTCTCTCTAGGGGTCCTTTAACAAATGTACTTCTACCCTGCTCCCAACCCCCCTATTGTTTATTTATTTATTTATTTTTTGCATTTTGATAGATCGACTAATTGTGTGTGTATGTATATATATATATATAAAATTTTGATTTTTTCACTAATGTCTTTTTTTATTTCTCCGTTTAATTGAGTTCATTTGTTGGATAAACATCGTGTCGGTCGGTCGGTTTTCGACATAGAACTTTGCACATATGTGCGGCAGTTCGAGTCGCCACACTCCCTCTTTGTAACACACAAAGCAAGAGAAGAAAGTAGGAGAAATGCATAATGGAGACGGTAAACAGAGGTGTGAGACAAAGGAAGAGTAATAACGAAGAACAAAACAGTTTCATTGGAAATCATAAGTCACAAGGAGTGGATGCATCTGCGCCAGCCATTGAGAACAACGATTTTGAGCCATGTCACCAATTGTTTCTAACCATTGGTTTTTACCGTCCCGAGGACCCCAACCAGGAAGTCTACACCTTCCTACGTGACTTGCTTAGACTAACTGTTGTGGATTTCATTGACTGGTGCCATTGTGTACTCAAGATGTACTTACTGTAGGTGTTGAGGTTGGGGTTGGGGGGGGGTTGGAGAGCATGCGGTGAAATTTTCCCAGAAAAAAACTGCAATATGATCGTGTTTCATTAAGAGATGCGCATGTTACTCATAACAACATGCGTAAAATGAATGTACTGATGGCTTACCGGGTTTAAAGATTTAGGAGTGTGTGTTTGTAAACCATGACTAGGAAATCTGAGTTGACCGTAGTGGAGTAGCAGTGTATGCAAAGGGTTTTAGATATCTACAAGGTTTCTTTTTAAAGTTTTGATGCGGTTATGTTGCGTTTATTATATATCCAACCGCATTTGGAGGAATATTGGAATTTAGGAAGCGAGAATATATTTCAATGTGAAGTAGACACATTAAAATTCGCGCCCGTAAAATGTAAGATGCTGCTA
Organism: Trichobilharzia szidati; assembly: GCA_944472155.2. Lineage (NCBI taxonomy): Eukaryota > Metazoa > Platyhelminthes > Trematoda > Strigeidida > Schistosomatidae > Trichobilharzia > Trichobilharzia szidati. The sequence goes on along the minus strand of OX235273.1, from coordinate 19,102,854 downwards.
AAGGACTGGACTACGTCAACTCCTAGCTTAGTGATAGGGAGTGAAGTGGTAGAACATGTTGTATCAGCACCAACGGACAGATTGTTGACGAAATCTCAGCATGGATCCAAAAAGCTCAAGCTGCTTTCGCTAACTTACACCATCTCTGGCGTAGGCGTGACATCTGGCTATCAAACAAGGGACGTGTGTTCTACTGCTCAGCAGTTCGCTCCCTCCTTCCCTATGGCTCTGAAACATGGCCAATACGAGTTGAAGACATGAAAAGGTTGACTGTTTTCGACCATAGATGTCTACGATCTCTTTCTCACGTTAGGAGGTGGTATAATAAGGTAAGTAATGTTGACGTTAGGCGTAGAGTGTTGGGCAAAGAGGGAAAATCAATCGACGAGGCTATAAAGTTACATAGATTGAGATGGCTAGGCCACGTGCTGCGCATGCCTAACCATCGCCTCCCCCGACGGACGGGCATTACTAGCTGATATAGGTGCAGGCTGGAAAAGAGTAAGTGGTGGCCAAATAAAAAATTCATGGCATCAATCCATGAAATCGTTGACAGTTAAACTGAGTCAGGTAGGGAGGGAGATGCAGACTTCCGGGTTGGGGCCCGCCCTCGGGACTCTAAGAATCAATGGTGGCTGGAGACAATAGGTGACATGGCTCAAAATCGTTGTCAATTGCGCGGATGTACTCAGTCTGTTTAATCTTTCATATTCCTTTCTACCATTACTCATTCTGTTTCACTCTTATACTTGTCAAAACTCTATTGATTCTCTTCACTCATCTTCTTGTTTACCTTTCTGTGGTATTTGGAACGTGGCAACTCGAACTGGTGCACTTTGATGCCAAGTTCTGTGATGAATCCAGACAGATACATTAAAAGTGGCTTGAAGGAGTGGCGACAAAACTGATTAAGAGTCTTTTGAACTTCTTGTATATGGACAGGTTGGCGTTGGGTTGCTATAATTATTTCAACTCATTTCTAATGACAGTTGAGAGTGATCTCATTTTAACATTTGGTGTGTTTTACATGGAGATTTATATGTTAATTTATCCTGTCTATTCTCTCCCTGTGGAATTGATGTCTGTCGAGAATATCGCCGTGGAGTTTGAGAAACATAGTGGAATAGTATCATTTTTTAGAAGTTCGTTACTCGCATCGAATTACGAGCCAGTGGAACTGTCTATCAGAACAACAAGTATTGATTCATTTAAATAAAAGTTGCCCCCCACCCCCAACAATAATTGTTGTGTGAGTAGGGCAGATGATGTTATCCAGGTGCCAAAGTTGTGAAGTTTTGTAATAGCAGGATCGGAGATCTGGAACCAGTTAAACTGAATATCGATCGAGTGCTCAAGCCTGTGGACCACATCTCTATTTTGCTTCACTGTCGTCTAGCGGGTATCTTCAGTTAACGTGGAAGTGTAATTTCATAAAACTGTCTTTATTGTAAACGATAGCATCTAATAATGTCGAAAATAATCTGTTTAACGTAATTTGATACATTCCTGGACTTACGAATCATTTTGTATTTCCCAATGAATGAAAAACAAAACGATGTTGTTCTCTTTACTGACGTTTCTCTATTTAATGTTGCTGCTAATAGCTTTATCAAAGTAGTATTATTATACCAGAATTTACAAAACCTCAGCTTCTATATAACAACTAAATCATCTTTTGAAAAATTTAAAACGATTAGTCCCTTTTATAAATTTGGATAGTGTTATTAGAAGACGGAGATTATCTGAAAAATGGTATGTGATGTATTTGCGCTATACATTTCGAATAATCTGATCCCTCACACACATTTACTTGTCAAGTCGACATATATATGAAAAAATTAAGGGCAATTAAATTAAACAAAGTGACGAAAAAAGATTTTAGAATGATTAACGCCACGTTTGGTAGTCCAATCAAATAAGGATTACCACGGTAGGTTAAGAGTAATCATAATAATAATAACTTATATATGTCCAAATCAAGTTCACTTTTAAAAGTTTGAAAAAATTTGGGCATTGGGTATCAGATATTCATTATAATGAAGGTTTTTGTATCTCTCAATGAATGAAAAACAAAACGATATTGTTTTTACTGACGGACACTTTAGTATATCCCTATTCAGGAAGAAAACCCACTCCAATAAATATTTAGACTTCGGATCATCACGACCCATCAGTGCAAAGATTTCAGTTGTTTCAAGTTTTCTTAGACGAGCACACTCTCCGATAACAGATGAGAAAGAAAATGAAGAAGAAATATCAAACATTACTGAAACTCTCAAGCAAAGCAACTACCCAAAGAAATTCATCAACAAAAATCAACACTGATATTTAAGTATGGCCGAAAACATGGAACTCAACAGTTGTCATTCCATATAGAGCGGAGACGTCAGATGATATCAGAAGAGTACTCAATCAGCTTGACATTAAAGTTTTCTTTAAAACATCGGACACATTACGAAACAACCTTGTCCATATAAAAGACCAAATCCCTAAAGATTCTCTATCTAATTGTGTCTATAAAATGAAATGCTTGGAATGTGATGCGATATACATCGGACAAACATCTCGAGAAATCAAAATCAGAAGAAATTAACACCGTAGAGCATCTGTTCGACCACCGAGAAATCCAATTGAACTGAAAAATTTGAAAAATCATCAGCCATAGGTCTACATGCTATAGAATCAGGTCACAAAATTGATTTTGACTATATTGAAATAATCCAGAAAAAGCATTTCAGAAATCACAAAGAACGTCTAGTATCAGAAGCATTTCATATCAAGTGGAATCCAAATTACCTGAATAGGAATGATGGACTAAAACAGAATCTGACCTGGTTACAATACCTCCCTACCCCATGAAGTGACAAAATCAACACGAATGTGATATACAAGTTCACTATGTAAACACACACTGCCTTTATAATTTTACACACTGATCAAATCCAACAATCTAGACTTGATTTTGTTATCTTTACTAAATGAAAATTCCATACCTGTACCACAAATACTGTTTGGAATAAAGCCATTATTATTATTATTATTATTATTATTGATAACGAAAAACGACCCCATACTGACGAACGATGATCAAGTTAGTAAACTTTATTTTGATACTATAGCAGATGTACTATTACCTTTGTTATTTGGTTTAGTGATCTTCATTGTTATATTGACTTTCAATATTTCCTTTCAACTTGACCTAAGCCTATTTTCTTACCCCTTAACTCTTTGTTATATTTATGCTGAGATTTTGTAAATTCCGGTTTTATAATACTTTGATAAAGCTATTAGCTGCATTAAATAGCGAAACGTCAGTAAAAGCAGTAATATCGTTTTGTTTTTCATTCATTCAACCTTTATTATAATGAATAATAATGACTGTTTTTGAATACACAGGGGGGGGGGGAGGCTTAAGTTTATGAATAGCTATAGCCTCAGCGAGTCGTCTGTTGGAATCATATTAGTCTTACATGCGAGGAAGAAAGTCGCAACCAGCTTGCGTGTTTAGACATACTTCTGAGTCGAAGAGATGATGGTTCAATAAGACGATCAATCTACAGAAAGCCCACTTGGACAGGGCAATAACTTAATTTTCACAGTTTCTGTACATTACAGTATAAGAGAGGCTTGGTGAAAGGTCTATCTATTTAAGAGGATTCAACGTATTTGCATGGCTGATTGTTATAGACAAAGAAAATCAAATATTAATGGTTACTCTTGTTGAAAACGGATATCCTTTAAAAATTTTTAACAGGTGTAGAAGTCTTTTAACCCACAATCTATACCGCCTCTAAGAAAATTGTTTTCATAAAATTACCACATAACGGGGAAATAAACAGTAAGATTTTGAGACAAAGGCTAAATTCGGTCATCTATAGAACCTATTATGCAGCCCGGCTTGTGATATTCGAAAAAGCCAAAAATATACTCCGCCGCAAATCTCAGTGGTCATCTATAAAGGTGGTCAAGGGCGCTTATTAAAATATGCTGAGGCTATAGCTATTCATAAACTAAAGCCAACCCCCCCCCTGTGTATTCCAAAAACAATTTTTTTATTACTCTTAACCTACCGTGGTAATCCTTATTTGATTGAACCACCAAACGTTGTGTTAATCATTCTAAAATCTTTTTTTGTCACTTTGTTTAATTTAATTGCCCTTAATTTTTTTCATAGATATGTCGACTTGACAAGTAAATGTGTGTGAGGGATCAGATTATTCGAAATGTATAGCGCAAATACATCACATCACATTTTTTCAGATAATCTCCGTCTTCTAATAGCAATATGCAAGATTAGTCATCGTTTTTTCAGCATGAGGTGATTCTTGCGTTATCTTTACCAGTTGGCCAACTTGACAACGCAAGAATCACCTCATGCTGAAAAAACGATGACTAATTTTGCATATTGCTATTAGAAGACGGAGATTATCTGAAAAAATGTGATGTGATGAATACTAAGAGTTAAGAGGTGAGAAAATAGACTTAGGTCAAGTTAAAAGGACATAGTGAAGGTCAAAGTAACAATGAAGATCACTAAACCAAATAATAGAGGTAATAGTACATCCACCTTGGTATCAAAACAAAGTTTACAAAACCAGGTATAGATTGTTTGATTTGATAAGAGTATACAATTATAAAGGCATCGTGTGTTTACATAATGAAATTGCTTATCACAATCATGTTGATTTTGTCATTTCATGGAGGAGGGGGTTGTTGTAACTAGGTCGAATTCTGCCAACGCCTGTGCCACACACAAAAGTCGAAACCTGACGCCCTTTGTACCATTTGGCCTCACCTTGTAAATGATCTTGAAAGACGACTCTGGTAGAACTACGCGGCTTGAGTTGACCAAGTGCTCGAGAATTGAGGTAGTAAATTTTCTTCGAAACGTCATTCAGTGAATAATACTGTTTCACAGTCTGTGTGATATATCTAATACACAAACTAATATGGAATTACTTACTACTACAGTGCCCAAGATTTACACATATATTAATTGAGGTAGTAATTGTCTTGCATTGTCCTTTTGCTAACAATGCTGGATAATTCATATGAACCGTGATCAAGATTTGACCAGATAGTTGCAAAATAATTGAGCACTGAGTGAGAAGTAGACATCTGTAAAAAGTTATATTTGTAAAATCTCAGCGAAAGTGAAATGAAGAAGTTCGAACCAGATTGCCGAACGAAGCGTTGGAATTAATCATTTCAATTTCGCTGAGATTTCACAAATGTCATTTTAGATAATATTCAGAGATACGCTCGGATAGTGTGCGCTTTTTGTGGCCAATGTAAATAGTTCCACACGAGCAGGTGAATTTATAAACAAACATTGAAGTGGCCCAAAGTGGTGGCAGTTTATCCTTCACGCATCCATTTATCATTCGTCGGCTGTAGAAATTGATCCGTAGCTCAGCCACGTAATTTACTACACCTTCCTACGTGGCTTAGACTAACTGTTGTAGATTTCATTGACTGGTGGGGCCATGTTTTCGTTTGACTGCCGCTAGCTCTTTTCCAGCCTGGCCCTATATCAGCTAACATTGCCCATTGTCGAGGAAGGCGACGACTAGACATACGTAGCACATGTCCTAACCATCTCAGTCGATGTAATTTCACAGTCTCGTCTATTGATTTCCCCGTCGCTTGCACACTCAATGTTGCCTCAGTATTTCTGAACCGCTGGATTTCAAATTATAGTGTCCCATCTACAGTGACATCAGATGGAGGAGCTCAGTTCCAGTCGACATTATTTCGAGAGTTCACCTGACTTCTGGGAGTGCAACATATCTCCACCACTGCATACCATCCAGAAGCGAATGGCCTGGTGGAAAGATTCCACAGGCAATTAAAAAGCTCCTTCATGGCACAATCTGATTCATCCAAATGGAATGATCACTTACTTTTGATTTTGCTCAGCGTCCGGTCAACTATTAAAGAGGATCTTGGTTGTACACCTGCACTGCTAATATACGGCACTACTTTAACACTGCCAGGAGAGTTAGTAGCTTCTCACAACTCTCAAGAGGTGAATATTTCCGAGTTTTCAAATCAACTGACCCAAAGAATGCTACAACTTCAACGAATAGACCCGAGGCAGTCCCTCCGCAGAGAAAACCTTAGTAAACATCTACAAACCTGCAAGTTAGTCTTTATACGCACTGATAACGTCAGAAAAGAGTTACAGCCCGCGTACGAAGGTCCATTTCCAGCACTTCATAGCTCAGAGAAATATTTTGACCGTTAACAAAGAGGGTAAAACGGTGGCTATTTCCGTGGATAGACTCAAACCAGCATATACAGATAGCGACGCCACCCCCTAACAGCAACTCAGTCAAACAGTCAAGAAACCGACAGAAATCCAACGACTCCAGTAATTGTACCTCCTCCTTGTATCACCCGCAGCGAAAGGGCAGGTGAGTAAACCAGCCCACCTTGTAGGCTGTACTGCCTAATACACACAAAGTAGTAACAGTTTCTTTTTAGCCTACATATTATTACCATTCAAATGGATTACTATTGTTAATTGTTGATTTACTTGATTTATTTGTGTCAGAGACAATATGATCTTTTCCAGATTAATATTATCATTCTTACTAACTAATCTTTGTATATGTATATAGCTGCATTCAAAACCATTTCCCTATAGTTACTACTACATTCATCAGCATTTTAAGGGACGTTCTGTTTATTATCATTATTAGTGTCATTGAATTTGACGCCACCGTTCAGATTAACATTGATCTTTATCATTATTTGTGTTCATTCATTTATATATTACCTACATAACTGAAATGTACAAATTTGTGTTGATTTAAACAAACATCGTTTTTTGTGTGTCCAGTCTCCGTAATATATATTCACTGAACTATCATTCGGCCTTGCAACACTCTACTAAACAAATTGGGTTCCTATCGGGGAGAAGTTCGACACAAATTAAACCAGTGAAAGATGACAATGGAAAGTTATTCACCAAAGAGGTGGAGCAAAGGAAAAACTGCATTGAACACTTTAAAAGACTTCGAAATCGACCGCCACCAATAATGCCAACAACGGAAGCAGAACTACTAATGGACACCAACCCCCCCCCCCCAACGAGAACAGAAGTCCTGAAGGCAATCAAGATGCTAAAAGCTGGAAAAGCAGCAGGACCAGACGGAATCCCAGTAGAGGCATTGAAAATGGACCCAGAGACAACAGCGAACTTGATGACGCCACTACTGCAGAAGGTGTGGAAAGAAGGTAAAGTACCCAAGGATTGGAAGAAAGGATACTTATGCAAACTACCAAAGAAAGGAGACCTAAGTCAATGCAAGTACTGGCGTGGAATTATGCTCCTGTCCATCCCAAGCAAAATACTAAGCCACATTATTCTGGAGAGAATCAAACACGCCGCCCTGGATGAAAAACTTCGACCAGAACAGGCTGGAATCAGGAGGAATAGGTCATGCATCGATCAAATCGCAACACTACGGATCATCATTGAGCAGAGCTTGAAATGGCAGTCAGCTCTCTATCTCAACTTCATCGACTTTGAAAAGGCCTTCAACAGACAGCATCGATCGAGAGGTGATTTGGAAACTACTTCGCTACTACCAAGGGTTGCCACCGAAAATTATACATCTCATCCAACAGTTGTACGACAATGCTGCATGTCAAGTGATCCACAACGGGAAACTTACGGAATCCTTTGAAGTGAAAACGAGAACAAGACAAGCTGGTTGCCTACTATCTCCAGTGATTTTCTTGATTGCGGTAGACTGGATAATGCGACAAACAGTGGGCAACGAGGAAACAGGCATGAAATGGACTCACACATAAAGCTTGGAGGATGTGGACTTCGCCGATGGTATTTGTCTGATTTCCCACAAACTGGAAGATATGCAAGTGGAAAGCAACAAGTTGGCAGAAGAAGCGTCAGAGATAGGACTTCAGGTGAACATAGAGAAAACAGAGGTGATGAAAATTCCTGGGCAACACCAACACCAGCAACAACAACAACAACAGACAACAATCAGCCAGCATAAATGGGAGGAACCTGAAAGAAACAACCTCTTTTACCTATCTGTGAAGCATCGTTTCAACTACAGGCGGACGGAAGTGACGAGGATATCAAGGCAAAAATCGGAAAAGCAAGACAAGCTTTCACTACTCTCAAGTCTGTGTGGACGTCGATAACACTTAGCATCAAAAATAAGATCCGGATTCTCACCTCAAATGTGAAGTCAGTCAGTGCTACTATACGGATCAGAGACTTGGCGTGTCATAAAGAGAATCTCAAACAAAAGGACTACTTCGTCGCTACAATTCTGTACTTCTTTACTTGTGTATTTTGAGACAATTATAACTCACCAAATAATTAACTGTATTTTATATATGTGTATTAATTTGTTTGGACTGAATTCCGTTTTACATACACGTATGTTTCTATTTGTGTTGCCCTTTTTCCTCGCATATAAACGAGCTTAGCCATTTAGTCCGCAACAAATCACGTAAATGGTTATTTTCTAGGTTTTTAATGCGAAAGATGTCTAACTTGTTTAGCATCCTTCAATTCATTACACACGCTATCTGTTCTAATGGTGTACCAAGCATTTCCTGGATATTTCGTGTCATTCACTTACACAAATATGCATTTAATGCATCATTTAACAGGAATCTAGTACATGTTGCTTGGCAGGAAATAAAAATTACATCTGTACCAAAATCATGATCCTCTGAATCACTTTTAAAGTTTAGACCGATGGGTATGTCGTCTCCATTTTTAAAAATTACGGAAAAAACTTCCCATGGTTATTCTTAAACCTTTAAGCAATTTGCTTGTAAATGAAGTAGAATTAATGTAGACACCACCATTGTAGTCTAGATAAAGGGGTAAATTTTAAGTCGGACAACCCCCGCCCCCCCCCCAACTTTTTAGACTAAATTGTTGCTTTTCATTCTATTTCTAGAGCACTTTTGCTAAGTAAGCTGAATTCAGCATTCCCTGAACCCTGGGTCACAAGATAGCTGTCTTCCTGTTATTCGGCGGGGAAAAAACACTATTTTTATAATGGGAAGCACTCCATTTGTATGCTTACTGAAAATGATGTGCTTCAAGGTGTTTTAGTTTCCCCGATTCGTTTTGGCTTTCTCTTTTCATGACTTAGCGTATTATCTATCTTCAGGTCAATTTAATTAAATATGCTGACGATCTGACCTTTTCATTGCCAATTTTTTCTCAATTATGAGTAGTTTTCAATCGGAGAGTAATCAATGACCTTATCGAAATGGACTGGTTCATTCCTATGATCATTATAACATAGAATCTACTATAGTAAGAAATGTTTCGCCTCTTACCTCTCTTGCTATCACTTTCATCTAATCATTGTTGGTCATCTCAAATCTTGTTAGTCCTCAAAACGGCTTTTCGTTTGACTTTTTACATAAGGAAGTTGAAATTTTCTGATATGATTCAACCTTGATACATTTATTCCCCTTTTGTATATTCGAATAAAGTAGGAACAACAGCGGTTTGTGCAGAATAATATATGCTACCATCACTGTTGATTCCGTTGGCTTCCCATTAGCTGCTTACAGCCTGAATAAATTATTTTTACTAAGTACTTGCAAGTTGTACATGGTGTCGGTTGACAGGAGTTTCTGGACTCCGTGAAAGGTACTCAGAAAATTACAATTATATAGGTTTCCCATGGGCATTTCAAGTTTAAACAAAGTAAATGTATGCATATAATGGTAAGGGAGTTACGTAATAAAGACGAGAGGTGTGTAAGATGATGAGTAGCTAATATACTGGCTAACAATGTGCTGAGTCCAACTCATATGATAGAAATAAGAGACAAGCGAAAGTACACTACATCAAAGGTGGGGGTTGGCGTAAGGTTAAAGCTAAAGATTGCTTAATCAAATGAAGGGGACAGTGAAGACATCCAGCTACCAGGCCGAGCAAGGAAAGACTGATAATTACTTCTCGCTGAACACATAAGCTGGGTTTCCGCTATTTGATAGCGATTACTTCGGCGAACATGAAGAGAATTGAGTTCTTCTGTCAATGGATAATTATAAAGCATTATGAGAACTCCACCTCACGACCCGTGTCAAGGCAATACATGGTAATGGCATTATCGTAAGTGTCTGTTCCTTTGAGAAGCGGGATTGTCGATACATGTGTATTTGTATACACAGTTGTGATTAACATGAGAGGGAGATCTGTTGACTGAACTAAGGACCACGTTGTTTGGTATACGGGGACCAATTTAGCTGCAGGATTGGCTGTGCCTAGTGACGTACTCAATCTTCTGCTGACCACTGCTGCAATATTTTCACTTATAAAATCCAGTTGAATGAGGACAGGTGTGCTTCCCACTGTGATTTGTTTGGTGTTTGAGCCTTCACATCGTCCCACACTTATTAATAAATCTCTGAGGGTGACCGTTGATTTTCAACATCTTCTCGAGAATCATAAGTTCTTCCTCTATTTTCTCTGCAGAGCATATTCTTCTAGGTCTATAGTACAGAGGTATAGTACAGTATAGGTCTGGACTAGTAGTCGTTTGAAGTTATTAGGACAATAACTACTCAAAATGTAGGCATTGTCCATTCCATGTAGACTTTCGGTAAATTGACCTGTGGAGACTAGCATCTTCTAGGCATTCCTCGGCATCGTCAAGGAAATGAAACTTATCATCATTTTCATGTCCCATAGTAAATTCAATATTTGTATATGCGTCGTTGAGTAATCTGAGTAGGTAGGAAGCATAACTTTGATTGCTGCACACTACAAATATGTCATCAATATGTCGACAGTAGAAAGTTGTTTGGTCGATTACATGCTTCAACTTTGTTTTCTCAAGTTTGGACATGAAGATATATGCTAAAACAGAGTTATTGTACGCATATATTTACCTTGTTTAAACTTGAACTCCATGTGTAAAAAGTATATAAGTGTAATTTTCTGAGTACTATTCACTAAGTTGGGAACATCCTGTCGACTGACATCATGTAAAATTTGCAAGTGTGTTAAAACTTTTTTGTACATCAACTTAGTAAAAATAATAATTTGTTCAGGCTGTAAGCAGCTGATGAGTATCCAACGAAATAAGCAATGGTGGTACCATATTTTTCTTCACAAACCACTGCTAGTCACCATCCACAAACTAAATTCTAATTAAGTGCTCAGACATCGTCGAAGCATTTGCACAAGAAGCCGACATGTCAACCTGAGTCCAAGCACTTCGGTTTAACCAATAGACGGGAAAGTCTAAAATTCAATTAAGAGATTAATATGACCCATTGCACCCATGACCAGGACACAAAGGACATCTTCACTGCAAGTATCAAAGACAAAGCCGAGACACAAATCAACACTAGCGAAGATGTCAGCGTCGAAAAGCACTGGAACAACTTGAAGACAGTGTGGAGTCAAACCTGCATGGAAGTTCTAGGCAGAAAGAAGAGACAGGACAAACAATGGCTCACTACGGACACTTGGAAACTAATAGAAGAGAGAGGGATGGTGAAACAAAAGATTCTCCAGTGCACCAATGAGCAACAAAAACAGGATTTGAATGCAAGCTACAAGACACTGAACAAAAGAGTAAAGAAGAGTGCCAGAGAAGACAAAAGAAAGTACTATGAAACCATGGCAAGTGAGACAGAACAAGCTGCAGGCAAAGGAGACCTCGCAACACTCTACCAAACTACTAGGTACGTATCGGGCAAACGTTTGACACAAATCAAGCCGGTGAAGGATGACAATGGAAAGCCACTCAACAAAGAAGTGGAGCAAAGAAAACACTGGGCTGAACACTTCAAAAGACTCCTAAATTGACCACCACCTACAACGCGCCAACAATACCAACAACGGAAGCAGAACTACTAATGGACACCAACCCCCCCCCCCCAACGAGAACAGAAGTCCTGAAGGCAATCAAGATGCTAAAAGCTGGAAAAGCAGCAGGACCAGATGGAATCCCAGCAGAAGCATTGAAAACGGACCCAGAGACAACAGCGGACTTTATGACGCCACTACTGGAGAAGGTGTGGAAAGAAGGTAAAGTACCCAAGGATTGGAAGAAAGGATACTTATGCAAACTACCAAAGAAAGGAGACCTAAGTCAATGCAAGTACTGGCGTGGAATTATGCTCCTGTCCATCCCAAGCAAAATACTAAGCCACATTATTCTGGAGAGAATCAAACACGCCGCCCTGGATGAAAAACTTCGACCAGAACAGGCTGGAATCAGGAGGAATAGGTCATGCATCGATCAAATCGCAACACTACGGATCATCATTGAGCAGAGCTTGAAATGGCAGTCAGCTCTCTATCTCAACTTCATCGACTTTGAAAAGGCCTTCAACAGACAGCATCGATCGAGAGGTGATTTGGAAACTACTTCGCTACTACCAAGGGTTGCCACCGAAAATTATACATCTCATCCAACAGTTGTACGACAATGCTGCATGTCAAGTAATCCACAACGGGAAACTAATGGAATCCTTCGAAGTAAGGACAGGAGTAAAACAAGCTGGCCGCCTACTATCGCCAATGATCTTCCTGATTGCAGTAGGTTGGAAAATGCGACAAACAGCGGACAGCGAGGAAACAGGCATAAAATGGATTCACACAAAAAACTTGGAGGATCTGGACTTCTCCGGTGATATATGTCTGATTTCCCACAAAGTGGAAGATATGCAAGCGAAAAGCAACAAGTTAGCAGAAGAAGCGTCAGAGATAGGACTTCAGGTGAACATAGAGAAAACAGAGGTGATGAAAATTCCTGGGCAACACCACCAACAGCAACAACAACAACAGACAACAATCAGCATAAAGGGGAAGAACCTGAAAGAAACAACCTCTTTTACCTATCTGTGAAGCATCGTTTCAAATACAGGCGGAACTGACGAGAATATCAAAGCAAGGATCGGGAAAGCAAGACAAGCTTTCACTACTCTCGAGTCTATGTGGAGGTCAACAGCATTAGGCGTCAAAAATAAGATCTGGATTTTCAACTCCAATGTGATGTCAGTGCTTCTCACTATACGGATCAGAGACTTGGCCGGTGCGTCATGAAGAGCATCTCAAACAAACTACAGACCTTCATTAACAGTTGTCTTCGCTCAATACTCAAGATCAGATAGCCGGCCAGAAAAGATCAGCAATAGAGATCTCTGGCAATGAGCGAACCAACCAGGAACCGGTTGTGAAACAAATAAGCAGGAAGAAATGGAGATGGATTGGCCATACTCTGAGAAAGCAAACCATCAAGTGACATCACTAGACAAGCCATTGCTCGAGTGGAACCCGAAAGGGAAGCGGCGGGTTGGTCGTCAGTGCAAGGGTGACTTGGAGGAGGTCATGTGAAGAAGAGATGAAAACGTGTGGGCAGACTTTGAGCCAGGTGAATACTCTAGCAGAGAACCGAATGCAATGGAGACGCACGGCTGAAGCCCTATGTTCCTGTAGGAATTAAAGGATACAATAATAATAATAAGAAGAATTGCACAAAAGGTGGCTCTCGTGGCCTAAGTGGTCTATTGGATAACGCTTTGGCGTTTGAAACTATGGCCACTGGGTTCGAGCCTTGGTCGGAACATCATTACTCACTGAGGGATGCAGGTACATCCAGCTCACCACGAGTCCCAAACAGGACGAAATGCTCATCGCGTATTCCACTGTTAGTCACCATCCACGAAATAACCATATCAATTCTAGTCACATGGTTTCACAGTTTGTTCGTTTATATGACTAACAATTGATATGGTTATCAGCAATAATTTATGCTCGAAACGTCATCCAGTTGTTAATACTGCATCATTGTGTGATACTTAAATATAAACTTATCTAATATGGAGTGACTATCTAGTGGTCGTTGAGGGAATACATGACAAATATTATATACAGGAATAAGATTAGCATCTAGAAAATTTATGCCAAGTAGAATTCTTAGGGCATCATCTTCTTTAGATAGCTAGTTGAAATGAAAACTGAATTTTCCTCGACTCCAACGGCACTCTGTTCGTCTTCACACCTTTAATTTTGTTATTGTCAAACAGTCGATATTAATTTTCAGGCCTGTGTAGTCTGTTCAAGTGTTGGTTTTTAGGGATTTGATTGGTTACAGGATTTCATCATGAGCTGACATTAGTTAGAGAACCATTGGAAAACCTGCAGGGAGTACTGTCAGACAGCTGTTTCGTCCTAGTTTTGGACTCTTCACAGTATGCGCCGACCACCACCATTCGAACCAAGGGCCTTCTGGTTACAAGGCTAGCGAGCTCGTATACAATTAAGCCGCTGGGACCCTATCCAATGGCCAGTCCATGAATTCTAACTTCTGCTAATTCATGACATATCGCGACCCCTAGCCAATGTCTTCGGCGAGTATTTGTCCTCACACCCGACCTGCTGCACCCTACTGGTCACGACTTCTCACTAGAACCCCAGGTGACTACCCACCTGAATAGGGCAAGTCGCTAGTGAGCATCTCATTGATATTCAAGTGTTGGTTTGTAGTAGTCTGTCTTTAAAGCTGAGTTTCTCTCATTTTGTCAAAAAGATGTGATTTGACCAGTCATCATTAGTAGTTTATTGGAAAAACGGTATGGTATTTAAAACGCTGATTGTTTTAAATCTCAGGAATGATGTGCGGGGAAGTCACCTCCTTCATGTATACAGGCAGCATCATTTAAACAGCAGGTGGCAAAGATAAGGATGTCAAAGACGGGATCGATACTGCAAGATAGACCCTGAACTTAGTGTAGAAATCTGCTGCAAACCTTGTAGAAGGAATAAAATTCAGTTTTTCAACACTTATGTCAAGTTATTCAGTTCTTCTATCCGGTTTGAGACTTGGCGTGTCACGAAATGCAATCGCAACAGGCTACCGCAGGCTTTTATCAACAGCTCGATGTCTTTGCTCCATGCAGAAGACCAGAAACAAGGACTTGTGGAAGGCAACGAATCAACCAAAAGCCCATACATCAACAAATATGCAGAAGAAAATGCAGAAGTACTGATCACACGCTGAGGAGACCATTGAGTGAGGGCGCGTAGTACCAAGCTTTTGAATGGAACCAAATCGAGGAACAACGTGGTGGGAATATACACATTTGATCATAGGGAATAATAAAAAGACAGTTGCAGAGAAGAAAGTTTCTTTTCGACGAAGTCATCAACCAGGTAGCTGTACATTCGTGTGTTTTTTATAATAAATGGATGGGAAAGTTCCAGAATAATTTATGGTCAGGGGTCAAATTAATAAAATTACAATTAGGAATTAAAATGCCATAATAAACACGGGAAGGGGGATGGACAAAACTCAAACAAAGTAGCATAATAACTTAGAAGATTGTCATTGTGCAATTGGGGTTTAGAAATGTAAAAATAACAAAATATACAGGATGTTTGGATAAAAAACTAGTGTGGTGAATAATTGTTTATGCAATCGGGGATTAAATATGTAGAAATAATAAAATGACAAAATAGACGGAAGTTTGGATATGAAAATATGGTGGTGCAAATAGGAGGGATTAAGAAAAACTTAAAAATAACATGAATATACAGGAAGTTTGGATAAGAAAGGCAATGGGATGGTCATTCCTAAAAGAATTACCTGTTTATGATGGCCATGAGAGGGACAAGGGTTGGACGTATTTATTTTGGATACATAGCGTGAGTTTGACCTTCTGAATGGCTAGTGCCTCGGCTATGCCCAGATGTCTCAATTCTACTCCCTTTGATAGGTTTGATCGAATCTTGTATATTATTTTGAAGGATTTTTCGAAAGGCGCTGAATGTCCTGAATTGACCAGGTGTTCTGTCACTGAGCTATATTCACGTTTTCGTTCTCCTTTTACTACCCGGGCTGGATAGTGTTCACGAGTGAGTTTTTCATGTCGGCGCATGGTACGGCCGATGTACTCAGCTCCACACCAGCAAGTAAACTGGTATATGCATGCTGAAGTGGCCCAATATGAAACTTTGTCTTTCGCATTCTGGTTGAACAGTTTCTTGCAAGAAAACGTCAGTCCTAGGCTCGCGGCGAAGTATGTCTTCCTCAGAGATTTGCAGAGGCGTTTAAGAAGGATTTGTGTTTCAATGTCACCTTTGAATTCTAGATTAAGCGGAAGCATCTTCTTCGGGACGGACTAGACTTGTTCAGAAGTCGTCTTTGATTTGAGATTCTTGTCTATGAACCTAGGTGGAAAACCGTTTTCCATCAGGGTTCCTCGGAGATTACGCAGTTCTCCGTCAATCACTTCCTCGCTGCATATCTTCCGAATCCTCGAGGAGATTGCGTATATAAGGTTCTTCTTTCTGCTTAGGGGCACGAAGCTTTGGAGGTTGATGAATTGTCGATTCCATGTAGGCCTTTTGTATATGAACCTTTTCAGAGAGTTTTGGCATTTCTTGTCAGATGGACGTCGAGGAAGTGGAACATTCCCTCGGATTCATCTTCAAGAGTTAAGTCAATGTTTTGGTGGATATTGTTGGAGGTTTGAAGTAAGTTTTCATGGTCCATGTTCTCTCCACAAATGATGAAAGCATCATCAATGTATCTCTTGTGAAGATGGAGTTCAGTGATAGTCGATGACAAGAAGTTGTTTTCGAGGCTGGCCATAAAACAGTCGGCTAGGAGGAGTCCCAGTGGAAACCCCATTGCTACGCCATCTGTTTGCCTGTAGATTTCATCGTTGAATTGGAAGTAGACGTCGAAGGTACAACGTAGTAACAGCTCCCTTAGGTAATGGATTGGTATGCCAACATCTTTTGCTGTTGCATTGGATGAAGTCACACAGAAACCATATAGTTTATGTCAGTGGAACATTGGTGAAGAGAGAGACGACGTCTAAGGAGATTATTTCTTTTATCTGCGAGGTTGACATTTTTAATTGAATCGACGAAATCGAATGTATCGCCGGAGGTTGTATCTCGACAGCTTTTCTTTCACTGGTCCAAGAATTTCTACTAGCCACTTCGCGATTGGCTGATATGGTGAATTAATCATATGTCTGAGGGAATAAGTTCGACGGCGACATAGAGTAGACAGTGTGAACAGGAAAAGACACCTTTTGAACTATCGTGGAGCTAGATGTAAAGAGGATTGCAGAGAACAAGATGATATGGTGATGTACTGTTGAAGCCTTATGTTCCAATCGGAACCAAAAGGATAAATAAATCGATTAAATAATACAGCTAGAGGGAGAACAACTGTGGTTTCAATAAATTCTTCTTCTTCAGGCTCTACAGTTATGACTCTTGAACCGACCAACACCTGCAACCCATCCAGAAATACCAACAACAGCGCGTACACAACTGCAAGTTGACACCAATCCTCCAACGAAAGCTGAAGTCTTGAATGCAATCAAGCTTCTGAAAGCTGGAAAAGCAGCTGGACCAGATGGAATACTCCCTGAAGCACTGAAGGCGGACCCAGAGACGATAGCAAATATGCTGACTCCATTTTTGCAAGTCTGGAAGGAGAGAAAGGTGCCTACTGACCGGAGAAAAGGTTACCTTGTGAAACTACCTAAGAAGGGCGACTAAGGACTCTGCAAGAACTGGCGAGGAATCATGCTCCTGTCGACGCCAAGTAAAATCCTGAGTCGCATCATCCTGGAGAGAATAAAGGACGCACTGGTTACAGAACTCCGACCAGAACAAGCTGGATTCAGGAAAGGCAAATCATGTTCTGACCAAATTGCAACTCTACGCATCATCATCACAGAACAAAGCATGGAATGGCAATCAAATCTCTACCTCAACTTTATAGACTTTGAAAAGGCCTTCGACAGCGTTGACCGCGAGGTAATTTGGAAACTACTCAAGTACTACGGCGTACCCCAAATATTCATCAACCTTATCCAACAGCTGTACGACAACGGCACCTGCCAAGTGATCCACAACGGAAAACTCACCGAGGCGTTTGGAGTAAACACAGGAGTCAGACAAGGGTGTTTATTATCACCAATGATATTCCTAATTGTGGTGGACTGGATTATGCATCAGACAGTGGGAAACGAGAAGACAGGGATATCCTGGACTGATGTGAAGAACCTAGAAGACCTGGATTTCGCGCGTGGATGATTTATGTTTGATGTCACACAAAATCGAAGACTCACAAGCGAAAACCGACAAACTGGTCGAAGAAGCAGCCAGAGAAGACAGGACTCCAGGTGAACATAGACAAGACAGGGGTTATGAAAATAACCAACCAACAACAACAACAACAGCAACATCCAGCACCAATCACCATCAACGGGAGGGATTTGAAAGAGGTTACTTCATTCACGTATCTAGATAGGGAGTATTGTCTCAACTACTGGAGGAACTGATGAGGATGTCAAGTCGAGAATCGGAAAGGCGAGAAACACATTCATCAACCTGAAATCAATCTGGAAATCTTCGTCACTCAACTCAGCACCAACAACAAAGTGATTCGGATTTTCAATACAAACGTCAAGTCAGTCAGTTCTTCTATACGGATCAGAAACTTGGCGGGTGACAAAGAATATTTCCAACAGGTTGCAGACCTTTATCAACAGCTGTCTTCGTTCTATACTGAAGATCAGATGGCCGCCGGAAAGAATCACCAACAAGAAACTATGGTAACAGACAAAACAAGAACCAATCGGTCAACAAATATGCAGGAGAAAGTGGAGATGGATTGGACACTCGCTGAGGAAGCCGCTTGGTGACATCGCGCGTCAGGCCAACGCTCGAGTGGAACCCGAAAGGGGAGTGGCGAGTGGGACTTCATTGCAAGGGTGACATGGAGGAGATCGTGTGAAGAGGAGGTGAAACAGTATGGATTAACATGGATGCAGGTGAAAAGTACAGCAGAAGACAGAAACAAGTGGAGACGTGTAGTTGAAGCCCTATGTTTCACTAGGAACTCAGGGAAACAATAATAGTAATAATCATGGGTAGTGAGTGACTGGAGAAAAGAAGTGGGATATATTGCTTCTTTGCTTTTAAATCAGGATTTCATTAGGATTGAGAAAAATAAAGACTTAACCGGGCATCTATTGTGACAACAAACGGCTAATCGCAAGTCATTCATTCACAAAACACCTTGACAATACCTATGATGAATGCAGTGGAATACTTCAAGTGTTACAGCTTTATTCAGAAAGATTTCTTTTTCCATAATAGTTAGTAGGAATTAGGAAACAATACCAAATCGGAGAAATTACATGGACTATTGAATGAATGATAAAATGCTGGCTAGAGAAAAATAACGACCGATGACGTTGGTGGTTCCACGGCAGAAAATGCTCACCAACTAATCACGTAATGCGGAGTTCGCACCCTGGTCACTGAAGCACTCCATAACCTCTCTAGGTTGGTAATAAGGTCAGTAAAAAGAGGAGGTTGGTAGTGAGGCTAGCAATCTCACTCTGTAAGATAAAAAATAAAATAAATAAAACCACTTCTACTGAAACTTCAAGGCTCTAGCTTGGAGCCATATGTTCCACTCGGAATGTAAAGGAACATAGTAAAAAGGAATAAATAAATAGTAGAACAAACCCACCGGAGTTCGAACCCAGGACCTACTGGTTACAAGGTGGGCTCATAGATCACTAAGACACTAAAACCCTATCCAATGGCAAGTCCATAAATTCTAATTTCTGCCAATTCATGACAAGGCGCGACCACTTCTCAATATCTTCTTCGATGAGTCGCTGCCTCACCTTCAACCTGTTGCACTTTACTGGTCATGGCTCCCCACTAGAACCCCAGGTTGACTGCCTGAATAGGGCAAGTCGCTAGTGAGCATCAGATTAATTTTCAAGTATTGGATTTGTCGGGATTGTGTTTGATTAGTTGGAGGGTTTCATTATGATCTGATATTAGGTAGTCCACCTGGGGTTCTAGTGGGAAGCCATCACCAGTAAGGTGCAACAGGTTGAAGATGAGGCAGCGACTCATCGAAGAAGATATTGAGAAGTGGTCGCGCCATGTCATGAATTGGCAGAAGTTAGAATTCATGGACTTGCCACTGGATAGGGTCCTAGTGGCTTAATGGTCTACGGGCTCTCTAGGCATGTAACTAGAAGGTCGTTAGTTCGAATGGTGGTGGTGGGCGCGTACTGATGAAGAGTCCCAAACTAGGACGAAACCAATCAACCACAATCCCTGCAAAACCAATACTTGAAAATTAATTAAATAATAAACTAACGATCTGGGTCTCATGTCATATTTCATCACTAGCTTACATCAGTTATAGATCCATTGAACCAGTGGGGACACTACATCAGAGCCTGATTATGAGTTCATCAAGGACTGATTCCAGAATCTTCAAACTACCAGGCAAGCACCTTACTATTCAGTCACTGAGACAGAATACAATGACCTATGTATTCTAACTTCTGTCAGTTCGCTATATATGGTGCCACTGCCACTCAGTGTTATCTGATATGCTGGTGATCATGAGCAGTAGATTTATTTTTCATGTGTTATATGCATATTTCATCATGAACAGATATTAGTTAAAGAACCATTGAAAACCAGGGAGTACTCGACAGGTGCTCTGCTCTAGTTTGAAACTCTTCAGAGGTGTGTGTACTCATCTCCCCACCACGGATCGAAATGATATCCGCTCTTGATGAAATCTGTCTTAAAATCAAATCAAACCTCTACAAACTAACACTTCAAAATCTTGGATGTGATCCTTCTCGCGGTCTTTATTTAATCCAGACTACTTAATCGATCGTATCTTACAAAGAACCTGTCTAGTGCTGCTTAGTTTTCAGGGGTTGTGTAAATTATGTCATTTCTTGACTGTTTCAAAATATTAATCTGGGTTATTAAATGGTAACTCTAAACTAACAAGATTGAAGATCAATGTTATGCTCAGTAGTGACTGATTGCAGAATATAGAGTGTCTGAAGTTCTAGTTAGAAGTCGTGACTAGCTGAATCGATTTTGTTATGTGTGTGTGAATTAGATGTTAATCAATAGCACTGGCTAACGAACGATGGTGTTATATACCTCGAATCACCAGAAGTTATAATCCATAGGCCAATGGATTCCTTTACAGTGGCTAGTAACTCAAAGGGGGAGGGTAGGGGTTGGGGTATGTTCAGGTAGTCATGAAGAGTCCTTCACTAGAACGAAGTAACTGTCCATCACTCCATGGCTTTTATTGGCTCTCTAACTAAGTACTGATTTCAGTTGTTCGATTTTGTTACCAGCCAACATTAATTGGAAATCTTTGAAAACTAGGGAGCACTGACAGCTGTTTCGTCCCAGCTCGGGACTCTTTATAGTACACACAAACACATGACCCCAGAAGGGATGCAATTCCAGACCTTCAGACTACAAGATGAAGCTTGTTTACTATTCAGCAGTAAATTAGTCTGGAATTCAGTTACCAGTGAATTCTAACTTTGCTAATTCGTGAAATATTGCTACCTACCTTCAGTCAATGCTTTTAATGAGTATTCACTTTATCTTGATATGATGAAGCCTACCGATCACAACTTCTCATTGAATCTTTTATGACATCCATCCAGTAGCCAACAGTGAGCTGGAGATGGATGGACATTTGGATTATGGGATTTGTACGGATTCAGATTAATTTGAGGTGGTAGAGATCTCGTCACAAACCAACTTCAGTCAGATAAAATCTAACTACTGAACTTTACTCATTTGTAAGAACAACAGTGGTTTGTGAAGAATAATATGGTACCACCATTGCTTATTTCGTTGGCTACTCATCAGCTGCTTACAGCCAGAACAAATTATTATTTTTACTAAGTTGATGTACAGAAAAGTTTTAACATACTTGCAAATTCTAAATGATGTCAGTTGACAGGATGTTCCCAACTTAGTGAATAGTAATCAGAAATTACACTGATATTCTTTTTACACACGGGGAATTCAAGTTTAAACAAGGTAAATATATACAAACAATAACTCTGTTTTAGTAGATATCTTCATGTCCAAACTTGAGAAAAGAAAGTTGAAGCATGTCATTGACGATACAACTTTCTACTGTCGACATGTTGGTGACATATTTGTAGTGTGCAGCAATCAAAGTCATGCTTCCTACCTACTCAGATTAATCAACGACGCATATACAAATATTGAATTTACTATGGAACATGAAAATGATGGTATGTTCCATTACCTTGACGATGTCAAGCAATGCCTAGAAGATGCTAGTCTCCACAGGTCAATTTATCGGAAGTCTACATGGAATGGACAATACCTACATTTTGAGTAGTTTTTGTCCAAATAGCTTCAAACGACTACTAGTCAAGACTCTGTACTATAGACTTAGGAGAATATTATTATTATTGTTTCCTTTAATTCCTAGAGGAACATAGGGCTTCAGCCACACGTCTCCATTGCGTTCGGTTCTCTGCTAGAGTTTTCAATTGGCTCCAAGTCTTCCCACAGGCTTTCATATCCTCTTCACATGACCTCGTCCATGTCACCCTAGCACTAACGACCAACTCGCCGCTTCCACTTGAGGGCTCGTCTAGTGATGTTACTTGATGCATCGTTTCCTCAGAGTATGGCTAATCCATCTCCATTTCTTCCTGCCTATTTGTTTTACAATCGGTTCCTGGTTGGTTCGCTCATTGCCAGAGATTCCTCCCTGTTGCTGATCTTTTCTGGCCATCTGATCTTGAGTATTGAGCGAACGGAGCTTTTAATGAAGGTCTGTAGTTTGTTTGAGAGTATGCTCTTCAGAGAAACTAGAGGAAGAATTAACGATACTCGAGATGTTGAAAATCAGCGGTCACCCTCAGAGATTTATTAACAAGTATGGAACGATGTGAAGGCTCAAACACCAAACAAATCACAGTGGGAAGAACGCCTGTCCTCATTCAACTCGATTTTAAAGGTGAAAATATTGCAGCAATAGTCAGCAGAAGATTGAGTACGTCACTAGGCACAGCCAATCCTGCAGCTAACTTGGTTCACGTCTATCAGACAACATACTCTTTGGTGCAGTCAAAAGTCAGCAGATATCCTTCTCATGTTAACTCCAATTGTGTATACAAATATACATGTATCTGTGGGAGCAGTTTCATTGGGAGAACAGAAGGAAGAAGGACACAGCTCGGATTTTCTGAACATGTATCGATAAGCTCACTTCTCAAAGGAACAGACGCTTACAATAATGCCATTACCAGGGATCGCCTTGACACGGGTCGTGAGGTGGAGTTCTCAAAATACTTTGAAATTATCAATAGACAGAAGAACTAAATTTTCCCCAAGTTCGCCGAAGTAATCTCTACCAAACAGGGGAAAACCGATTTATGTTTGAAGTTTAGTTGTTAGATTTCATCTGACTGAAGTTCAGATTCAGATTTTTTTGTTGAGGATAGAAGGCTTGGAGCCTATGTTAATCCTTTTCTGGTAAATTCCTGTGGTTGTCCAAACCCTTCTTGAATGAATCAGTTGAGGCTGCGAACGCCACTTCTTCTGGGAGTCGGTTCCAAGAGTTTATGACTCGGTGTGAGAACCAATACTGAACAGCAATATGATTTCCAAGTGTTGGTTTGTAGGGATTTGATTGGCTACAGGATTTTCATCATGAGCTGACATTCGTTAGAGAACCATTGGAAAACCTGGGAGTACTGCCAGATAGCTGTCTCGTCCTAGTTTGGGACTTTTCACACTACGCTCCCACTGGGATTCGAACCCAGGACCTTCTGGTTACAAGGCCAGCGAGTTCGTAGATCACTAAGCCACTGGGACCCGATCCAATGGCCCATGAATTCTAACTTCTGCCAATTCACGATATAGCGCGACCCCTAGCCAATGTCTTCGGCGAGTATTTGTCCTCACACCCGACCTGCTGCACCCTATTGGTCACGACTTCTCACTAGAACCCCAGGTAACTACCTACCTGAATAGGGCAAGTCGCAATATGAGGAATTCCCTGTGCCAGTTTAGTAATCTGCCTTTGATACCAAGTCTTTCCAACTTCATGAGTAGTCTTTTGTGAGGTACTTTATCAAAGACTTTGCTGAAGTCTGTGAAGACGACGTCAACGAATCTTCTATTGTCCCTTGATTTGACCCAGCTTTCTCTTGCGGTGAGGAGATTTGACAGGCATGAGAGGTTTCCTCGGAATCCGTGTTGTGCTCTGGATAACAAGTTATTTTTTCCCAGATATGCTTTGATACCTTTCTTGACGGCTTTTCAGGGTGTCTTGATTAAGGTGCTGGTAATTGTAACAGGCCTATAATTTGAAGGGCATTGCCTGGATCCGCCTTTGTGGATGGGGCTTACGATGGCGTCTTTGCAATCACACGGCAGCACTCCATTCCGGCTTTGGTCAATGGGCCGGCTGTGTAAGCTGATAGCTTCTTGAGAAGCATTGGATGAGTATAATCAAGACCCATTGATCTCCGTTCATCTAGTTTCTATAGGCAGTTTAGCACGATTTCTTGGTCGACGTCAACAGAGTCTATCCTGTGTTTCTCTGATGCAGCCAGAGCTGATCCCATGGGGAGTGACGACTCCTGTGTAAAGATTTGGCAGAAGTACTCTGCCATTGCTTCTGCTTTTTCTTGATCTTCTTCGATTGTATCATTGTCAATAGTCAGGTTTGGGACATCATTGGATGTTTTTTCCTGAAGTTCATGCACGAGAAAATTTTCTCAGGTTTTGCCTTTGCATTTTGAGCCAGATGTGCCTCGAACTTCATCCTTGATTGGCGGATCTCTGCAATAGCTTTATTTCTAGCATTGTTAAATAATTTCCTGGTCTCAGGAGTCTCAAGTGTGGCAAATAGGTTCTAACATTTGTGTTTACGTCTGAGTAACTTACGAATCACTCGGTTTATCCAAGGGGGGCAATGTTTCTGACCAAGGGATCAAAGGTTCAGTTACTTGGGCGTAAATTTGTTTAAATTGGTTCCATGCGGATTCCACTTGGGACTCTGGGTTGATGTATCAGTTCACTGAGTTGGCTGCTGAGACGATTGCATTTATGTCAGCTTTCCAAACGTTTGGTCGAGATGGGGTTTTGGCCCTTGCTGCCGTTGCTGTGATCTTGAAAGTAAGCATGGCATGATCACTTCTTCCTAAAGGAGGAAGATGTTGTATGAGATCCACATCCTCACTGTAGGAGAACACTAGGTCCAGAGTTGAGGAGGAGTAGTATAAGTCATAGCGTGTGGACTTAATGATATGTTGGACTAGGGCTAGCGAAATGCTGGATTCCAGAAGTTTATGTTCAAAGGAGTTGTCTGAAGATGGCGTTGCAAGGCTTGTCCCGTCGAATGCTGGGGCGTTGAAGTCGCCGACTACGAGACTTCGACATTTCGAAGTCCAGGAGCTTTGCTTCTCTATTGAGAAGTCATCTGCACCGCAATCAGGACTGCGGTACATAGCAATGAGGTCAATGCCTTGGCCTATGCATTTAAGTCTGCAGCGTAGAAGTTCTAACGACTCACTTTCGCGAGCGAGTGCTTCGATGCTACGCATGGTTAAGCATTTCTTGAGGTAGATGACTTGGTTTGTGATGAAATCCAGCAACTGAAATTAATGCAAGTCTCTACAAATCCTCTGATCTAATTATTCATTGTTAGCTCGCTTGTACTCTAGTCTGTTTTGCCGTACTTTTCAACCTATTCATTCACTCACTCACTGTATGTATTGTTTTTTTTTTTTCTAAAGTAAAGTTATGGTTAGTAATTTAAGCAAAAAAAACGTGTCAGAGTTAACCATTTTAGCAGTTTTAGCAAACTGGCATTGGAATTTTTTTTTTTACTGTTGCAAAACAGTTTAAAATATACACATGACTATGTAACAAATATTTAAGATAGAAGATTAATGAACGTCTCTATGCGCTACTATGCTAGTCATATTAGGTTAGGCAGATTTTTAACAAAAACATTGGAGGCTGTATTCAACTAATCGTTAGAAATAGACAACTTCAGTTTATCATCATAATAGTCATAATTTTTAATATTGTCTGATGAGTGTGGTGATTCTTCAGCTAGGCTGAGGATATGGTTTAATGATTTAAGCGTTGGACTTTGAACCAAAGGGTGCACAGTTCGAATCTTGCTCCATTTACTGCTTTCTGAGCCATAGAGTAGTGTCAATAGGCCTCAGATAATTAGTGTAGTTTAGATATGATAGCGCGGTACTGGCTAAGTGAGTACCAGTTAATTACACCAGCTGGTTGGATAAGTTCAGCATATTGTCCTGGTGTAATGATAGAAACACAATGGTATTTTGTAGTGGAATTATTTATCTGAGGAATAATATACAGCTAAGGGTAGCACAGCGGTAGAATGTTCACCGATCACGGATGTGATCTGGAGTTCGATCCCCGGTCGACGCACGCCTCTACCTCACTAAGCCAATTTTATATGATTCGTAAAGAGGGAAGGTTGGGCATGAGGCTGGCTAGCAACGCCATCCCGTAAAAATAAACACCACTGATATTGAAACTTCGAGCCTCTAGCTCGAAGCCCTATATTCCACTAGGAACGTAAAGGAATAAAACATTTTTTTTTAATGGGTAAATATTATTTTACACTTTCTATATTATTTTATAAGGATGTTCATTTCTCATGTATACCGCTTCATCCATCCATCTGTTATTCAAGATTCTTGCTTGAAACGTCACCAGTAGAACATTGGACATTGAAACATATGAGGCGTTCATCTGAATTCTACCATGCATCTACTTTAATCACCAACACACTGGATAAGTTTTTGTTATAATTAATAGCAGTTTTAGAGGTAAAACAAGTGATTATATAATATTCGAAATCTAAACAGCCTTATAATTGATATGATTATGAACAATAACGAATTGATAATTGGTGGCTGGTGACTAGCAGTGGAATAATCCACGACAACGCGCATTTCGTCCTATTTGGGACTCGTCATCTGGATGGATGTACCTGCATTCCGCAGTGAGTGATGATGTTCCTACCACCGAGGCTCAAACCCAAAGGCCATAGTTTCAAACGCCAAAGCTTTATCCACTAGACCACTTGGGCCACGAGAGTCACCTCTTGTGCAACGGGTCATATTAATTAATTTTCCTGTCGACGGGAAAAATCTAAAATTGAGTTAAATAATGAATTGTGTTCGAAACTTCATCTATTAAATAGTACTGTTTCACTGTGTGATATATCTAATACACGGGAAATATCCATGCAGACATGAATGAAAGAACAAAGGGTTCAGCTAAGGGTCTCTCTTCGGCGAATTCATTCACTTAGCTAGCTGTACAATCGCATATATATAAATGTCTTGCGAGCAGAGCAAGAAGATATGCACGGATGACCTCTTACAAGAGGAATTTGAATATATTCACGATTCCTTGACGGAGATGGGCTATCCGAGTAGTTTCATAAAGAAACATATGAAAACACCAGAGAAAAAACCTGAGACTCTGACTGTACGTAAGAAACCTCTATTTATTAAGTTACAATTTAATGGTGACTTATCAAGCGAGATTCTATTCCAAAGACTTTCAAGGAGTATACGAAGAACATTTTATGCAGCACACCTATGTTTGTCATTCTCTAGCCGACGAATGATTGGGACGCAAATGAAGGATAAGCTTGATAGTTTTGCCACATCTATGTGCATTTATCAATTCAACTGCACCTGCGGTGACAGTTATATTGGGCGTACTACTAGACAGCTTAGCCAACGTGTTAGTGGAACATCTCCAATCGTGGTTTGGCAAATGACAGACAAAAACAATCCATAGCTCAATTTTGTCACATTTAATTGATAGTGGTCATGTAATCGAGAAAACGAGAGCCTTCAAAGTGATTCTTTGATTCTTTCCAATATACTTCGTATTCGTTTACTGCACACAGCTGAGGTGATAGGCTTTCGAACTATTAAACCTAAACTATGCATTCAAAAGAAGTTCGTACAGCCATTATCCCTCTCTTGGCCTATTAAGACATTACCAACTGATGACTTCTCCATCACCCCTTACTTATATTTTCAACCCCTCTCTTATCACATCTTCATTATAAACGTGTTTCATTTCCTTCCCTTACAATCTAACATTACTTAATCGGTTCATTTGTTTTTACTAGCCTTTATCGACTACTTCCACCTGAACAGTTGTTTGTTTAATCATGCTGTTTTTCATTATTCGTGTTATCACAGATTGCCTCACTTTTTCATCCTTATTATTGATAAGACCATTTTTTTATTATTACTAGTATTATTATTATTATCATTACTACTATTATGACTAATTGCACAATTTATATTCACCATCGTATTATCCCATAGACAAAACACCATGATCGGTTTATATTTGAATTTTTATTTGTAAACTTATATATATTAGAGTTAAGCTTGATGAGATCTAATTGAAAACAGCAATATTGTTCGCTTAAATGTGTTGTTCTAAATTTTACTATGGGGATATTTAATATATATATATAAAGCTATTTTGTGTATGTATGGGTGTACATTACGATTGTCAAACAAAAATAACAATTAGTTAGGGCTACTCTTTCAAAAATGTGATGAATGATGAAAATGTAATTAGGGGTGGTGGTGGTGCTTGTTTTACCTAAAAACGTCGAAGAACAATATTCTGCTTGGCTACGAAAAGGTAACAGTGGATCAATAAAGAGTGTTATAATTGAACATATATTCAACACTGGTGAGGTTAGGCGTCGAGCGCTAGGTGAGGAGGGGAAATCAATCGAGGAGGCTGTGAAATTACATCGACTGAGATGGTTAGGACATGTGTTACGTATGCCTAGCCATCGCCCTCCTCGACGGGGCAATGTCAGCTGATATAGGGTCAGGCTGGAAAAGAGCTAGCTCCGGTCAAACTAAAACATGGCACCAGTCAAGGAAATCCACAATAGTTTAAGCTAGCCACGTAAGAAGGTGTAGACTTCCTGGTTGGGGTCCTTGAGACGGTAAACACCAATGAAAGCTGGAGACAATTGGTGATATGGCTCAAAATCGTTGTTCTCAATGGCTGGCGCAGATGCATCCACTCCTTGTGACTTATGATTTCCAATGAAACTGTTTTGTTCTTCGTTATTACTATTCCTTTGTCTACACACCTCTGTTTACTATCTATATTATGCATTTCTCCTACTTTCTTCTCTTGCTTTGTGTGCTACAAAGAGGGAGTGTGGCGACTTGAACTGCCACACATATGTGCAAAGTTCTATGTCGAAAACAGACAGACAGCACTGGTGTCACTTAATTTGTTAGACGAATTCATACAAAGTCATCTACAAAGTCCGAAGAAGCCTCTCAAAAACGGTAAGCTTCCGTATACTTTGTATTGCCGAGACCTTAGCGATCCGGATAGAAAACCCCGATTTATGTACACAAAAGAAATATCACCTCCTGCCTTCTACTTAGGGTATAATTCCAAGTTCTACTATTTTGTTAGTAGTGCTTTTCTTAATATTTGCAAGACACTTTAGTAACATCTTTTTCGTAACCAAACCTTTATTTACTCTTCCTGTCTATTACATAATTTATTTTTGGACACTTGTGTCCATTCTCTTTGATTAACATCTCATTTTTCTGGTTGTCTTTCATGTTAAGCAACCCTTGTTAATACTTACCAATCAACCTTCGACCCTCCTGATTATAATTTGACTATCCATGATATTTTTTAAAACACTTTGATGACGTAAACAATAATCCTAACTAACAAAAGTGATGTACCATTGAGACCTATAATATCAATGGTGAAATCACCATACCATAAACTGGCCAGATGGTTGACCCAAAAGCTGGAACCCATTCGGAAAAAGCTGGCAGCTCACAGTTTCAAAGATTCTTTCCAGTTTTCACAAGAATTAGATCAACTCGATACTGCAGATAGACTTCTCGTCTCATACGACGTTTGTTCACTGTTTACCAGCATACCCATCGAAGAAACGGTAAAAATCATATGCCAGCAGCCCGAACTGCTTCCTCTTCCAGAAAATGACCTACGAAAATTGCTACTTCTAAGTGCAAAGAATATTCAATTCCAATTCAACAATCAGCTGTACCGGCAGATTGACGGTATGGCTATGGGTTCACCTCTGGGTCCTGTTCTTGCTGACATATTCATGTCTCATCTTGAACAGACTCGAATGAAAGAAGAAATAGAGAGAACCACCTATTACTGCAGATATGTCAACGACATGTTTGTGGTCTGCAATGATATGGGACACGCATCCGCAATGTTTGAGAAACTCAATGTGGCTCATCCCAACATTGCATTTACAATTGACTACGAAAGAAACAATCAGTTCCATTTCCTAGATGTCAACATAGAAAAAGAAGAAATGATGGGACGATTCAAAAATCTGTCTACAGGAAAGAAACTTGATTTTTTTTATTTTGATTTACAGCTTGATTCTACACCGTATTTTCAGTGCAAGTGTGGAATTTTCAGCATGGATATCGGTAGCCCAAATTCAGGCCGACCATAGATATCGGGTGTGCGCCGGCAGGGGATCGAACCCCGGACCATGTGGCATGGTCGGCGAGAGTCCTAACCACTGTGCCACCGACGCACTGGTCAATACTTAAATTATCACAGCTTTTGCCCAACCAGTTACAAATGAGGTCTAGTAAAAATGCTCTTCAGCAGAGCCAAAGAAATATGTTCGGAGGACAAGATTGAAGAAGAACTCACGGTCATCGAAAAGAACCTTATGGAGAATGGATATCCCCGAAAGTTCATATTAAAGTATAGAAATTAGGAAGCACACATACCAAAACCTGACAACGTTGAAAAGAAACCAGTTTTCATCTGCCTAGCGCACAAAGGGGAAGACGAATCCACAAGAACACAAAAAAGAATCATAGGTGCATTAAAAAGAACGTTTCCAGCCGCCAGACTGATCATATTTCACAACACCGTGTGCTCGTTAGCCCAGTTAAAAGTAGATGAGTACCCTACTCACGTCAACTCCAACTGCATTTACCAATTCACTTGCACTTGTGGAAGCAAGTACATAGGAAGGACTGAGAGGATAGCATCTACTAGATTTTCTGAGCACATTCCTGAGAGTCTCCGTACAAAAGGAAGAAAAGTGTTATCGAGTGCAATCGCCAAACATTTAATTGACACAGGGCACACAGTAGAAATTAGCCAAGCCTTCAAAATAATCAATACGCAAAGAAACCCATGGCTACTTCGCTTCGCAGAAGCCATTGCTATCAAGAGACTTCGACCAGACCTCTGTATACAGAAAGATAGTGTGACTAATCTTTTACTACCCTGGTAACCCTAATTCTATTTTATTTTATTTTTGTTTTGCCTTTTTTCTCAGTATGCCTGTGTGTCTGTCTTGTTACGAAATATCCTATTCAATTTTGACTTTCAAGTTTCTAAATCCACTTAATTGTCTGTTTAAGTTAAAAACAAAAATGTTACCTCACTATTCACCCCCACACCCTTAAACTCTCCACCACAAGATGTGTAAATTCACTCTGTTCTCTGACCCTGACCCTGTAATATGTCTCTAACCAATCTGTGTTTTCCAATAGAAATCTGAACTCTAACCCCTCTTATCTAATTCCACTATATATAATTAATTGTTTTTTGACACTGAATAATCTGTCTACCTACATCAAATTCTGGAATTATGTTCCTTATACCTTCTATCTATAACTCAAAGTAATTATGAAAAAAGTATGTTCTAGAACTTTTTTGAAACTTATAATTTGATTTTGTTTAGGATGAATGCAGTTGATGAGTATCCACGAAATAAAACGAACTCGTAATATCCTGCAAACATGTTCGTTCTTTCTCTCTTCAAATTTTATTTTTCTTATGTACACCCATACACAAAAAGTAACATATATATATATGCGATTGTACAGCTAACTAAGTGAATGAATTCGCCGAAAAGAGGCTCTCCGCTGAACTTTCTGTTCGCATATATATCTAATAAACAAATTAATGTGGAAAGACTACATGTCATACCTTCGCCATTAACTTTGTGGCATGACTACTGAAATTTTACTGATTTGACCTTTGACCTGAAATAGGTCTAGAATAGTACTACTACTGCTACCTATCTATAGTTTTTATCCAACTTTCCTGTTCATCACACTTTGTGATTTTACTAATTTAACCTTTGACCGGAAATAATTCTGGAATAATTCTCACGCATTCACTATAAATACACGAATGTACAGCTGTCAGGTTGATGACTTTGTTGAAAAGAGAAATTCTCTTCGCTGCAACCGTCGTTTCAATAATTCCTACCGAAATTTTTTGTATATTTTCAAATGTTGGTTTACAAGCATTTGTTGCCATCCAGCAATCCAGTTCACTCTAGAGAAGGAGTCCAACGCAACAATATCTTTTCTGGACGTGCAACTAACAAGACGCGAACAAGATGGGACACTCAAAAAATCCATTCACAGAAAACCGACATGGAATGGACAACTCACCAGCTTTCACAGTTGGGTGCCTCTATATACAAAATGAAATCTAATCCGCTCACTGACTCACAGAATCCACAACATTTGCAATCCGGAAACTATAGAAGAGGAGCTGAAGACCCTGAAAAGAATCATCCTTGAAAACGGTTACCCGGAACGTTTCATCACAAAAGCCATGAAGCCCAAAACACAAAAACCGTCTATGCTTACTGCTCCCAAGAAACTTCTCTATTTGAATCTACAATTCAACGGAGATTCTTCAGCTGAAATACTGAGAAACCGCCTGTGCCGTTCACTGAAGAAAACCTTCTTCGCAGCTGAACTCAGACTAACTTTCTCTACGAAACCAATGATTCGCACGAACGTGAAGGATAAGCTTCCACTGCGGGCCTCATCAATGTGCATCTACCAATTCACCTGCTCATGTGGAGCTAGGTATGTCGGCCGTACCCAGCGTTTGCTCTCCAAACGAATCAGCGAACACTTACCTTCATGGTTTTATAAAGGAGAAAGAAGATCCCCCCGCCACAGCTCTATCCTAGAACACTTGATCGAATCAGGACACCAAGCAAACCCACAAAACAACTTCTCAGCTATCTACACAATACGTGGGAATCTTGCCAAAAGAGTACGAATTGAACTTCTTCGAACTGCAGAAGCAATGGCAATTCCCATATTGAATCCTGAACTCTGCATACAAAAGAAGTTTGTTCAGTCACTAAATCTACAATGGTCCTGATCTATCTTAACACCAAATACGTAATTTTGTCTTACCTCTTTCTTCTTTGTTTGTCTGTCTCTTAATTGCATTATTTTCTACCCCCACCCTCTATTAAATCTCTACCCTCATGACGACTGTTGCTAACTCCATTTTCGTTTATTTTTAAGTGAATTCTACTCAGCTTATCAACTTAACTCTCATCCGTTTTCAAGTGAATTCTACTCAGATTATTAACTTGACTCTCATTCATTTTTCATTGAACCCTATCAATTAGATTACGTCACCCAACCTACTTTTGTAACTTTATTTTAGTTTCTAACCGATTAACGCCTTCTAAATTACGTAATTTATTGTCAAAAATTAACAATTGCATTAACACATCTTTGGAAATATTCCTTTTGTTGCCAAGAAAAAAAATTACTATAAATTTGCGGTTTGTACAGCTTGAGAATGATATCGCCGAAAAGAGTAACTCTTTGCTGAATGCCTTTTCTTTTCTATGACTGAATGGGAATTTTCAAATTACAAGCATTTAACTGATTTCAGTTTTAGTCAGGAATTGACTTCAGTAAGAGAACCAGGTATACGAGTTCTTGTTGTAAGCTGAAAGTCCTGGGTTGTGGTCGTGGGTGCGTACTGATGAAGATTCGCAAAACAAGATCGAAACAGATGTTCAGTACTCCTCAGTTTATGATATATATATTGGTGTAGTTGTGTCCTCTGAGCTAGATGTTGTGAAGCTTTCATTGTCTTACTAGACAACATACTCAGCGGATACTTCAATTTATCAGTCATTTCTCCTGGTAATCTCGAATGTGATTGGTTTCTTTTGTGCGTTTCCTCACTTTTCAGTCCACTTGTTTTGTTAGTGATTGTTCCCACGATTTGAGGTTCGACTGTTTGTTCATGTGATTTCCTTCTTATTTATTGGCAGACCTTAACAATACCAACGTGTCTGTTGATTACCGATTCACTTGAATATAGGCTTCTAGAAATTCTCTGGTATTTTTAAGTGTTTCCTCTGTCTAAGGTCTGAACATTATCCCAATCGAACCAGTGTCCTTGGTTACATGTATGCAGTGATATGAGGTAGTGGATATCGTGTCTCTTGACGTTTAGTTTATGTTCATGGATTCAAAGACGAAGAGAGTCTGCATTTTGACCAATGAAATGCCTTTCACAATCGTTGTGATTTATCTTGTAGACGATGTTGATCTTGTCTTCTTTCATTGTTGAGTTTTTTGGCTGACTTGGAGCCGAGTGAAGTGCTGTTGTTGAGATTTGTGAGTGACATAAATTCTTAAAGCTTTGAATAGTCCTGTAGTGATTTTGGAGGTGTTCTTTATATGTGATAGGACAATTTTCTTGGTTATTTAATTTGGGGACTTTTGATTTCGGTGGTTGAGTTGATGGTAGGTATCTTCTTTAGTGGAGTTTCATGGCTATCCATTTCTTGGAACGCGGCCATAAGATATTTTTCTTCAATATTCCTCAAGGCGGAAATTACGCACTATGTCCCGGTCCTCTTGAATAATGTTTATATGCAACTGCTTTTGAGTGTTGTTGGGTTGTTGCTATTGTAATTGAGTATTTAATCTGTGTGAATTGATTTTCTGTACACTTGAGTTTTGAAATTTCCTGTAGTTTTCTGCTTGACTAAGAAGTCCAAAATGGAATTTCAGCCTCTAGTTCTTCTTCTCTAGTGAACTTGATGTCGTTCAAAATGTTGTTTATTAAGTTGTGAGTGTTGTCTATGTCAATTCTTCTGATTATCCCGAATGTGTCATCCACACAGTATCTCCCGATTTCGGGTTTAGTCTTTGGTAGGAATATGTTTTCAAGTGTTTCCATAGCAGCCTCTGCAATTATTCAGTCCTATTATGGACGATCTCATAGGCATCCCTTTTATTTTAATTGGTTGATGGTGAATAGCTGTGGAATTCTGGAAGTGCATTTCGGCCTATTCTGGACTCGTCAACTGGCTGGAAGTACGTGCATTCCCCAGTGTCCCAGCCGC
Organism: Trichobilharzia szidati; assembly: GCA_944472155.2. Lineage (NCBI taxonomy): Eukaryota > Metazoa > Platyhelminthes > Trematoda > Strigeidida > Schistosomatidae > Trichobilharzia > Trichobilharzia szidati. Next base: position 19,067,728 of record OX235273.1, on the reverse strand, counting down.
AGTAGGAACACCATCACTCACTGGGGAATGCAGGTACATCCAGCCAGTTGACGGGTCCAGAATAGGACGAAACGTACGTCCAGAATTCCACAGCTATTCACCATCAACCAACTGACTTCAAGTTACATGACCAGACATCGTCTAAGCATCTGTACAAGCAGCCGACATGTCAACCTGAGACTGAGCATTTTGGTTCAATCAATCGATGGAGAAATCTAAATTGAATTAAATTCCTTTTGTTTGCTCATATGTTTGGCCAATGAAGTGAAAATACATTGTGAGATGACGAATCAACCGGTGGAGAGTTTTAAAAGCCTACTTCATATTGAAGTATGCTCTGAGGATGCAGTCTAACAAGACAAAGAAAGTTTCTCCAGGAAACCATTCACCTCAGAGAACATAACTACATCAGAATTATCAAATTTAGCTGCAAATTTTCTCCATCATATATATTTTTTTGATTATAGCTTGATTCCACACTGTATTTTTCGTACAAGTATGGAATTTTCAGCATGCGACATCGGTAGCCCAAATTTTGCATGCCGACCATATATATCAGGTGTGCGTCGGCCGAGGATCGAACCCCGGACCACGTGCATGGTCGGCAAGAGTCATAACCGCTGTGCTACCGACGCACATATCTGATTTTCTCTACTGTTTAGTTGAATAATCTACTAACAGTACATGCAAAATTGGAGGTAATTGTTGGGAAGACTTGGAGGTAGGTTTTGTGCCTACAAACATTCCTCTGCAAGGCATATATGCAACCATGAAGGTAATACTGACCCCTTCATGGATGCAAACATGTATCATTCAGTGCTGTTGATAGACACTTCACTGCTGAGTTAAATTTTGTCAATAAATGACCTCCTGTGGGACTGTAATGGATTCACTGACTGATCACTAAGGTTTACCCGTTTCACACAACTTCACCCATCTAATAGCATTTCAAAAGTGTACTACGATGGTAAGTTGTCTAGCTTGGTGACTGTATTGTAAACACTTGACTGATAGAATTCAGCCAACGCTAACACTGCTGAAAACTAGACACATAATGATACTGGTTAGTCTCTATTGACAAGTCAACTAAAGTGAGACTGATCCATTCTGTCCGAAGTCATAAAAACAGAATAATTACTAAATGTAGTTAGTAGGACTAGTGGTGTAAAACTCAGTCAGCTCGTCACTACATTAATTGAAAGGCATCTGAATACATGCGAAAAATGGTCTAACACCATACTCTCCGTCCCCCAACACTCCCCTATTCCCAACTCTCGCTTTGTATCTCATCAAGTCGAACCAGAAAACAGCATAAAATAATCCAAGTACAGGAACTCAACGATACCACACTTGGCCCATGTTCTAAGCGACAGAAACAATGTTAAGCGCGAAACCTATGACTTGCTTTGTTATTAACAACATAATTTTATTATTATTGTTCCCTTGGGTTCCTAGTGGAACATAGGGCTTCATTTGCACGCCTCCACTTGTTTCTGTCTTCTGTTGTACTTTTCACTTGCATCCATGTTAATCCATACTGTTTCAACTACTCTTCACGCGATCTCCTCCATGTCACCCTTGCACGTCACACTCGCCGCTTCCCTTTCGGGTTCCACTCGAGCATTGGCCTGACGCGCGATGTCACTCCACGGCCTCCTCAGCGAGTGTCCAATCCATCTCCACTTCCTCCTGCATATTTGTTGGGCGATTGGTTCCTGTTTCGTTTGTTCCCATAGCTTCTTGTTGGTGATTCTTTCCGGCCATCTAATCTTCAGTATAGAACGAAGACAGTCGTTGTCGCCTAGATTACTAGGTTACTAGTATTCTAGCCGGTCCCAAGCCCGGATAAAGAGGGATGGTTGGGGCGTGGTGCTAGCAAATCCACCCCCAAAACTTAACCAAATTGCTACGAAAACTTCAACGAACAACATAATTTTAGGCTCTTTTAGTTCTCTCTTATTTTGTATTCTATAGTGAACTCCTTCTTAAACATACTTAGCTACCTAAATTATTAACATTGGCTTCCTTTTTTGTACTTTACTCTATTCCTTCTATTGTGTATTCACTGGTTCCGACTATATTAGCACTATGAGTATTACAAAATTGTCTTGTCATTAACCATCATGTAATTATTAGTTTTGTGGTTGTTCTTTTATATTCTTTTCGGAAATATTAACTGACAATCATTGGTTGTGAACGCCATAGTCACCACCCTAAAAAAATTTTTTTGTATTATTCAGGATTACTCACACTACCACTACAAACACCGCATTAGACCTGACAATACAAAAACAACAACCCTGAAATGTTATTTTATGATTGTTTAGTGTTGTTTCAACCTAAATTAACTGATCATCTTGATGACAAACATTTTTAAATATCATTTCACAGTTTCTTGTATGACTACAGCTTTACTGTCACCATGCATAATCATATCATAGCTTCCACTACCCAATACTGAGATATTATTATATTCTGTTTATTTTGCTTTCTACTTCTTGGTATTTTTTTTGGCATTTAAAAAATTATTTTGTGTTTTTCCTGTTTTTTTTTTTTGCTGTTGGTGTCTTTATATTTATTTTCTTTTGAAATACCCCTTTTAAACGTTGGATAAAATTAGATGGAAATATTGTAGATATGTGCTGAAAATTCCACACTGTACCACTAGTACTGTTTCTGTAATAAAGCGAAATTATTATTATTATTATGTTAGAGGCTGGGGAGTACAGAGAGGCTTATGTAACATACTATGCACACAAGGGTGCTTATTTATCAAAGGTAATCTTGATAAATTGAGATCAATCGCCTCTCTACCTCAACTTCGTTGACTTTGAATAAGCTTTTGACAGCGTTGATTGAAAAGTGATTTGGAAACTACTTCGCTACTACCAAGGGGTGCCGCCGACAATTATACATCTCATCCAACAGTTGTGCGATAATAGTGCATGCCAAGTAATCCACAACGGGAAACTCACGGAATCCTTCGAAGTGAAGACGAGATTAAGATAAGCTGGTTGCCTACTATCCCCAATGATTTTCCTGATCGCGGTAGACTGGATAATGCGACAGAGGGAGAGAGAGAGAGGAAACAGGCATGAAATGGACTCACACAAAAAACTTGGAGGATGTGAACTTCGCCCGTGATGATATTTGTCTGATTTCCCACAAACTAGAAGATATGCAAGTGAAAAGTAACAAGTTGGCAGAAGAAGTATCAAAGATAGGAAGGACTTCAGGTGAACATAGAGAAGACAGAGTTGATGAAGATTCTTAGCCAACAGAAACAGTAACAACAATAACCGACAAAAATCACCATAAATGGGAGGAACCTGAAAGAAGCAAACCCCACTACCTACCTACCTTCCTACCTACCGACCGACCGACCTACCTGGGAAGCATCGTTTCAACCACAGGCGAAAGGAACTGACGAGGATATCAAAGTAGTGATAATCGGGAAACCAAGTCAAGTTTTCATTCCTCTCAAATCTGTGTGTTGATCAACAGCACTACTCAGCATAAACACGAAAATAACATCCAGATTCTCAACTCCGATGTGAAGTCAGTGCTACTCACTATACGGATCAGAGACTTGGCCAACAGAGAGTCACGAAGACCACTTCGAACAAACTACACAATTTTATCAACAGCTGTCTTCACTCAATTCTACTCAACATCAGATGGCCCACCAGAAAAGATCAGCACTAGTGAGGGAGGGATCTCTGTGAATGAGCGAACCAACCCAGTAGAAACCGATTGTACAACAAATAAGCAGGAAGAAATGGAGTCAGGTGTATTAGATTGGCCATCCTCTGAGAAAGCAAACCATCTGGTGAGTGACATCCCACGTCGGACCATTAGTCGAGTGGAACCAGGATGGAAAGTGGTGAGTTGGTGGTCAGTGTGAGGGTGGTGTTACATGTAGGAGGTGGTGTGAAGAGGAGATACAAGCGAGTGGGCAGACGTGGAGCTAGGTGAAAACGTTGGTGGAGAACCGAAGGCTGAAGCCCTTTGTTCCACTAGGAATTAAATGAAACAGTAATAATAATAATCTTGATAAATCACTAGATGTGCAAGTCACTATTATGCAATATGAAATCGAATACCTTGATAAGGAATGATGTAAAGAAGAATAAATACTTTCCTGTTTTATAAATTGTCCACAGCAGGTGGAACTATGGCTCATTGTTCTAGGAATGCTCCCTCCAACCGATTAGCTGCCGACTGAAACCCTTCTTCAACTACTGAGGTGGTTTGGGCAATCACGTAGTAGTGGTAGTATCACTAGACCTTACACAACAGTTGTGGGTCATTGCTAACTGCTAGCAACTGCACTGCAAGTATTGATTTTTAAAAAAAATTTTTATTCAACTTTCTAGAAAAATATTTCTAATTTTGGCATTCGAAATGAATTGCTGTTCTTTTTTTATTTTTATTTTGCGTACATTAATTGGTCTGTTTTTCGAGTTGAACTTTTGATTCTGATTTATTTGTCGACAGACATTACTTTAAGTTTTTTTTTAAATATATATGTACACATTTTGTTTGTCAACATTTTGTTTATTTGGAGCGAGATAGTGCACCTACGCTCTCGTGCGTGTGAGTGTGTGGGTCATTGTGTACGATGTTTACAATAAAGTGTATCTGCAATTGATTGGAGTCAGTGATTCAGTGGTAGAATGCTTGTCAACCATTCGTGTGGTTCGAGGTTCGATTCCCTGACTGACTTACTCGTAAATTTCACCTAGTTTACTCTGTGATTAGTAATTCCAGAGAAGACGGAAAGGTAGGGGAGTGTGAGGTTAGCAATCACTGTGGCTACCTGCTTAAACTAGAAGGCTTCAAACTTCCTGTCTTATGTTCAACTCGAAAGGCAAAGGAATGAGAAGAATCCTATAAATATTTAGTTGAAAACTTTATAAAACTCTTCCCATGAATAAACGTGAGCAAAGTAAAAATGACAAATGAACCAGGATAATATGAGCTCATCTTTCATTATCTTGAGGATTCTTCTCAACTGGCGACAACCTGAAAACTACAAAATACATATATATTTACGAACAGATAAAAGGAACACCTATGGGATCGCGCATATCGGAATTAAAAGCTGAAGCTGTTATGCAAAGATAAGAATTAATAGCACTCCCTCCCTCCCTACTTTTTTGTATTCCTTTACGTTCCCAGTGGAATATAGGGCTTGAAGTTTCTGTAGCTGTATATTATTATTATTGTATCCTTTAATTCCTAGAGGAACAGAGGGCTTCAGCCGTGCACGTCTCCATTGCGTTCTGTTCTCTGCTAGAGTCTTCACCTGGCTCCAAGTCCGCCCACACGTTTTCATCTCATCTTCACATGACCTCCTCCAAGTCAACCTTGCACTGACGACCAACTCGCCGCTTCCCTTTTGGGTTCCACTCGAGCAATGGTTTGTCTAGTGATGTCACTTGATGCATTGTTTCTTCACAGTATGGCCAATCCATCTCCATTTCTTCCTGCCTATTTGTTTCACAATCGGTTCCTGGTTGGTTCGTTCCCAAAGATCCCTGTTGCTGATTTTTTCTGGCCATCTGATCTTGAGTATTGAGCGAAGGCAGCTGTTAATGAGGATCTGTAGTTTGTTTGGGATGCTCTTAATGACGCGCAACGCAAGTCTCTGATCCGTATAGTAGCACTGACTGACTTCACATTGGAGTTGAAAATCCGGGTCTTATTTTTGTAGCTGTGATGATTATTTTTACAGGATGGAGTTGCTAGCCAGCCTCATGCCCAACCTACCCTCTTTATCAGTCTTATAAAGCTGGTTTAGAGAGGGGATGGAGTGCAACGTCGACGGGGAATCGAATCCTGGACCACATGCGCGATCGGGCAGCACTCTACCGCTGTGCCACCAACGCACCTCCCTACCTATAATTAAACGACAAATCTGTGTACGTTACTTTGATGATACATATGTAATAGTTAAAAGAAATGATTTGGAATATACCCACAGATTAATCAACCACATATCTGAAGACATTAAATTTGCAAGAGAAGAAGAATAAGACAAGAAAATTCCATTTTCTTAGATGTCTTAATCGAGAGAACTAACACACAGGAAATTTAGAAACACAAGAATACAGAAAATCAACAAGGCACATAGACCGAAAACTCAACTATAGTAGTAACAACTCGATTACTCACAAATGAAACTGTGTGCAGACATTGTTTAAAAGAGTTCAGACACATTGTAGCACTCCAGAGTTGAAAAGAATGGAAGAAAAGTACCTACTAACCATCTACTAAAAGAATGGATTCCCAAACAATTTCAACAACAAGTCAGTATCAAAAACCACAAGAAAATTCATCTTAACATATATATGAAATATCTCTGAAATAACAGCTAGAATACTAAAACCGTTTGAAATAGAATTAGCACACAAGCCAGCAAGCACAGTCACTTCATTCGATATTGTGTGAACCAAAAGTTCCAACAGAAAAAGAAGACAAAATTAATGCCATTTACATATTAAATTGCATGCAGTAACTGCAATAAACATTACATCGGTCAAAGTGGGCGTCCCCTTCCAATCCGAATACAAGAGCACAAATCAGCTGTAAAAAGGCACGATATATATGTGCCTTCATATCAGTGCATGTAGATTATTTTCAGACGCCAGTTTGATTGAGATAGTATAGACATTTAAAAATAGAGAAAATACCGAAAATGCCAGGGGATTTAAAGAAGCCGTGGTAATCAAGTGAACCGGCAATGAACAAACACATTGTGCTATAGACCAAATTTACCAGCTAAGGTAAAAGGTAAACCACATGACAAGAAATTTCGAATTCCAAGTCAGTAAAAATGATCAGCAGAGATGTACATCGACTAACAACCAATCACGAAGATGATTGCCAGTAAATACAATTATATCATTGTTCAGGGAGAATTAAGATAAGTTCAATTTTTATTAAGACATGTGCTGAAGATGTTGTCTAGAAGGTTGGCGACGAAAGCTTACTAATTGAATCAGCCAGCTCAGAGAACACAATTAATTCAATTAAATTACATTAAACGCTTCGAACAAGCATTTTTCGCAATGAAAAGGGGTGACTCGCAGGAACTAAGAACAATATAAGTCCTGAATAATGCAGGTTGTTAAACTGTTCGGAATTAAACCCACTGAGCATTTATAGGATAATTGGACGAATACATTTGAGAACAGAGTTCAAGACTTTTGAGTAGAATCAAAGTTTCACTAAAGACCGTATAAAGATATACTAGATTACATAACTATTTTTGTATTCCTTCACGTTCCCAGTGGAACATAGGGCTTCAAGCCTTCAGCTTGAAGTTTCTGTAGCAGTGCTTATTTTTACAGGATGGGGTTGCTAGCCTCATGCCCAACCTTTCCTCTTCACCAGCATTATTTCTGGTTTAGCGAGGCAAAGGAGTGCGTCGGCCGGGGATCGAACCCTGGACCATGTGTATGGTCGGCGAGCTTCCTAACCGCTGTGCCACCGACGCACAGTTTACGTAACTACAGAGAAATATAAAAGAAAATTGTGAAATAGCAAAAAGATGGGTAGCGTGAGACAATCAAATTTTCTAAACAGGACAAGTGATGTGACGTAAAACAATGTTTGTATACTTTGTTATCATCAAGGCAGTGCCAAATTCACCACTCTCTTTTTCTGCATACATGGATTAGATTTGATTTTTAATACTTTGATGGTGATTGCTTCAGTGAAACATAACAATCCAGGTGGTTTCTTTCGTCTGTTGATTATTTTGAACACCAAGAGATTGTCCACAACGTGACCACCAGTGTTCAATAGATGGCGCGCGTAATCTCATTGTTTAATGCTTGTGAACTCTTTAGTCTTAGGTTCTTTGGTATGTATTCAGAACTGTGGAGAATAACTCTTCTTTCTCTTCTTTCAGTGAATGTGCTTTGGCACACATATGCAAATTGGTAGATACAGTTGGCGGTAATATCAGGTGGGAGTTTGTACACTTTTAATTGTCTGATACAACTGGTAGTTTGGTAAACACGTACCAGGCCTAGAAGCTGAATGTCTTCTTTTCAGCATGGACTTCATTCTGCCCTGGTACATTTGTCGTTCTTGCCTTGCTCAAATATTATTTGTTTTGTTATTTCATAACTTATAGTGAGATTTCAGGATTTCATCATGAGCTGACATTAGTTAGAGAACCATTGAAAAACCTGGGAGTACTGAACAGCTGTTTCGTCCTAGTTTGGGACTCTTCAGCGGTACGCACCCACCTAAACATTATCAGGGCACGAGGCGCATGCATACAGCACACAGCCTTCTTCAAACCTTGCACACAACCATTAGGTCACGTACTATCTCATCGCCCTTGGCAGATCTGGCAATAGAAGTCACGAGAACACCATCAGAGCATATGACAGGTTAGGTGCCCCTGAAGAGTCCCAAATTAGGACGAAACAGCTGTTTATTACTCCCAGGTTTTTCAGTGGTTCTCTAACTAATGTTAGCTCATGATGAATTTCTTGAAACCAATCAAATCCCTACAAACCAACACTTGAATTATGGTATGATTAACTGGGATAACCTTGAATGGCTATATTGTTATTGATGTAGTGCTCTTCTTTTTCTAATTCAATAGTGATACGATTATTAGGGTGTGTGTGTGGAGGGGGGATTTGCTGTGAAGGTAATATGATAGGGCCAAGTCAAACTTCAAGCACCACTAACTACCAATGAAGTGCGACCACACTAATGACCTTGATACTCTCACTGAACAAGTTAGTGAAACCTGGCAAATAATGTTGTCATCATCAATTAAATATGCTCATCGAAGTGTGAGGTTATTAAATGGGATATCTGGGAAGTTTCAGCTTAGGTTTGGGAACGATTAAGTTACAGTTTAGGCCGAGGAAAAGTTAGGGTTAGGTTAACCTATTAAAGGTGACATTGGGGTTAGTTCGAGTTGGAGATTACAGTAAGCTTAAGGATGTTTTCAAATTAGGGTTAGATTCAGGAAAGATCAGGTTTATTGTTAGGGTTAGAAGATCTAAATAATTACATGCATAGAATGTGATTAAATTACGCTGTTGATGTGAGAATAGAACTTATGCACTGTCGCAGAGTATAATTCCATTGTGGGTAAAATTTATTTTGATAAAGTCTCAGTGTTATACAGTAATATTTACTGATGACGTTTCGAGCACAGTTTATTGCTCAGTAAATATTACTGTACAACACTATAATAATAATAATAACTTGCTTTATTCCAAAACAGTACTTGTGATACAGAATGGAATTCTCAGCATTTTTTACTACAGTGTTGCATCCAGTTAGTACATTATCAATAAATAGAATTCTACATAGATTAAGGAAACCACAGTTCATTATTACAACAACACATTGGCATGTCGGTAGCAAAGGTAAAGCTGAAACAGTGTTTGAAGGTGTTAGAGAAGTGGGAGCTGTCTTATTAACTGGCGTAAGCGAGAGAAAGAGACAAAGCACCACATAACGGAAAAAGAAGAGAGAGGATAGGAAAAGAAAGAAAGAAAATGTTGTAGCTATAAATGATGTGAGTTGGAAAGACGAGATCCAGTTGTACTACTGACTATTTAATGAATTATAGGTGTCACGCCTAATGCTTTCTTTATCACACAGAACACGAGCTAAGTATGGTATGGTTGAGTCTTTATACTTGCTGGTGCGAGCATATAGTTTTCTGTATAGGCTTCTGGTTTTACCTGATGAGATGCAAGGGGAGAGTTGTGAGTGAAGAGGGTGGTGTGAGTTGGATAAAATGGAATTGGCCCATTTTTCACATGAGTCCATGTGGCTGTCGACCAGAATATTAACAAGCTGGTTAAGTGGAACGTTGCTTACCCTGCTGACAACCTTTAACATCCTGCGTAATATGTTATAGTCTTTCTTCAGTAGCCCGAGCGGGAAAAACTAAGGGGGAACAATAGAGAATAGTAGGTAGAATGCGAGAATTAACGAATTGTAGGAGTAAGGGTTGGGTTTTCACAGAATGTCTTAACTTCTTGATGTAGAAGGTAAGACGGAATATTTTCTTAGAAATTGCTAAGATATGAGACGACAAGGAGAGATCAGCAGATAGAATGACGCCTAGGTATTTAATTTCCGACTTGGTTTCTATTTCAGTGCCGTCTATGTTGCATACCTCGTAAGAGCCAACCAGTTTGTTTAGGTCAGATTTATGCCTAAAGGTGAAATTGACTGTTTGGCATTTGGAGGGGTTTAAGGTAAGACAGTTTTCCTTGGACCACTGACTGATTTCTGACAGAAAGCCATTAAGTTTAGAGCAGTTGCTTTGACATTTGACAGGTAAAGATACAGTCACGTCGTCAGCATATTTGACAAAATTAATGAAACTTTATCAAAACAAATTTCACCCACAATGGAATTTATACTCTCTTGGTACTCCAACCTAAAACTGAGGGCTATTTTTATCACATGTGAGAGGAATGTATCCTCTGTAACACTTTTCTACGTTTTCTATGCATTTTTTTCATAAACATATGTATTCCATACACAAAAATGTCTCCTTCACGTGATTAATGCGTTCGACGTCATTTTTGCTGATTAGTAGTTGGTGGGTTGTGCTTAAAGTTTAACTTTGCCTGTGATTGTAATAAACGGTTAGTAACGTGTCCTTTATTCACATGACATTTGAGCATTACCCATGGTGGTGATTTTGGCGGAATAATCATCTGTGTACCAACTGGGTTTCGTTGAACGTCAGACTATTAATTCGGAGACTGGTGGCTGGAAGCCTTCTGCGACCCAGATTTCCATTTTACCTTCAATCATCAATCATCTTCAGCTGTAGTACACTGACATGGAAACGTTTACCTGTTTGGGGGCAGTAAATGAGTTTGGAGAGAGAGAAGGAAAATAACAGGTTTTAGCTGATTCATTTCAGTGACGTCATAGTTTTCGCCATCATATTAACTAGGTCTCAGTGTTACTATACTCACAGGGTGTCTTTTTCAGTTTGTTGAACTACAAAGGTGATCCAAATGAACTGTCGTCAAGATTCGACAGAATAGTTCTAAAATATTTGGGCGCCGAGTGAGAAGTAGACATTTGAATTATTTTGCAATCGAATTAAATTAACAAAGAAACTGTGTAATCGGCAAAATCATCGTGTTTTCACTCTCCGTTGTCTGCAGCAGAATGCATATCCTAAATCCGTAGCTGTCGAGTCACCTGACAACTCCAGTAGGTCGAAGGAAGCAGCTCAATCTTCAGAAAGAAGACAAAGCAATAAGTCCGACAGGGTGCTTCTACTAAACTCTAATCCTAAACATCACTATTTTGAAAATACGTCTAATCGTTAAAATTCTAGATACTAACCGTTTGAACAGACATGAAGGCGTGATGTTAGCTGATGCATAGGAAATCCTTATTAATAAATAACAATGGATATGTATCACTAATTAATAATACTTGGTCAAAATTCTCGACTGTTCATATCTTCTTATGGAGACGTTAAGAAATGTTTTACAACTGTTTACCCACACACACACACACACACACACTCTGTTTAAAGTGTTTAACAAAGGTAGACCAATATTTGTAAGTTCGAGGTGAAATTTTGATCACAGCTCATAAAGTTTTGTTTATTATACTTGTTGAATGACTCATGATTGGACAAAATTTTTAAAAACAAGTGATGTTCCTTTTATGTATAAACCTCTGTTATGTTAATTTCGGTTAATTTCCCTGAAGAAGTTCGGACTAGATTGCCGAACGAAACGTTGGAATTACTCATTTCAATCTCGCTGAGATTTTACAAATATAATTTTTTACAAAGGTGATCAATGACTGATCACTGATTAAACTGTCTGGCTGCGTAGCGATACGACCGTTGTAACTGAGCAGAAATGAAGTTCCAGTACAAAAATGCCTACTGAAGTATCGTAGTTCAAGTTGTCACATTTCATAAATGCCTACAAAGGTACGAGACCGGAAAAAAACTACCGAAGAGCTATGAAAAATGGATATATGTGGGGATAAGAATGATTACACAGAGAATAACAAGGAGTTATTGAATGGGATAGGAGACTATAACGAATAAGTACATTTCTAGCAGCAAGAGCGATTTTCAGTCATCTCGTCAACAGTCCCTAGCGGCTAGTTCTCATCGTTTCCAGGACCCCAACCAGATTGTCAACACCTCCCTATACGGCTCTATATGGATAGATGTCATGCTTTTATTCATTATTTTCTCCTTTACTTCCTAGATGAACATAGAACTTCAGCCAAACATCTCCATTGCCTTCGGTTCTCCACCAACGTTTTCACCTAGCTCCACGTCTGCCAACTCGCTTTCATCTCCTCTTCACGTCACCTCCTACATGTTACACCACCCTAACACTGACCACCAACTCACCACTTCCCGTTGAGGTTCCACTAAACCGATGGTTCGACGTGGGATGTCACCCACTAGATGGTTTGCTTTCTCAGAGGATGGCCAACCTAATACACCTAACTCCATTTCTTCCTGCATATTTGTTGCACAATTGGTTCTTACTGTGTTGGTTTGCTCATTGACAGAGATCGCTCACAAGTGCTGATGCTCTCTGACCGGTCATTTGATGTTGAGTAGAATTGAGTGAAGACAGCTGTTTATGAAGTTGTGTAGTTTGTTCGAAGTGGTCTTCGTGACGCGCTGTTGGCCAATTCTCTGATCCGTATAGTGAGTAGCACCGACTTCACATTGGAGTTGAGAATCTGGGTGTTATTTTCGTGTTCATGCTGAGTAGTGCTGTTGATCAACACACATATTTGAGAGAAATGAAAACTTGCCTTGCATTTCCGGTTCTCCATGCTTTGAAATCCTCGTCAGTTCCGTCCGCGTTTAGTTGAAATGATGCTTCCCAGGCAGGTCGGTCGGTCGGTTGGTAGGTAGGTAGGTGAAGGAGGTTGCTTCTTTCAGATTTCTCCCATTTATGGTGACTGTTGTCGGTTGTTGTTGTTGTTGCTGTTGCTGCTGACCAGGAGTCGTTATCACCTTGGCTTGTTTTCGTTTGTTGGACCCTGATTCCTTCGTATCAGCTAACATTACTCGATGAGGAATAAGGTAAAAGCATGGCCAATATGCGTCCCAGCTATTTCGTATCACTGTCCTTCCTTTCTTGCTGAATAATGGAAGCCTAACCTCACTAGTAATAGTATAAGACTTTTGACTACTGATTAATTTGAAATGAGTACTTATATGCCACTCACATCAATCAGTAGTACTTCCTAGCCAAACCGAGGTGATCTAAACACTGGCAGGTCATTTAGCTCGTTTGATGCCCTCCTCGTGGTCGATGTACCCCGTTTGACTCAACTCACATAAGCAAATCAATTAATATCAACGGAATTCTGGCTAGCTACTTGGGAGAATTGGTTGTGCTGAATTCTTAATTTTCAAATTAGTCGAAAATTTACAGTGAAAACAGATAGTTTCGGGGGTGAAACTTTCACCAGAGTGTTTCCTTTAGAAACCAAAGTTGTTCAGAACAAACTATGTGTTCTGCTTGATGCCATAAATGGTAACAAAGAAAGTAGGGATTATTTGTATAGGAATATAGTCCACTGATTGTCTAGTGGTTAGGATTCCTGGCTTTCACCCAGGCGGCCCGGGTTCGATTCCCGGCGCGGGAGCGCTTTGTGCGTCGGTGGCACAGTGGTTAGGACTCTCGCCGACCATGCACATGGTCCGGGGTTCGATCCCCTGCCGGCGCACACCCGATATCTATGGTCGGCCTGCAAAATTTGGGCTACTGATATCCATGCTGAAAATTCCACACTTGTACTGAAAATACGGTGTGGAATCAAGCTGTAAATCAAAATAAAATAAAAATTGTCTGACAGTTCGAACTGTGTACATTTTAGTTTGCTAACCACTTTACAGATTGTCAATCTGACTTATTTATTACTCATCATATCGTAATAAATAGTACGACAGATACAAAGTGGATATCTATAGTTTATGACGGTTAGCCTGTCATATTTTCAGCTTTCAGTGGCCATGTTTTTACTATCGCAAGAAAGTACAAGGTGTAATTTTGCTCAGTACATATCTCATTTGATTGACAACCAGGTATCATGCCTTAGCCAAAGAAGTTGCAAATTATCAAATACTAGAGGAGACTTTTGTGTCGGTACTGAGATTCAATAAGCACTTAGTCCGTCCATTAGGGCTGTTAGAACTTCCCAAATTAGTGGAATGGTCAACACACTCAACGGATTTCCTGTATATCTTTAAAGTGGGGGTCAATGCAGCCAGGTTTGGCAGCATCACCTTACATTTTACTGGGTTAAATTGCATTCTCAAGCTGGTCAGTAGAAAGTTTAACATACTATTATCATTACTTTTATGGCAGTAAGAAATGCGCCACATGAAATCTCATAGTTTATGCCAAGACTAGGATACTGCTTGAGCTCCCAGACTGAAGTAGGTGGTTGTCTCAAAGGGCTATCCCCACGCCGAAAACCTTTAACTTGAAATATGATCCACAAGAGTTACGTTCTCATGGTTTCCAATGACTAAACCAGGTTGGCACACAGTTCAATCAGTTCGGATTCTGGAGTCCACATACTTCATAGGTTTGGAATCAGAGTTTTCTAGCTCTCTCCTAGGTAGATCTACATATCTACAAGTTCGGCTGTAAGTATCAAACGTTCGTACTGGTTCTTTAACTTTTGTGAGAAACAATCCTGCCATGTTTTAAGGCAGGGAAAAGGACTTAACTGTCAGAGGGGTTATGATTACATGACCATATGAGAACATTTCGGGAGAAAGACCGTAGTCTATCCACGGCCAGTGGTGCAAAACTTTAAAAAGATTTGATGTATTTCAACTATTGAAAACCAGTAAGGAGTACTGGAAGGCTGTTTCATTCTCGTTTGGGACTCTTAATCAGCACCCAACCACCCGGAGTCGAACTTCGGGATTTTCTGGTTACACGGCGAACTTGTCAGCCATTCAGCCAGTGAGATCCGACTTAATGGGCTATGAATTTCAATTTCTACCGTTTCATGTTTTTAGTGCGGCACCAACCAGTTTCGTCGGGGAATATTTGTCCTCACCTCACACACGAACTGATGGAATCCACGACTTCTCATTAGTACTGTAGGCGACTTCGTCGTGTAGCTAGTCATTAGCGAACATAAATTCAACACTCATAATCTCTCATCACACCTTGATTAAAACATATTTTATTTACCCCTCTTAAAATTATGCACTTCGAACTATTGATTTTTTATTAACCTTTATCTACTCTACTATACTACTACTACTACTACTTTGGTCTGCATATTTGTTTGTTTAATCACACAGTTTTTCATTATTCTTGTTATCACGAATCACACCATCTTTTCATCTTTGTTATGAACAGAATTTGTCAATTTTATGGTTAATTATTCAATTTATATGCATAATCGTATCAGTCTGTTGATAGATAACCATGACTGGCTTATAATTAATATTTATTTGCACAGTTATGTATATTAGATTAAAGCTTGATGAGGTCTTCTACACTAAACATAACTAAATATATTTTTTCAATTTTCAACACTAGTGTCAAGTTTGCCCTTCATAATATGGCTTGGGTTCAATCCACAGTGGGGTCTTGTGTGAGTACTGGTGAGGAGTCCTAAACCCGGACGAAACAGTATTCCCTATACACTATACACCGCGAACTGATAGAAGTTTGAATTCACACGGCACTGAATTCTGGATAAAGTGACTGAATGATCAACTAGCTTGGCCTAGTGATCTGAAGGTCCCGGGTTCAGTACTCCTCTGGTTTTCAATGGTTCTCTTATTATTATAATTATTTTTCCCCTGGGCTCCTAGTGGAACATAGGAACAACTACACGTCTTCTGCTGTACTTTTCACCTACATCCATGTTAGTCCATACTGTTTCAGCTCCTCTTCGCACGATCTCCTCCATGTCACCCTTGCACTGACGTCCCACTCGTCGCTTCCATTTCGGGTTCCACTCGAGAACTGGCCTGACGCGCGATGTCACCCAGCGGCTTCCTCAGTGAGTACCCAATCCATCTCCACTTTCTCCTGCATATTTGTTGGGCGATTGGTTCTTGTTTTGTCTGTTCCCATAGTTTCTTGTTGGTGATTCTTTCCGACCATCTGATCTTCAGTATAGAGCGAAGATAGTTGTTGATGAAGGTCTGCAACAGGCTGTTGGAAATATTCTTTGTGACCCACCAAGTTTCTGATCCGTATAGCAAAACTGACTTGACGTTTGTATTGAAAATCCGAATTTTGTTGTTGATGCTGAGTGACGAAGATTTCCAGATTGGTTTCAGGTTGATGAATGTGTTTTTCGCCTTCCCGATTCTCGATTTGACATCCTCGTCCGTTCCTTCTGTAGTTGAGACAATGCTCCTTCCCTAGATAAGTGAAAGAAGTAACCTGTTTCAAATCCCTCCCGTTGATGGTGATTGTCCCTGGATGTTGCTGATGCTCTTGTTATTGTTTTTGGTTTGTTATTTTTATCCTCCCCGTCTTGTCTATGTTCACCTGGAGTCCTGTCTTCACCGGCTGCTTCTTCGACCAGTTTGACGGTTTTCGCTTGTGAGTCTTCGATTTTGTGTGACATCAAACATCAATCATCCACGCGCGAAATCCAGGTCTTCTAGGTTCTTCACAACGGTCCAGGATATCCCTGTCTTCTCGTTTCGCACTGTCTGACGCATAATCCAGTCCACCACAATTAGGAATATCATTGGTGATAATAAGCACCCTTGTCTGACTCCTGTGTTTACTCCAAACGCCTCGCCTAGATTACCAGCTCACTAGTTTTCTAGCCGGTCCCAAGCCTGGATAAAGAGGGAGGTTTGGGGCGTAATCAATAATCAATCTCTATCCGCCTACATTTAATAATTTTGATTCTGTACCACCCACTCTATTTTGTGGTTATGTGTTAATGCATGCAGTGCAATGTAGGGCTGAACATTTTTCTAAACTACTTATCTTCGCGGGGTCAATCATTGTAACCTTAACTAAATTCTTAGGTTCCAACAATTTGACTACTCCCTATCTGCTAGTTTGACCTTTATAGTTGACCTAAATCACAGTCATTGCAAGGTATTCTGTAGATTATATTATTTTGCTTAACTGGGTCAAAGGTTACAGGGTACTTTAAACTGCATAGCTTGTCCCTGCCTGAGTGAGTTTGTAGATTGAATGCCACCCTAATTCCTGCTTTATTGAGAATCCTGCTATGTAGGGTATCAAATGTCCCCTCCTTATACGGTAGAACTACTACTGTAGATGCTTTATATTCATCCTTATTAATGTAGTCATTATTAGCTTCACCCTTATTTTTATTTTATTTTCACCTTTTCTGATATTCCTAATGAATTTCATAGGATAGTTAGTTATTTAACACCAACGCTTCTTCTCCCTCTTCTATCTGTTTCATTTCATCGTTTAGGTCTTTTTTCATGCTACTTAGTGCTATTGCTCGGTTTGTTAGATGCATACTTAACTAAGCCTGCCTTCACACACAGATAACGGATGAAGTAGGTGATGAATTAAAGTCTAAATATCTATTAGCAGAATGTGTTGGCTTTTTATTAACGCTGGTGTGCAGTTTACCTTCTTCTGTTCGTTTTAGCTTAAAATCCAACATCATAGCTAGTTCTCCTTGTGCATTCATTTTCCGATTGAAATGTGAATTTTATTCCCTCTGCTATTGAGTTTACTAGTGAGTGTGTGAAGAAGCTAGAGAGAGATATGTTCTATTTTTAATACTGTAAAAGTAAGTGTAACAGCTAGTGTAAGTTCGAAGGGTGAGATATACCACAGTGTTATTATTATTCCTCAAGGCTCCAAGTGGAACATAAGGCTTCAGCAGTGTGTCTGCATTTCATCTATTTCTTCGTAGCCCTTTTCATCTGGATCCATGATTGCTAATAAGCTTTTGTCTCCTCTTCACATCGCCTCCCCCATGTCACCATCGGAACCACTAGCAACTCATCGTTCCCATTTCGCGTTCCATTCGAGTGCCAACCTGGTGTATGACGCGGTCTTCTCAGTGCGTGTCCCATACATCATCATTCCGATCGGCGTATTTTCCCGGAGGCACATACTTAGTTGATTCCTTTTTAGAGTTCGTTGTTTGTAATTCTTTCTAGCCAGCCATCTGATCTTCACTATGGAGAATACCATTTGTTGGAGTTGATTAGTATTTACTGTTTGATCTCTTTTGTCATTTAGGCTCTTAGTGCTGAGATTTGGATGTTGATTTCAGATTAACATGACATTACCTGTTTATTAGTGGTTAACATTATAGAATCCAGAAGGAGGATCTTGTCCTATTTGGGTCTAGTTCACTCAATAATTGACTGCATACACCGTCCCCATAAATCAGTGTGAATCTCTTATCTGATTGAAATTCATCTGTCAGGTGGACACATCACTACTGAAAGGAAATTCAGCCCCCTCCCCCCGGATGTATACATCGTGATGTGAAGACTTTAGGTTTTCAAATGAAAATGTTTTGAGTTCTCATCTTGAAGTGTGCACGTATGTGTGAGTGTAATCCGCAAACAAAAAATCCCTTTCTCTCTCTCTCACCTTTTGTGCTCGAACCATTTAGTTAGCGAAACGAAAGTATTTCACTGAATGAATATCAGAGTAGAATGATTTTCTTATTGTTGTTTCTCTGAGTTTTCGTTAAGTACAGAAAAATTACTTTGGAATTCTTTTCTGAAATGTCATTGGTCAATTGGTGGCGCCTAACTAAAACTGTACAAATTAGATAGACTAAAGCTGCTGTCAGATTTTGAGTCTTATGAGGATTTTGATCGTGTGGAATATTCCCATATTATGAATTCAAAGTCAATCTGAACGAAGAATATTCTTTAAAATAATTTCTTTTCAGGTTCTTACAATTATAAAATATAATATTTGTTGTCGTTACAATAAAGGCCAGTTATGCGTAGAATACAGATTAGTTATGGGGTGTCAAAATAAATAGTCGTATTTGTGTGACAAACGTGCTAGGTTGAAATCGATTACAAAATATTTCAGTAAAATGGGAGACATTGGTGGTGATTAATCATAATAGATTTGTAGAGTGTGGGGTAGGAAAATTGACAAGTCAGTTCAAGGTTATAAAAGGTGTCAGGTGAGTGGCTAGTACAAAGTGGTCTATGTTAAACAAGAGATAGTAAGACTGCAATGAGAGGTTCATAATGAAATAACGAATATGTGAAATGAAACAGGTGGAGGCATATATTGAGAAAAGAGATAATATCATCACTAATAATAAGTCTGGATAGTATAAATGAAAAATTCGATAGTATTGAGAGAATGTTTGCATGAAGGGCATAAATTATGATAATAATTGCAATAATAATATTTGTAATAATAAGCAAAGGAAAAAAACGAAGAGGGTTAAGGGGAAGGAGCACTCTTGGTGAGAAGAAGAATTATCAATCCAAGTTTGGCCATGGTAGGAACAGCATCTGGACGTATTCTTTTTGGATACAAAGTTCCGGTTTAGTCGATCCTATTGCAACAGCTCCAGCTCTGTGTAGGCGACGTAAGCGAACTGTATGTTATAACGACTTCGGAATTCGGTATGTAACCCTGAAAGTTGTATTGACATCGATATGGTGTCCAGTATCGACAAGTGTGGCAGGATCGAGATTTTTATGCACTTAATTTCCCCTCCGCTGAACCAAGCTTGTAAATGTTCTCGAACCCGTAGACAAACCTGTCTATTCATGCGCTCTATATAACTTGAACCACAGGAACAGATGAAATGGTATATGCATGAAGATTGACTTTTATAAGGATTTCGTCAACAACCCACATCAGTTAGAGAATCACTGCACAGCTGTTTTTTCCTAATCTGGGACTTCTCAATAGCGCGCACACTTGACCCTACCAGAGATTGTACAGAGAACCTTCAGTTTACTAGACCATCGCATTGACCATTTAGCCACAGGCTTGGAATTGTAACTTCTACCTATTCTGTATACCGGCAATGAGCATCGCTTTCATCCTGACATGGTGGACTGCGCCAGCTACGCTGTCTCATCAGAACTACCAAATATAGATCTGATAGCCACCACCAATGAGCTGGAGCTATAAAGTCAGATTTTGGGTTTCGAAGGGATTTCTAGCAATTCAAAGTGTAAATTTCGTCACTAAAAAATAACAGTTAACGAACCTTTGATATCTGAGGAGTACTGGACAGCTGTTTCACCCTTGTATGACACATATATATCCGCCTAGAAGTGATGCCACTTAGGAGATAAGGAGGAAGGAATTTTTCAAACATTTCCCTGATGCATCTGAACAAAGCAAGAACAACAAATCGACCAGGGTAATATGATAACCATTTTTTGCTTTTGCTTTGTTGGGTCCAGTCTCCCATATACAATCTGGAAAATATCTCAGCCACTGAAATGTTATCACTTGCATGAAATCACGCAAAAGTTTTGGATATGATAAACGTGATGAAAAGTTATATAGTTAGGCTGAGAAATAGGGAGAAAAAGAGTTTAATCACCGAATCCTTGTTCATCAAATCAACACCAAATATGTGAAATCTTGTAGTGACCCATTTTATTACTCATCATCGTACTATACTTTCATTGTGTAATTGTACTTTGATTTGTTTATTACTCTAAATCTCTACTCTATCCTAGTAGTTCTTCGCGTTTATAATTGTGTCCTGACGTTGTGATTACTCGACATCCACAGTGTAAACCAAAAGGCGCTTGAGAAGAAGTGGGAATGTGTATTATCGCTGTAATCAAAATTCAAAAGTTGAGCGAGTACAAATGTATCAATTGTCAACATGTAAAACGCGTACAGTTACAAAGACGCTCTCCAAAGACAGGAAGAAGACGATTATTTTGAAGTAATTTTGGACTTCTGTTAAACAATAATACTCTCAAAAAAAAAAAATTCAAAATTACCTCAACAGGCCTGTTAGGCAGCTATACAGTCCAATCTATGTATAAGCACAAGTACTTAGAATCAAGTAGAATTTTAACAATATTGTGGGATCAAAAACTCTGTCCTTGAGAATCAAACATCACCATTCAGGCGGACAGTTCAAGGTCAGAAAATGAACTTCATTCAGTCAGACAAAATCACATTGCAAATCAGCATACATGAGCACAGAGAGAAAAACATTGAAATTAGAGATTAAACATGAACAAAGACAAATAAAAAGGATCGAATCAACACGTGGTATTCAGACGTCGAAATAATGATATCAATTCCATATTAGTTTGTTTATTAGATATATCACACAGTGAAACAGTATTATTTACTGGATGACGTTTCGAACAAAATGTATTGTTCATAATCATATCAATTATAATCACACGACTTCGAAACTTGAGTTTTATAGTTTTCTTTGTTTTCTCCTATTTGTCGTCGTAGGGGGAGTAGAATTTTCCAGATATCGGGGACAGGTGATGAATCATTCCTATTACATGTATTTGTAGTTGATTCGATAAACAAAGCTTCTGTTATCAATCTCTCCCTATACCCTGTGACATTAGATTTTAAAACTGTCATCTTATCCCATCCATCCTATTGTATGGTTGTGTGTAACTGCAAGTAGTGCTATAGCTTAACTATTCTCTAGATTTCTTATATTATTTGGATAAACGAATCGAGATTTTGCCATGTTCAGCTAGTCTGACTGCCCCTGTTCTATCCTGGTTTGACCTATGTATTTGACCTGACAATCATTGCAGGGTATGAGATAAACTAAATTGTTTAGATATTCAAGTGTTGGTTTGTAGGGATTTGATTGCTTTCAGGATTTTCATCATGAGCTGAAATTAAGGAACCACTGGAAAACCTGGGAGTACTGAACAGCTGTTTCGTCCTAGTTTGGGACTCTTCAGTAGTACGCGCCCACCGGGATTCGAACCCAGGAACCCATGAAGAGTCCCAAACTAGGACGAAACAGCTGTCCAGTACCCAGGTTTTCCAATGGTTCTCTAACTAATGTCAGCTCATGATGAAAATCCTGTAAAAAATGAAAATTGATTCGACATTTACTGAAGAGGCCGCTGGCTGACGTAGCATGCCAGTCCGTTACTCGAGTGGAACCTGAATGGGAAGCGACAAGTGGGTCATCCGAGGATGACATGGAGGAGATCGTGTGAGGATGGGGTGACAGACTATGGGCAAACGTGAGGCCAGCTAAAAGGGAACACAGACAATGGCATCAAATGCATACGTGTCATTGAAACCCTATGTTCCACTTGGAACCCAAAGGAATAATAAAGAAATAATTGTAATAATAATTTGGATAGTGTTATGAGAAGACGGAGAATATCTGAAAAATGTGATGTGATGTATTTGCACTATACATCTCGAACAATCTGATCCCTCACACATTTACCTGTAAAGTTGTTATTATTGAAAAACATTAGGGGCAATTAAACTAAACAAAGTGACAAAAAGGATTTAAGAATGATTAGAATAATTAACAAACGTTTGGTAATCCAATCGAATAAGGACTACCGAGGTAGGTAAGGAGTAATAATAGACAGTTTATGAACTCCCATGGGGAGGCATAAGTTTATGCATAGCTATAGCCTCAGCGTATTTCAATAAGCGCCCTTGACCATTTGTACAGATGACCTTAAAGGCTGATTTCACATCAATCTTATGGTTCATATCGATTAGATGTTTAGCTGTAGACGAAGTTGATAGTCTGCCACCTGCGTCTATTCATTTTCCACAATTCATTTGTCTTTCTAACCATTTCGGGATATGCTCTCCCACCCTCAAATGCAAAACACGATTACTCCTCCCTATGTATGTGAAATACGCTGAGGCTATAGCTATTCATAAACTTAAGCTTCCCCATGGGTGTTCAAAAACAGTCTGCTATCACTCCTAACCTACCTTGGTAATCCTTATTTGATTGGATTACCAAACTTTGTGTTAATTATTCTTAAATCTTTTGACTGAACTTGTCTCTCACAGTCAAGGTTATTGGAGAAGTTAGACACCTGAAGGTCATTTTCGTCCATGTTAGTTGGCCTTGTTGGATAGCCGTTCCCTAACCGTTCGTTTACACATAGGATTTTACGCTTATCCTGCAGTTATTCACAACTTATCTCGATGCACATTGTTCACGAATGTTGCGTTTCACCTCATTTTTGTTTCCGTTTTTCGCTGAAATTAGTTATTTCGTTTGTTTCGAAAGTTTTTACCACCAGGTCAGTTCATTCATTTCATCATAATTGTTACATACGTTTCAGTCATGCTTGGTTTCAGTGTTTTAGTTGTGTTTTTTCAGCTGTTTTGAAATATTGCTGTGTAGAAGTTTTGGAAAATATGTACGTGAACATGTTTGGCTGGCAAAAGCTGTTGTTTCCAGTTCATTTGTTGGTTGCCGTTATTGTTGCTGGCTCAACTGGTTACTTAATATGTAGAAATCTGAAAAAATAACAATGTCTTTCACGTTCATGTTTACAGCATGCAGCAATTTACAAGTGAATGTGGTGAAGAGAGTACATTCAGAGTTCATGTAAGCAAGGTTTTCGAAGAATATATATTAAACCTGGAGAATTTGGAACCTGGGTTGAAGTTGAAAAAGCTTTGAAGCTTTTCGAGAAGGTGAGTAAACCATCAGTGTGTCTATTATCAGTTAAAAAAACCAGATATATTTTGAGAGAATCCAAATTAAACACTAGGATGAGACACATGTGAAGTATGAATATGTGGTGTCTGTATGTACTTTTGTAAACAAAAAGAAATTGAAAGGCAATCAGAAACCTCTAAAGGGTAAGTGTTACCTACGGTTGTCAACGTCTAATATACTAGATCCAAATACATGAACTAGAATTGTCTGTAGTACAGCCAATATTATTAGCCATTGCAAAACGATTTAAAAAGCGGATAGCATGCGGCGATCTGGTGAATGTACGAATTGTCCTAAATAAAGGTAAAACTTTAATTAGCAAGCATAACAATTCGGATTTCGGTCTACAATTGGTGGTTTTTTCGAAGTTACAACAAGCTGAGACGCTGATTATTATTCAGTGGGGGGGGGGGTGAAAAGGTTGGCTGAATACCAATTACTTGTTTCAATTCAAGGTAAAATGAGTAATCATGCGATGGTTTCTAGTGAAATCATAGAAACAGGAGGCAAGCAGAGTTATACCATGTCAAAGAGGAGAGAGCCTAAAGCCAAAGATTACGTTATCAAATGAAAGAGAGAGAGAGAGAGGGAGTAAAGATATCCAGTAATCAGGGCAAGCAAAGAACGACAAATGCTTCTTCCTTCAGCTAACTTTATTCCCATTTATCGGACAGTATGTTTTTTTGGTGGAATGAAAGATCGATAGTTACTATTTTCATGTTAACTTTCTATATAAAATTACATGCATATGTGGTAGCATTTACATTAAAATAACAGAAAGGAGGGTGTGCTTCTGATTTTCCAATTCTTACAATATTATGTTTTGTTTCCTTTAATTCCTAGAGGAACATAGGGCTTCAGCCGTGCGTCTCCATTGCGTTCGGTTCTCTGCCAATGTTTTCAACTGGCTCTATATCTGTCCACATGCTTTCATCTCTTCTTCACATGACCTCCACTTGACTCATGGCCTGGTGTGTGATGTCATTCACTTGATGGTTTGCTTTCTCAGAGGATGGCCAATCCAATACACCTAACTCCATTTCTTCCTGCATATTTGTTTCACAATCGGTTCCTGCTGGGTTGGTTCGCTCATTGCCAGAGATCTTTGTTCCTGATCTTTTCTGGCCGGCCATCTGATCTTGGGTATTGAGCGAATACAACTGTTAATGAACGTCTGCGGTTTGTTTGAGATGCTCTTTATGACGCGCCAAGTCTCTGACTCGTATAGTAGCACTGACTTCACATTGGTGTTGAAAATCCGGATGTTATTTTTGATGCTGAGTGCTGTTGACCTCCACACAGACTTGAGAGTGGTGAAAGCTTGTCTTGCTTTTCCGATTCTTGCTTTGATATCCTCATGAGGTGGAGATGGCAAATTCCTTTAAAATGATCAATAGATAAAGTAGCTGTATTCTCTTCGAGTTTGCTGAAGCAATCGCTGTCAAACTCCTGAAAGCCAATTTATATGTTCAGGGAGAAATAGTTGTCAATCTTTGTTTGCCTTGGTAACTGGATATCTTTGCTGTCTCTTTCATTTAATGACGCAACCTTTGGCTTTAGGCTCTCTCCTCTTTGACATGGTATAACTTTGCTTGCCTCTTGTTTCTATGATGTCACTTGAAATCATCACATGAATGGCTGGCTGGCTGGATTCAACATAGAACTTGGCACCGAAGTGCAGCAGTTCGAGTTCCCACGTCCCAAAGAGCACACAAAGGTAGACAAGAAAATGAGTGATGAAGTGAATCAATAGAGTTTTGACAAGTATAAGAGTGAAACAGAATGAGTAATGGTAGAAAGGAATATGAAAGACTACACAAGAGACTGAATACATCTGCGTAAGCTATTGACAACGATTTTGAGCCATGTCACCTATTGTCTCCAGCCATTGATTCTTAGAGTCCCGAGGGCAGGCCCCAACCCGGAAGTCTGCATCTCCCTACCTGGCTCAGTTTAACTGTCAAGGATTTCATGGATTCATGCCATGTTCATGATTACTCATTTTACCACTTACTCATCATCTTTTTCACCTCTTGCCTTGATTACGTAACTCCTTTGCCATTGTATTCAGACACCAATTTCTGTTTAAACTTGAACTCCCTTGGTTTACACTATGCAAGCGTAATTCCTGAGCACTGTTTGTTGAGTTTGTGATATTTTTCAGTATGTTAAGAGTGTTTCTGTTCATTAACTTGATAAGTTGTTTAGTCTGTACTCAGCTGATGAGAAGTCAGCAAAATCAACAATGATGGTACGATTTTATTCTACAGGAGCTCTTGTCCCTGTTTCATCCTTAACTATCATTATTTCACCCGAAAATCAATAATTAAAATAACTTATGAATTACTGGTTTTTTTTAAAATTTATACGCACCCTTGTGTTCCTTACCGACATTAGTTAGGTAAGAGTGAGAAGTAGTAAACTGGAGAGGAAACAGACGGATGTTTAAGAAGTTCACTTGAATCTCACTAACCGACCAAATGATGTCAGTTCTTAACGAGGCCTACATTCAAATTCATTGAAATTCCTATGAAACCCAAATATTAAGAATTTCCTGTGACAGTGAAATCCGCTGGTATTGTTTTGTTTCAAGCAAACAGTAAGAAGAGGAAGGAGAAAAATAGCAATTTCTAACCACTAGAATCACATAACATAGTTGTGAATTCATGTAAATTCACGTGAATTTCGGAACTACCGCCAGCATTTGTCAAGTGTCAATGTTTAAAAAGAACAGAGTTAGCACAATGCAACCTCTAATGCATATATATACGTATTTCTATGAATATATACTAGTTTTTGATTGCTGGCCCCACGCATAACCTTCCCTTTTAACTAGGTCTGCTGCGCGGTAGTAAACTAGGCGGCCTTTTGTGGATTGCGTCGATAGGTGTACACGTCTAGTCCACAGATGTGGCTGGTAGGTACTTCACCAATGGACCACCGATTCTCAATAAAAGAGTTAGATAAAGCAATAAGAAGACGTAATTTGTCTGAATCGTGTGTGTAATGTATTTGCGCAACACATTTCGAACAATCTGATCACACACGGACTTGTCATAGGAATATATATGAAATTAATAAAGAGATAAGAGGTGAGAAAATAGACCACTTAGGTCAAGTTAAAAGGATATATTCAAGGTCAAAATAACAATGAAGACCACTAAACCAAATAGCAGAGCTAATAGTACATCTACTGTGGTATCAAAACAACATTTACCAAGGAAGGTTTAATGTGACGACGAATTATCTTTGATGAACGCATAAAGGTGGCTTAAACTTTCTAATTGCCAGCTAGGGCTTCCACAAACTTTGGGATACGCCCCAAACACGTTCTATAGATAGGTTTAAAAGATCTGTTAACGTCAATTTTATGTCGTGTCTCTATAATATATCTCGCAATAGAAGAGTTAGGTCTCCTGTTCTCACCGTTAATAGGTCCTGAAGATTCCATTTGTTTGTGGAGCCATTTAGGAATATGCTCTGAAGCCCTTACTTGCAGATATCGATGAGTCCTCCCTATGTATGTGTGTCCACACGTACATTCAAATTGGTAAATACAGTGGGATGTGACGTCATTTTTCGCATGTTCGAAGGGCTTAGATAGATATATTGGCTTTACATTCTCTATTATTATGATATTGGCTGGATAAAAAATCTTTTTGACGGCAGTGTTCAGTCTTTGTCTAGTTATCAAGCTGCTTTGATGCCTTATATAGGGTAGCTTGATGTACATGTCTTTCTTAGGGGAGAGTTGGAGAGTGGGTCTATTTTCTCACCTCTTACCCCTTTATTAATTTTATGTGTATTCCTATGATGAGTCTGTATGTGATCAGATTGTTCGAAATGTGTTGCGCAAATACATTACACGATTCAGACAAATTACGTCTTCTTATTGCTTTATCTAAATTCATGAAGGGAACTAATTGTCTTAAAAAAGTAAGAAACATTGACAAATTAGAATCTCTGTTAATAAATAGCCATTGATAAATAAAGAGAGAAAGTATGGTGCATTGAAGAAGTATTTCCTAGCTTCGAGGTTTCATAATAGAAGATTTTTACTGGTTCGTTGATCACCTGTTAGTTTTTTTTTAGGAGTACAGATGGCGAAAGTAGATATAGAGGCATAGAATATCTGCGCGATGTCTGAGACTGACCAGACTGTTTAGGATGTAAGAGAAACGAGAAGATATAGTGTAGAAGTGCTAGGAATCTATGAGAACAGGTGACACAGAAATGAACTGTTCAAAGTGTTAAATGGACAGTCAATAAAATCTGTTTCAATTTTTAGCCAGATTATAATGAAAAGCTATTGTAGTATCCCTAACAGCATCGAATATCATTATGCAGTGAGGACTAGCTTCCTTCAGGATTCAACTGTGAAGAGGAAGGAAAGTTACAAATTACACAAATTCTCAGGCAGTATCATTGACAACTAGACTAGTATGACAATTACCATATGAAATAACGCATTTAGCAATGCGATTGTATGGCATACAGAAAATACTCATTTCTGCATTTGCGGTGTAGTCAGTCAGTTAACAGCCTGTTGCCTAGCAACTATGCTGAAGGAAATGCAGATAGACTGGCACGATCATGGATGAGTATTGAGGAAGAGTTCTAAACCTGGATCAAACATTTTTTCAGTACCTCCTGGTTTTCAATGATTCTCTAACTGATATCAGGTCATCATTGAACTTGAAGTATGGACATATATATACCAGTTGGCATGGTTGTGAACTATAAATTATGTTCAAAACTTTATTCAGTTAATAATACTGTTTCACTGTATGATATATACGGTGAACTAATTAATATGAAATTACACACTGTCACAGTACCTAAGTTTTAAACATATATTAATTTATGAAAAAAAATACATATACTACTGTAATATTTTTGGGTTTTATTGAATTCCTGTATTACTATTATTTCCTTTAATTCCTAGAGGAACATAGGGCTTCAGCTGCTCATCTCCATTGCGTTCGGTTCTCTGATAGAGTCTTCACCTGGCTCCAAGTTTGTCCACATGCTTTCATCTCCTCTTCACATGACCTCATCCAAGTCACCCTCGCACTAACAAACCAACTCACCGCTTCCTGTTCGAGTCCCACTCGAGGGCCTGTTGTGTGATGTCACTTGATGGTTTGTTTTCTCAGAGTATGGCCAATCTACCTACCTTCATTTCTCTCTGCCTATTTGTTTCACAATCGGTTCCTGGTTGGTTCGCTCTCAGAGATCCATGTTGCTGATCTTTTCTGGCCGGCCATCTGATCTTGAGTATTGAGCGAAGACAACTGTTAATGAAGGTGTGTAGTTTGTTTGAGATGCTCTTTATGACGCGCAGTACAAGTCTCTGATGCGTACAGTAGCACTGACTGACTTCACATTGGAGTTGAAAATCCGAATCTTATTTTTGATGCTGAGTGTTGTTGACCTCCATACAGACTTCAGAGTAATGAAAGTTCAGTTCCTGTGCATCTAGTCTAATAATTACAGTCTGAAGTGTAGCAGCATTAGAACATGACGAATCTGTAATTTTTCGGTGAAAAGGTTGGCTATCAGTAAAACAGATTCAGTGGTACGACAATATAGACAAATCCCCACGTAAACTCCATTCGCTTTGCAAAAAACACCTTTCACAGCGTCGACTGCGAAATAATTTGGAAACTACTTCAACCATACGGAGTGTCCCAAATATTTATCAACCTCATTCAACAGCTGCCTATGTGACGATGCCATGTTTCAGGTGGTCCACAACGGAAAACTTAGCAGAGAAGCCTTTGAAGTTAATATGGAAGTAAGACAAGACTGCCTACCTACTATCACCGATGATATTTTTAATTGTTGTGAACTTGGATTATGCGAAAGACTGTTAGTCGGGAGCAAGAAGGCAGGAATACGTTGGATCGATAAGGAGACTCTAGAATATCTGGTTTTCGCGCATGGATGATTTATGCCTAATATCACTCAAACTCAAAGATCTGTTGGCGAAACACAAAACGTTGGTAGACGAAGCAGAGAAGGGGGGATTTCAAGTGAACATAAAGAAAGTAGAGATGATGAAGAAGCCTATCCAACAACAACAACAATAGCAACGGGCACCATTCACTATTAGCGGGTAAAATTTGAAAGAGGTCACTTATTTCATTTATCTAGGAAGCGTCGTTTTTAATATAAGCGACAGCATCAAATGAAGGTGTCAAAGCCAGTCAGGATCAGAGAAGCAAGACCGATTTGCATTAATGTGAAAATCTTCTGCAATCAATATATAGAAGAAGATTTTAATTTTCAACAATACTGTAAAATCAGTGCTTCTATGTGGTTCAGAGACTTGAAACTAGTTAATCTTGAATAGACACGGAACAAAGAGTACTCTTTTCGATAAACTCATCATCAGGTTCTACAATTATATATACACATTATAATGAATGAATGAATTAGTCTTATGAACGACATTAATGTTTAAATAACATCAAATCAATAATATTGATAGATTACAGCTGAATAGCATCAACATAGAATAAGCTGAATGTCAGAAGAATTATGAAAGATAATAGTACGAATTCATGAGTTTATAGTCTCTACTGAAGACCGGCCAGGGCAGTAGTGGCGACTGGACTTGTTTCTTTTGGACACAGGGCACTGGTTGTTTGAGGCGAATTGCAATAGCCTCTGCTGTTTGGAGCAAGCGGTGCTTCGACGATTTTGGTAGTTTGTTAGGCACCCGGTATATTATAGAGAAGGATTCTTCTACACTGGCTTTGTGACCGGTTTGCACCAGATGGTCTAATATCGAGCTGTTAATAGTTTTAACTACACCTTTGCTTAGCCATAGTGGGAGATGTTCTCGAGTGAGCACGAAAAATCAAGTTGCTAGAGCAACGGCCAACATAACTCGCTCCACAGCCGCAGTTGAATTGATAAATACAATTTGAAGTGGCCAGTCTAGGTACTTCATCTTTCAGTTGAGGTAGCACCATCGGTCTTGTGGAGAATAAGATGTGTAGTTCGCCAGCATTAAAAGTTCTTTGAACTGCTTTTCTTAACTTCTTTGTAATTAACTCACTTGGTATATAGCCCATGAACTGCAGTCGTATGTAAAGTGGCTTCTTTTTTACAGATAGCGGGTAGTTCTTTTCGGCCTTCTTTGTCATATGTTTCTTGATAAATTTGTCAGGATAACCATTTTCGATTAAAGTATCATATACCATGCTTAATTCATCTTCATTTACTTCTTCGGAGCATATAGCTCTAACTCTGTGGCTAAGGGTCTTCACCAAATTCCTTTTGTATTTGATGGGAATGAAGCTATGAAAGTGTGTATATTGTCCCGTCCAAGTACTTTTTCTATGTAAATTTCTTTTTATGCTACCGTCTGGTTTTCTTGTAAGTAGGACATCCAGGAAGGCAATTCTGTTTTGGGATACCTCTTCGAATGTGAATTTCATAGCCAAATGTACTTCATTGAATTCAGTAATTATTGTGCTCCTATCAGAACCATTTTTTTTTGAAATAATGAACAAAACAGTCAGGTGAGCTGTAATCAATAGAATGAAAGATAATATGAATACAACAAGGAAATATGATAGACCTCATGTGAGTCCAAAGGGTGACTATTGATAATAATAATAATAATAGTGGTGTGATGTAAACTGAATGATTTTTTGGATAAATAATAAGAAAGGAAGTGAGATAGGACAATTAATTTGTGGAGAAATGTAATAAGGTGTGAAGATTAATTATCTTTAAGTTTGTAATGACCTAATAGTACACCAAGGTAAACCTCGAAGTTAAATAACACCATGAATTCGATTGTATTGGGTTAAAACTACAAGATGAAAAAAATGGTCTGTTGGTTTTGGTCATTATTCAGATAGATAATAAAATGTAGGTCATTAAGAACATAAAGTGTAGATAGACAATTATATGACCATTATTTCATAGAAATGGCAGTCAACTCTGTCTCTACTCTACCTCTGCTTCATCGACTGCAAAAACACCTTCAACGGACAACGTTGACCAAGAAGTAATACTAAGCAATACTATGGAGTGCACTGCTCAAATTCTTTATCAGCCTCATTCAACAGCTAGCTAGCTATATGACAGTGTCACGTGTTGGGTGATCCACAACAGAAAACTCAGGAAGGCTTTCGAAGTAAAAATATAGGATTAATACAAGGTTGCCATATAATCACCGCTGTTATTCTTGATTGTGGTGAACTGGATTGCACGTCAGACCGCGCGTTGGTAGTGAGAAGACAGGAATATGCTTCACCGACCGATTAGAAGACTCTAGAGGATCTGGATTTCGCGTACGGATGATTTATGTCTAATGTCACACAAACTGGAAGATTTACAGGCAAGCGAACACCAACAAACTGACTGAAGAGGCTGGCAGCCAGAGAAGACAGGACTGCAGGTGAACATAGAGGCGACGGAGGTGATGAAGATAACTCAACAACCAACCGACCGAACAGCAACAACCAGCACCAATCACCATCTACAGCAGAAACTTGGAAGAGGTCACTTCTTTCACTTATCCGGTTAGGAAGGACGACTTCAAACTCAGGCCGGTGGAACGGATGAAGATGTCAAAGTCAACCAGCCAAAATTGGAAAGGCAAGATGCGCCTTCATCGACTTGAAACCAGTTTGGAAATCTTCTCCACTCCGTCTCAGCATAAGGAACATAATTTGGATTTTCAGCACCAGTGTCAAGTTGTTCCTTCCATACGAGTCAGAAACTTGCACTGCGCTCGCATCACGAAGATGATTTCCAACAGCCTGTTTCGTACTTTCGTCAACAGCCGTCCTTGCTGGCTCCGAATTGAAGATCAAATGGCCATCCGGTAAGAATGAATGAGAAACAAGAAACTATGCGAAGAAACTAACCAAGAACCTGTTATTCAACATATACGTAGGAGTAAATGGAGATAGATTGGTTACATGCCACTGAGGAGGCCGTCGAATGACATTGCGCGAAATGCAGGCCATAGCTCAAGTGGAATCCTAATGGGAAGCGAGAGGTGGGTGGTCCGGGGATGGGGTGGAGAGGATCGAATGAGGAGGAGATGAGAGATTATTGGCAATCGTTGGCCCAGGTAAAGAGGACAGCAGAAAACAGAAGAAAGTGGAGATGTGTTGTGGAAGCGGTTCCACTTGGAACCCAAGGGAAAAATAAACAAACAGTAAACAATGTCCCATCTCGTACATGGAACTCCAATACAATGAAATTAGTGGTGTTATTCGATTGATGGTAACTGGTAGTGGAAGCTTCCATGCAATTATTGCCTCTCTCTACAGCTTTTGTTTATTTTAAGTGTTTCTGCTGAAGTTATCCTCTACGAAAATAGGAGGTTCTCAATAATAACTACGGATTTTCATTCTCCCACGTGCTTTGCACACCACTGTCTTGAGAGTATATGTAAATCTTTCTGCTAGACTATTTGGTTGTGGATAATAAGCTGGAGAGTAATATACGGTCACGCTATGTCCAATGCGAACATTTTCGCCTTGTACAAATGTGAACTGAGGATTGTTGTCAAAGATAACAGTTTTGAGTTGACCATGATAGCGGAAAGTATTTGAGGAGACTTCCAGGGTCTGCATTATTATGGTTATTGAGTTAGTGACAACGATTTCTCATCGTTTTGAATAAACACTAACTAAAATTAGACAGCTGTTTCCTTTAATTGGTTCAGCAAAGTCAACGTGAACAGCTGACCATCGGTGTTCAAGCTGTGATCAAGAGATTGTCGGTAGCCTTGTACATTGATTCACATTTGACTGCGATTTGTGGGTCTATCTTGGACCAGTAAACGCAACGCAGGCAACGCTTTTCATGCATTCCATATCTGGTTTGTAATTTGCTTATTTTCAATTTATTCCTTTGCGTTTCGAGTGAGAAATAGGGATTCAGGTTCGAACCTTGAGGTTTCAGCAGCATTGGTACTCTTTAAGGCATGGAGTTCCTAGCCTCATGTTCATCCTCCCTTCTTTGTTGAGCATTAAACCGTCTAGGGGAGATAGAGCTATGCGCCTGCCCAGAATCGAACCCCTGGCCAAGTGCACCTCTGGCGAGCGTTCTCCCGCTAAATCACTGGCTCACCTGTACCTGGATTACCCGCATAAACATGACGTTTGATTTGATTGCAGAGTGATAAAGGAACGAAGAGTTGGTCTTTGAAGATGAAGCAATCACTTAAGAAATGTTTGTTAGCATAAATCAGATCGAAGATCAGTTCCTTCAGTGTTACAGATATGCCTTAGTGACGAGTACCAGTAAGCCCGAAACATAGGTCCAGGGCTTCTAGCCTACTACGTTTGACTATCTAACAAACTGTTGTTCAGTATGAGATCTTTGTGTCCGCCAACTTGGTGCCCCTTAACAGGTAAAGTTGGTTATATATCATGACTTGAATGTTCAACATTTCTTCTAGAATAATATCCTACAAATACACTCCAAGTGTTGGTTTGTAGGGATTTGATTGGTTACAGGATTTTCATCATGAGCTGACATTAGTTCTAGTGAGAAGTCGTGACCAGTAGGGTGCAGCAGGTCGGGTGTGAGGACAAATACTCGCCACAGATGACATTGGCTAGGGGTCGCGCTATGTCGTGAATTGGCAGAAGTTAGAATTCATGGACTGGCCATTGGATCGGGTCCCAGTGGCTTAATGGTCGACGAGCTCGCCTTGTAACCAGAATTTCCTGGGTTCGAATCCCGGTGGGTGTGTACCACTGAAGAGTCCCAAACTAGGACGAAACAGCTGTCCAGTACTCCTTGCAGGTTTTCCAATGGTTCTCTAACTAATGTCAGCTCATGATGAAAATACACTCCAAATTATATGCCCCTCCACACAGACCTTTTTTTATTTCTGTTGACTTTCGTTAACAGATGAGATTTTCTATAGTAAGATATTTTCCCTACTATTCTGGGTATTCTTCCGATATGCATAAGCATACTAGTGGTAAATAACTTCCGTCTGCCTCTGTGTACTAAGTAACAAGTAGGTTGAGAAGATTTTTTCCCCCTCTCCGTCACCTCAATGAAAAAAGAAACTGATTTCACCACGTACATGTTCGTGATTTCAGACAGTGTTTATATTTTCGCTTCACTGAGCAATTAATTTTTATTTTCCTGCCTTATATAGTTAGTCGTTCCCACATATTTCATGTATTTATATATCCATCATTTATCCCATGTCAGGTTAATTTTAGCCTTATCATATGTTAGTTGGTTGGAGGTAACAATAGAAAATCAAAACAAATGGTGATTCAGCGAAGAGACTCTCTTCAACGAATTTATCGTCAAGCTGTACAATCGTACACATATATGGTTTTTAAGCAGACATCCGGTGAGGGAATTGAATCAAAGGTGTGAATGCATAAAATAATAATAATAATAGTAGTAGTATGAAATGCAATTCAAACTAAAATGTTTGTGATTATAATTATAGTTAAATGCCAAGTGGCAAAGTAAATCAGTGGCATATTCGGCGCATATGTAGCCCTGAGACTGTGGAAGATGAGTTGTACATCTTGAGAAAATCCTAATGGAAAATGGATTTCTACCACGTTTTATGGATAAGAATATACATTCAAATCCGTACCCAAGAAAATACTTTACATGAGCTTGGAATTCAAATGGGACTTAGCTTCCGACATCATGAAAAACACGATCTCCCAGTCGTTGAAAAGAACATTCCCTCCTGCATCTCTGAGAATAGCCTTTACTAGTCAACCATTACTGTTCAATAACCTGAAGGACAAGATCCCGCAGTTAACCAACTCTATATGCGTTTATCAATTCACCTGCTCGTGTGGAGCTAGGTATATCGGTCGTTCGACACGAGTTTTGTCCAAGAGGGAGCAAGAACACTATCCTGAATGGTTAATACGAAGATGTGGAAGTGGAGCGATAAAAACCGCGACCATTGAACATCTGGTCGATAATGATCATCCTATCTCTATAGCCTCCGTCTTTAAAGTCAGCTACAAGGCAAAGAGTAATTTACCCAAATCCCTACGTAGCCGACTCATCTGTATTGCTGAAGCTTTGGCTATCGAAACAGAAAAGCCAGATCTCTGTGTACAGAAAAAGTTCCTCCAACCCCAAGTTCCTACTTTCATGGTCTTGATCCCTCTCTGCTAAAGTATGGTAATCCCCAATCATATTTTAGCTCTACCAGTTTTTCACTTTGAACTGTCCCCTGTATTATTTCACTTGTTCCACTTATTATTTTAAATCAATTCCTTTTTGCAACATTAAATTCTATGTTATCAAATTTTCACGCAATATTACGTAACGTTTTAATTTTATTTATTCGATTTGTGTACTTATCCTATAATTGCACACCCTTTTTCAAGTTCAATCCTTCCTATAAATTATTCTATATATGACATTAATTGTTTTGCCACTTGACATTTAACTATGATTATAATCACAAACATTTTAGTTTTAATTGCATTTCATAGTACTATTATTATCATTATTATTTGATGCATTCACACCTATGATTCAATTCCCACACTGGATATAACTTCTTAAAAACCATTAATATGTATGATTGTACAGCATGATGATAAATTCATTGTCGGAAAGAGTCTCTTCGCTGAATCACTTGTTTTGATTTTCTATATGTTACAATGGGAAGTTTTCCATGAGTTAATGTCAAATAGTCCTATGTGCATATTTTTCTGTATGAGTGTGTGTGTGTGATTAGTCATATGGAAAAGACGTCAATTCGCATGGGATTAACATGATAATACATTTTTAAACATGATGGAGGTTCATAGACGTTTTTATTGTTTTTCATCTCTCTTGCTTCATTCGAGTTTGCCATATAGGTGATAAGTCTAGCCATTCTCTCCTATTTACTGCATTCGATGTGGTTAAAATGTGCAAGTCTTCAGAAATCAACCTTTCTTTATGTGAATGAAATCCTCTTCCTAGAATTTCGACACTGTTGAAATCAATCTTATGTCCGCTGTCTATCGTGGAGTAGTTTGCACAAATCGAATCTTATGCAGGTCCAGGGGTTCATTTAATCTTCAAATAGTATGCATCACAATAATATCATTTAAATTCCACTGCCTTCTGAGTGGAACATAGGGAATCGATTTCAAGTCTTGAAGTTTTTTTCTATAAAGTGGGGTTGCTAGCTTCCAAACTTACCTTCCCTCCTAACTGGGCTCAACAACGACAAAGCAAATTTTAAGAATGCTTCGACCGGGAATCGAACCCAGTGCTGCCGGCGTACACTCCACCAATAAACCACCACTGATGTTCCACTGCTTGATGAATAGAATTTTCAGTCAGCCGCTTGAACCAACCGATCAATTAGCCAAGCTGTTTTTTGTTGTGTGTTTTTTCGGTAACCATTTTCATAATTTTCGCCTTGAATTTTTAACATTAATTATGCGTAGATTCAAGACAACAAAATGAGGCAAAAATATTCATTTTATTTATCTTATTTTCTTATGAGAATTAAAATTGACCTGACATTTAACATTCTACAAATTCCTCTCCAAATGGTTTGTTCAAATAACCCGACTGCTGATGATATTGATAGCGATAACTGCTTCTAACAAGGCGATGATGCTGATTGGCTATTTAATTGTGAACCAGTGATTGGTTAATTAATGCAGAATACAATTTAACCCTAGTAGAAAGTAGGCACTTTTAAAAAGTAGTTGTTAATTATTTGCATACATGGATATTGTACAATAATAGATAAAGGTAAATAGAACAACGGGGAAGGATGACGACAGGATGTGATATTTATCAACTTTCGATTAATTTGAATAAAGCATGAACGAAAGTTTAAGCAGAATAAGATGGTACCATTATTGTTGATTTCGTCGGCTTCTCATTACATCCTTACAACATAAATAACTGTGTATACAACCGTGTATATAGATTTACGTGTGTCTGTAGGAATAACACAGAAGGAAGAAGGGCACACCTCTGATTTTCTGAACACGTACCAAAAATGCCATTGTCTCAAGGGAACAGACGCTTACAATAATGCCATTACCGTACATTTCGTTGACACAGGTTGTGAGGTGGACATTGCAAAATACTTCAAAATTATCAATAGACAGAAGAGCCCAATTCTCGTCAAGCTTTCCGAAGCAGTCTCTATCAAACAGCGGAAACCCGATTTATGTGTTCA
Organism: Trichobilharzia szidati; assembly: GCA_944472155.2. Lineage (NCBI taxonomy): Eukaryota > Metazoa > Platyhelminthes > Trematoda > Strigeidida > Schistosomatidae > Trichobilharzia > Trichobilharzia szidati. The sequence goes on along the minus strand of OX235273.1, from coordinate 19,029,888 downwards.
GAAAGAAGCAGTTATCAGTCTTTTCTTGCTCTGCCTGGTAACTGGATGTCTTCATTCTCCCCTTCATTTGATTATGTAATCTTTTACTTGAACATTACGCCACCCCCCCCCACCCCACCGTTGATATAGTGTAATTTTGATCGTCTCTCGTTTCTGTGGTTTGATTTGAACTCAGCACATTGTTACCCAATTTATTAGCTACCCATCATCTTAAACACCTTTCGTCCTTATTAGTTAACTCCCTTACCAATGTGTGCAATCTAAATCATCAGTAGTAATTCCATACAAGGAAGGAACCTCGGAAACCTTACGCAGAATTCTTAACAATGCAGGAATAAAAATGGCATTCAAACTCACAAACTCAATTAGAAACAAGCTTTGTCGGTTAAAGGATCCTGTAGAGCCCTTAAAACAAAACAATTTAGTTTATCTCATACCCTGCAGTGATTGTCAGGTCAAATACATAGGTCAAACCAGTATAGAACAGGGGCGGTCAGACTAGCTGAACATAGCAAAATCTAGATTCGTTGATCCAAATAAGATAAGAAATCTAGAGAATAGTTCAGCTATAGCACTCACCACATGCAGTTACACACAACCATACAATAGGATGGGATAGGATGACAGTTTTAAAATCTAATGTCACAGGGTATAGGGAGAGATTGATAACAGAAGCCTTGTTTATTGAATCAACTGAAGAAAATACATGTAATAGGAATGATTCATCACCTGTCCCCGATATCTGGAAAATTCTACTACCCAAACGACAAATAGGAGAGGACAAAGAAAACTATATAACTCAAGTGTCAAAGTCGTGTGATTATAATTGATATGATTATGAACAATACGTTTTGTTCGAAACGTCATCCAGTAAATAATACTGTTTCACTGTGTGATATATCAAATAAACAAACTAATATGAAATTTGTATATTGGTGTTATGCTTTGATCGGAACAGCATCAACTACTCTTCCAACCTATTTCTACTTCAGCTAACACTACTTTTCTAGATGAAAGGGGATGTATGAATCAGCATACATCACACTTCTTCCAGACAAAATACAACCTCATCAACTGCATTACTTTTCTTGTCTTACTTACTTTCTCAGTATGTACCATCTGGAAGTTCTAACAACAGATGCCAGAAACACGATATTATTATATTTTTATTATTCCCTTGCGTTCCGAGTGGAACATAGGGATTCAACAACACATCTCCACTTTGTTCTGTTTTCTGACGTCCTCGTCAGATGGGTCCATGATTCACCAAACTCTCTCATCTCTTCCTCACACGATCTCTTCCATGTCACTCCCACACTGACAACCCACTCGTCGCTTCTCGTTTGGATTCCACTCGAGCAATGGCCTGCATTGCACGCGATGTCATTCGGCGGCTTCCTCAATGTATGCCCAATCAATGCATCTTCACTTTCTGCTACATATTTGTTGAGCGATCAGCTCTCGCCTGTTGGTTTGTTGCCACAGCTTCTTTTTAGTTATTCTTTCTGGCCATTTGATCTTCATTATGGAGTCGGTGAAGGCAGCTGTTGATGAAAGTCTGCAACCTGTTGGAAATAGAAACACTATACAAAGACAATTATGTTTGAAAACACTTTCACTCTTCTGATGTGTTTTACTTTCAGAATCCAAACTGAGTGTAGTGCTGCAAATATTTCTTTATCAATAAAAAACAACGACATGATATCAAAGGTGCTTACAACGACAAGGTAGCGCGTCACTCTAACCAGTTTTCTGCGTAATGCTCAATATTGTGGGTGTCCATGATTTTCTAAAATAATAGATAATGTTGCCGCTATCAAAGAGGCTTCTGAAATCCTACCATATAACTGAATACTTTCTCTCGTATTCCTTAATTCTAGCCACATGTTCAATAATTTATAAAAATCAGTCGATTAGTCATTATTTTTAATAGATAAAAATCAAAATATCGAAATGAAATGAAATGATTCATCGTCAAACAGATAGATAATTGACTAAACAATTTATAGCAGCTTGTTTTTAAAACCACAATACATGGACCCAGTAAACCGACAGATTTAATTTTGAAAATACGGAAACAGCAAACTAAACAATAATAATAAACATAAATCAATGTAGATTTCGTTTCAAAGTGACATCAGTTAGAGAATTACTGAAAACCAGTGGAGTACCATACAGTCTGTTTCGTCCTAATTTAGGAGTCATCATCAGTTAGAATTCAGAACATTCAGAACTGGATTTCAACCGAGTAGTCAGCATGCTGACCTCGTGGTCAGGAACTTCTGAAGAGTTCCGAACTAGGACGAAACAGTTTTAAGACTTCTTCTTGGTTTTTAATGCTTCTCTGCCTGATATCCATCCTTTCGTGTCAAAATCCACATTGAAACAATGCGAAATCCCTGCAAATCTGAATTAAGGAATAATAGGTTGCACATATTTGATATACATTTCATCTTTGAACTGAAGATGCTGTAGCGCTTTAGTTGATTCTCTACACACGCGATCTTCCTTCTTTTTCCAGGCTTAGTAAAATACGTTGCTTCATTTCTACTACAGGCAGCACGGTTAATGAGGTTAAAAACAAAGATTGGAAAGGTGAAATGGACATTTATAACTCTGAAGTTAGCCTTAAAATTTGCTGCATGCAGCATAAGAAACACGAATTGTATTTTCAACACTAATGTTCAGTTAGTTAGTGCTTCTGAACGCTTTAGAGACTTGACTTGTTGTCGAAAGGAATTCCAAAAGGTCACTGAAGAATTTTGTCAGCAGCTATCCACTTCACCGACTCCATACTGTCAATCAGGTTGCTGAACGAAGATGACAAACAATACGGAATGATGGAAACGAACCAACCAAAGGCCTATTGGCCGACAAATATGTTGAAGGTGATGGAAATGGACCAAACATATTCTGAGGAAATCGTTGAGGGACAACACGCTCGAGAAACTTGAGTGGGACTCCAGAAGGGCAATAATGACTTCGGCGTAATATCGTGAAGGAAATGACATCATATCACCAATTGTGAATTCTAGTGTGGGTAAAATTTATTTCGATAAAGTCTCACAGTGTTATACAGTAATGTTTACTGATGACCACGTTTCGAGCACAATTTATTGCTGCTCACAATCATTTCAAGGTACTACTCACACAACTTTCCAACTTCGTTATTATGGTTCCACTATTTGTCATCTCTTGATTTATTATTATTATTGTTTCCTTTAATTCCTAGAGGAACATAGGGCTTCATCCGAGCGTCTCCACTGCGTTCGGTTCTCTGCTAGAGTCTTCACCTGGCTCCAAGTTTGTCCACATGCTTTCATCTCCTCTTCACATGACCTACTCCAAGTTACCCTCGCACCGATGACCAACTCGCCTCTTCCCTTTCAGTCGGGTTCCACTCGAGCAATGGCTTGTCTAATGATGTCACTTGATGGTTTCCTCAGAGTATGGCCAATCCATCTCCATTTCTTGATACCTATTTGTTTCTCAGTCGGTTCCTCGTTGGTTCGCTTTTCTGAGCACATTCCTGAGAGTCTCCGTACAAAAGGAAGAAAAGTGTTATCAAGTGCAATCGCCAGACATCTAATTGACACAGGACACACAGTAGAAATCAGCCAAGCCTTCAAAATAATCAATACACAAAGAAACCCACGGCTACTTCGCTTCGCAGAAGACATTGCTATCAAGAGATTTCGACCAGACCTTTGTATACAGAAAGATAGTGTGATTAATCTTTCACTACCTTGGTAACCCTAACTCTATTTTATTTTATTTTTGTTTTGCCTTTCTGTCAGTATGCCTGCGTGTTTGTCTTGTTCCGTAACATTCTATTCAATTTTGACCTTCAAGTTTCTAAATCTACTTAATTGTTTGTCTGTTTAAGTTATAAATGTTACTTCACTATTCACCCCCACCCTCTTAAACTCTCCACCACAAGATGTGTAAATTTACTCTGTTCTCTGACCCTGACCCTGTAATATGCCTCTAACCAATCTGTGTTGTTTTCCAATAGAAATCTGAACTCTTATACCTCTTATCTAATTCCACTATATATAATTAGTTGTTTTTTGACACCGAATAACCTGTCTACCTACATCAAATTCTGGAATTATGTTCCTTATGCCTTCTATCTATAACTCAAAGTATTTATGAAAAAGCATGTTCCACAACTTTCTTGAAACCTATAATTTGATTTTGTTTAGGATGTATGCAGTTGATGAGAATCCACGAAATAAAACGAGCTCGTATTATCCTGCAAACATGTTCATTCTTTCTCTCTTCAAACTAATAAAGGGAACCGGTTGCATGAAATTATATTATTTTATTTAATTGGGTCAAATCAACAGGGTGCTTTACACCAAGGAGCTCCTCCTACCTGATGGGATAGTTATTTATTTAACATCAACCCATCTCCTCCCTCTTCTATCTGTTTCATTTCATCGTTTAGGTCTTTTTTATGTTACTTAGTGCCATTGCTTGGTTTTTTAGGTGCACACTTAACTAAGCCTGCCTTCACACACAGATAACGGATGAGTTAGGTGATGAATTAAAGTCTAAATATCTATTAGCAGAATGCATTGGCTTTTTATTAACGCTAATGTGCAGTTTACCTTTTTCTGTTCGTTTTAGTTTACAATCCAACATCATAGCTAATTCTCCTTTTCCATTTTTCGATTCGAATGTGAATTTTATTCCCTTTACTAGTGAGTGTGTGAAGAAGCTAGAGAGAGAGATATGTTCTGTTTTTAACACTATGAAAGAGTCAACCATATATCTCCACCATATCTTTGCATTAGGATTCAGTGTTTTATGAGCTATATTTTCCCAGCTATCCGCAAAGATATCTGCTACAATAGAAGATATTAGCTATCCATCCCATTGCTACACCTGTTTGTCTATAGATTTTGCGCTGGAGTTTAAAGACAGTAGATGTGAGGCATAGCTGAATCCCTAAAATAATTTCCTCAGTGGGCAGCTTCGTCCTATGAGTGAGTTGAGGATCTGCAGTTAATTCTTTTTCAACTGATTCTAAGGCCATATTGATTGGTATATTAGTATAAAGACTAGTAACACCAAAACTAACCATTGTTTCATCATTCTCTAGTTGAATGTCATTTAGTTTATTTTCCATCTCATATGAATTAGTTAATCTATAGTTTGAACGATTTCTAATGGGGTATAGTTTTAGAGCTAAGTGTTTTGATAATTCGTAAGTAGGGGTATTTCTAAAATCTACTATTGGTCTTATGGGATAACCTGGCTTCTGTATTTTAATAGTACCATACATTCTACTAGCATTATTAGTTTTAGGCATTAAATTAAACCATTTTGACTCACCCAGTGACGGCTTCATTCTGCGTACTAATTCCGCTGTGGATTTTTTAACCTTATTCATTATTGTATCTACAGGCTTCTTAATTTCATCATCATATGGACCCGTCTCAATATGTTCAGTGACTTTCTTGATGTAGTCAGATTTATTCAAAACTACGGTGGCGTTTCCTTTGTCAGCTTTTGCGATGACAATATTTTTATCCTGTTTTAGACTAATCAGAACAAGTCTTTCCAATTTTGTTAAGTTTGATTTTGCTTTCTTTTGATTTTTCAGGGTTAACACACATTGTGCTAGGACCTCTTCAGCTGTTGTCTTATCTATTGAACCTAGTGCTACTTCTATGCTAGGAAGGAAATCCTCTAGTTTTAATTTACTAACCGCCAAGTTGAAATTTAGTCCTTTCTCGAGTACTTTTATCTCACTACAGCTTAGTTCCCTTGATGAGAGGTTGATCAGCCATTTTGTTCTGTCGATAGATGATGAAATTAGCGCGTCAAATTCTTCATTTTCTTGTGTTCTTTTCTCCTATTAGTTTGTTGAATTTTTTAATTTGTGTGGTTTTTGATTTTCCCAATGCTGTTTCTCTAGCTTTTTTGGATGTTTCAACAACAATTACATAATCTTTGTCAGTGACCATGCATTTGAATTTGTTTTTGAGTTTTTGAACATAATCTACTGACATGTTCGGCTGCTGATGTTATTTTTCTTGAAGAAATTGGAGTACGTAGGTGTGAATATTTAAGACTTGTATGATATACAGTTAGGTAATATAGGTGGGTATAGGGAGAGAGGTTGATTACTGAATCCTGGTTAATCGAGTCTATACCCAACACGTGCAGTGGGATGCAGTGACTCATCACTCATACCGGAAATATGGGAAATATTACCGCCAATCAAATCAAGAGATGACAAATAGTGGAACCATATACACGAAGTTGGAAAGTTGTGTGAGTAGTACCTTGAAATGATTGTGAGCAGCAATAAATTGTGCTTGAAACGTGGTCATCAGTAAACATTACTGTATAACACTGTGAGACTTCATCAATATAAATTTTATCCACAATGGAATTACACTGTACCGCAGTGCACACGTTCTATTCTTTTTTTTTAATTCCTTTACGTCCCCAGTGGAACATAGGGCTTCAAACTAGAGGCTTGAAGTTTCGGTATCAATAGTGATTATTTTTACAGAATGGAGTTGCTAGGCAGCCTCATGCCCAACCTGCCCTCTTTACCAGTCTTATAAAATTGCCTTAGAGAGGTAAAGGAGTGCATCGGCCATGGATCGAACGCCTAACCGCTGTGCCAACGACGCACACTCAACGTTCAATTGTGAAGCCGACTAAAGTGGACCGCAGATAATAGAATTTAATGCCAATGCGTTGCGTTTTGTTGAGTCTCTATCTTCCACCAGGAACCCAAGGAAATAATAATACAGGCAAAGGACATTCAGAATACCTATGCTGGAGTTTGTATAAAACAATATACGAGGTTAATCGCGAGTCCGAATAGCTCAGTGGTAACGTCTCTGACTGCAGCACTGGGTAACGCGGGTTCGAATCTCAGAAGGGACATGAGATCCTTCAAGGTTGTAGATACGCTTTGCTGACGAGTGCCAACTAGCACGAAACCTAGGTCAGACGAGACTTCCTGTCGATTTTCCTCCAACCATCTAATACAATATACTTTATCTAACACCTTCCAAGAAATATGCGGTTAAATTCACGCAGGTTAAAGAAGAGGATCACGATCAGTCAGGTTGGCAGAACATAGGAATTTCTGTTAGATCTAGATTGATCGACCCCAACTAGATTAAATCATGCAGAATAAAATTTTGACCACTGAGGCGCATAAATTTACATGCAGTTACACTGTAATATGAGACGCTTAATGCATTGAAGAGCAATATTATTAGGTGGAGAAGAAGATTACCTGCAGAAACTATTTTTTTCATGGAATCAGCACTGAATCTACGAAATATAAGTGCCGTTAAACCTGTCTCGGGTATAATCGAAATATTTTGGGAATGGTAAAAGTCAAGACTTTTTGGTATTATATGGTTGGAGGCAATCGGCAGGATGCCTTGGACCTGGGTTTCGCACTGGTTGAAACTCATCAGCAAGGCGTATCTGCAACCTTGAAGGAACTGATGTCCCTTCTGAGAATCGAACCCGCGTCACCCAGTGCTGCAGTCAGAGACGTTACCACTGAGCTGTTCAGGCTCGCGACTGACCTCCTGTAGGACTGTATTGGATATTTTTGATTGCACACTAGTTAGTAACTAGTGTAATGTGTCTAGTCCTATCTTCGCTGCAGACTGAATTCTATCAGTAAAGCTTGCAATGTGGCCACCATGCTAGGTGGCTTGCCATTACGGTGCACTGTGAATTGTTGGTATTATATGGTTGGAGGCAACCGGCAAGAAGCCTTGATAGAATTCAGTCTGCAGCGAAGATAGGACTAAACACATTACACTAGATACTGACTAGTGTGCAATCGAAAATTCAAGACTGCATGAATAAACAGAAGGGTAAAAATAAACTATATACATGCAGGTTAGGATATCGTGTCAATATGCTGATATAATAATAATGATTAATAAATTCTGCTTGAAACATTATTCAGTTGATAAATATGTATGTACCACCTTGTATGTTACACCAGTTAAACCTATGTTGGGAGGGAGGTGGAGTGAACTGGTAGAATGCTCACCAACCACTCATTTGGTCCAGGGGTCGATTACTAGTCACTGACGCACTCCTAACCCTTGCTTAACCAACAGACTGAAAAACAGTTTCATCCAGTGAACACTGAGCACCACTGACTTCACTGGGTTAGGTTCCCCCATGAATCTGCACTGAAATTAATTGAGGATTCCCTCCACCCACCCACCCGAAATAAATACCTGTGCATATCCCTGAAGACGTCTGAAACAGCATATCTTTGACTTCCAACAGTACACACATGATTAATCCAATCAGTTAAATAGACAGGATTCTTCCGTAATGAATTGATGAAGCACTTCAATATGTAGCGAATAAATTATCCGATATTATTTTAGACTAATGAAGTATATTCAATCGTTTTAAAATTCTTTTGTTATTGTAACCTCTTTCTTAAATCGTGGAAAATTCCCATTGTAACATATAGAAAATCAAAACAAATGGTGATTCAGCGAAGAGATTCTTTTCAACGAATTTATCATCAAGCTGTACAATCATACATATTTATGGTTTTTAAGAAGTTATATCCGGTGAGAAAATTAAATCATAGGTGTTTTTTTTCCTTCGTGTTCCCCAGTGGAACATAGGACTTCAAGCTACTTGCTTGTAGTTTCTGTAGCTATGTTTATTTTACAGAATGGGGTTGCTAGCCTCATGTCCAACCTTCCCTCTTTACCAGCATTATTTCTGGCTCAGAGAGGTAAAGGCGTGCGTCGGCCGTGGATCGAACCCCCGACCATGTGCATGGTCGGCGATCGTCCTAACCGCTATACCACCGACGCACAAATCATAGGTGTGAATGCATAAAATAGTAATAATAATAGTAGTAGTATGAAATGCAATTAAAACTAAAATGTTTGTGATTATAATCATAGTTAAATGTCAAGTGGCAAAACAATTAATGTCATATAAAGAATAATTCATAGGAAGGATTGAACTTGAAAAAGGGTGTGCAATTATAAGATTAGTAGACAAATCGATTGTAAAGTAAAAACGTTACGTAATGTTGTGTGAAATTTAATAGCATAGAATTTAATGTTGCATAAATGGAATTGATTTAGAAAAACAAGTGGAACAAGTGAAATAATACCGGGGACAGTTCACAGTGAGAATAGTAATAGTAACAATTGACGTAATAAAGGATGAGCATTCAAACTGAATAGACAAAAAAGAAAAATGACAAATTGTTAGAGCCAAAATATTATTGGGGATTACCATACTTTAGCACAGAGGGATTAGGACCATCAAAGTTGGAGAGGTTGAACGAACTTTTTCTGTACACAGAGATCTGGCTTTTCTGTTTCGATAGCCAAAGCTTCAGCAATACAGATGAGTCGGCTACGTAGGGATTTGGGTAAATTACTCTTTGCCTTGTAACTGACTTTAAAGACGGAGGCTGTAGAGATAGGATGATCATTATCGACCAGATGTTCAATGATCGCGGTTTTTATCGCTCCACTTCCACATCTTCGTATTAACCATTCAGGATAGTGTTCTTGCTCCCTCTTGGACAAAACTCGTGTCGAACGACCGATATACCTAGCTCCACACGAGCAGGTGAATTGATAAACGCATATAGAGTTGGTCAACTGTGGGATCTTGTCCTTCAGGTTATTGAACAGTAATGGTTGACTAGTAAAGGCTAATCTCGGAGATGCAGCAGGGAATGTTCTTTTCAGGGACTGTGAGATCCTTCTTTTAACCATGTCGGAAGCTAAGTCCCCTTTGAATTCCAAGCTCACATATAGTATTTTCTTGGGTGCGGATGATGTCACGTTTTATAGTATTTCAATATATATTCTGATCGATAAAACGTGGTGGAAATCCATTTTCTATTAGGATTTTCCTCGAGATGTATAACTCATCTTCCACAGTCTCAGGGCTACATATGCGCCGAATATGATATTAATTTGCTTTGCCACTTGATATTTAACTATGATTATAATCACAAACATTTTAGTTTTAATTGCATTTCATACTACTACTATTATTATTATTATTTTATGCATTCACACCTATGATTCAATTCCCACACCGGATATAACGTCTTAGAAACCATATACATTTAATTGTACAGCTTGATGATAAATTCATTGTTGGAAAGAGTCTCTTCGCTGAATCACCATTTGTTTTGATTTTCTATTGTTACCTCTAACCAACTAACATGAGATAAGGCTAAAATTAACCTGACATGGGATAAATGATGGATATATTGATGTGCATGAAATACGTGGGAGTGACGAACTATATAAAAGGTAGGAAAATAAAAATGAATTGCTCAGTGAAGCGAAAATATAAACACTGTCTGAAATCACGAACTTGTACATGGTGAAATCAGTTTTGTTTTTCATTGAGGTGACGGAGAGGGAGAAAAAATCTTCTCAGCATACTTGTTACTTAGTACACACAGACAGACGGAAGTTATTCACCACTAGTATGCTTATGCATATCGGAAGAATACCCAGGATAGTAGGGAAAATATCTTACTATAGAAAATCTCATCTGTTAACGAAAGTCAACAGAAATGAAATAAGGTCTGTGTGGTGGGGCATATAATTCGGAGTGTATTTGTAGGATATTATTCTAGAAGAAATGTTGAACATTCAAGTCATGATATATAACCAACTTTACCTGTTAAGGGGCACCAAGTTGGCGGACACAAAGATCTCATACTGAACAACAGTTTGTTAGATAGTCAAACGTAGTAGGCTAGGAGCCCTGGACCTATGTTTCGGGCTTACTGGTACTCGTCACTAAGGCATATCTGTAACACTGAAGGAACTGATCTTCGATCTGATTTATGCTAACAAACATTTCTTAAGTGATTGCTTCATCTTCAGAGACCAACTCTTCATTCCTTTATCACTCTGCAATCAAATCAAACGTCATGTTTATGCGGGTAATCCAGGTATAGGTGAGCCAGTGGTTTGGCGGGAGAACGCTCGCCAAAAGTGCACTTGGCCCGGGGTTCGATTCTGGGCTGGCGCACAGCTCTATCTCCCCTAGACGGTTTAAAGCCCAACAAAGAGGGGAGGATGAGCATGAGGCTAGGAACTCCATGCCGTAGAAAAGCACCAATGCTGCTGAAACCTCAAGGTCCAAGCTTGAATCCCTATTTCTCACTCTGAACGCAAAGGAATAAATTGAAAATAAGCAAACAACCAACCCCAGTATGGAACGCATGAAAAGCGTTGTCTGCAGTTACGTTTAATGGTCCCAGATATACCCACAAATGGTAGTCAAATGTGAATCAATGTACACAATGTTAAAAAGATGTCGAACACCCTACAAGGCTACCGACAGTCTCTTGAACACCGCTTGAACACCGATGGTCAACTGTTCACGTTGATTTTGCTGGACCAGTTAAAGGAGACTGCCATCTAATTTTAGTTAATTTTCATTCAAAATGATGAAAAATCGTTGTAACCAACCCAGTAATCATAATGCAGACCCTGGGAGTCTCCTCCGATACCTTCCGCTATCATGGTCAACTCAAAACTGTTATCTTTGATAACAATCCTCAGTTCACATTTGTAAAGACGAAAATGTTCGCATTTGACATGACATGATCATATATTACTCCCCATCCTATTATCCACAACCCAATAATCTAGCAGAAAGATTTACAGATACTCTCAAGACAGTGGTGTGCAAAGCACGTGGGAGAATGAACACCCGTAGTTATTATTGAGAACCTCCTATTTTCGTAGAGGATAACTTCAGCAGAAACACTTAAAATAAACAAAAGCTGTAGAGAGAGGCAATAATTGCATGGAAGCTTCCACTACCAGTTACCATCAATCGAATAACACCACTAATTTCATTGTATTGGAGTTCCATGTACGAGATGGGACATTGTTTACTATTTGTTTATTTTTCCCTTGGGTTCCAAGTGGAACCGCTTCCACAACACATCTCCACTTTCTTCTGTTTTCTGCTGTCCTCTTTACCTGGGCCAACGATTGCCAATAATCTCTCATCTCCTCCTCATTCGATCCTCTCCACCCCATCCCCGGACCACCCACCTCTCGCTTCCCATTAGGATTCCACTCTAGCTATGGCCTGCATTTCGCGCAATGTTATTCGACGGTCTCTTCAGTGGAGCGTGACCAATCCACCTTCATTTTCTCCTACATATTTTTTGAACGACAGGTTCTTGGTAAGTTTTTTCGCATAGTTTCTTTTTTCTCATTCATTCTGGCCGGATGGCCATTGGATCTTCAATTCGGAGCCAGCGAAGACGGATGTTGATGGAAGTATGAAACAGGCTGTTGGAAATCATCTTCGTGACGTGAGCGCAGTGCACGTTTCTGACTCGTATAGAAGAAACAACTTGACATTAGTGCTGAAGATCCAAATTATGTTCCTTATGCTGAGACGGAGTGGAGAAGATTTCCGAACTGGTTTCAAGTCGATGAAGGCGCATCTTGCCTTTCCGATTTTGGCTGGCTGACTTTGACATCTACATCCGTTCCACCGGCCTGAGGTTGAAATCCTGCTTCCTAGCAGGATAAGTGAAAGAAGTGACCTCTTTCAAATAGCTGCCGTTGATGGGGATTGGTGCTAGTTGTTGCTCTTTGGTCGGTTGGTTGCTTAGTTATCTTCATCACCTCCGTCGTCTCCATGTTCACCTTCATTCCTGTCTTCTCTGGCTGCCAGCCTCTTCAGCCGATTTATTGGTGTTCGCTTGCCTTGAGACGGCGATGTGCGAGACACGGGGGAGTACTTCCCAATTTCGTAGAGGATAACTCCAGCAGAAACACTTACAATTAACAAAAGCTGTGGGGAGGTGATAATTCGATGGAAGCTTCCACTATCAGTTACCAATAGTCAAATAATTCCATGAATTTCATTGTATTGGAGGTACAAGTACAAGACGGAACATTGTTTATTACTTACTTATCTTTCCTATTCGTTCCAAATAGAATATACTGCTTCAACAAAACATCCAAACATTTTTATATTTTCTGCTGCCCTCTCTACCTGAGCCAACAATTGTCAATAATCTCTCATCTCTTCCTCATACCATCTTCTCCACCCCACTATCGGACGACCCACTCGCCACTTCCCATTAGAATTCCACTTGAGTAATTGCCTGCATTGCGCTCACTGTAATTCGAAGACTTCCTCAGTGGCGTGTGACCAATCCATCTTCATCTTCTCCTGCATATTTGTTGAGTGATTTCCTCTTAGTTGCTTTGTTCCAAGCCAAAGTTTCTTGTTTCTCATTCTTTCTGGATGGCCATCAGTTAGTCTGTTGGTCAGTCAAGAATGCGCATTTTATTTTTCATTTCTCTTTAGCCTCGTAATACATTTGCTAATGGATATGGCCCTAATCAATTTTAGTAGCATACGGATTGATCTGTTTCATAAGAATAATCATATCGACCTGGAGCAAGCCAACGAAACGCCGTCTTCTGAACACCTTGAGCAGAAATCCTTCAATATTTTGCATGGGATTCTCAAGGAAAACTAACTCAAATTTATTTGCTGAGGTGGTAGAGAATGTTGACCCCTTCACTTATTTGGAAATTTGAATCAACCATAGTGAACTAATTGCTGAGAGAACCTCAGGATGGATACAAACGGCTCATGTGGCAATTACTAATTAGATGTCATCTTTGTGTAGACTTGATATCCAGCTATTGGTCAGTGATTATGTTTTCTGCACAGTAGTTCTCTGTGTGCGTCTTCATGACTGTGACACACGATCATTGAGAGTAGTAGGCATCAAAAGGCTAGCTGACTTTAACCACAGGTGTTAGCATTCTATCTCCCCTGAGGTTGGGTGTATTGTGTTAGATAAGAAGGACAAATCAGTCTATGAACTTGTACAGCTGCATATACTGAGACGGCTATGACTGGTGTTACGAGTGCCAAGCCACAGCCTTCCTCGACAAGAAACGTTAGTTGATGCAGGCTTAGTTTGAAAAGACTTAAGGTTGGTCAAATCAAAATATGCCATTGATCCATAAAAAACTTTTACAGTTGGTTTGGGCCTGTCGGGGAAAAGTTCACCACAAATTAAGCCAGTGAAAGATGACAATGATAAGCCGATCACCAAAGAGGTGGAGAGCAAAGGAAACACTGGGCTGAACACTTCAAAAGACCTGCAAATCGACCGCCACCTACAATCCGCCCAATAATAATACCAGCAGTGAAAGCAGAACCACCAGTGGACGTCAACCCTCTGAAGAAAACAGAAATCGTGAAGGTCATAAAGGTGCTAAAAACTGGAAAAGCCGCATAACCAGACAGAATCCCAGCAGAGGCATTGAAAATGGACTTAGAGACATCGACAGACTTGATGACACCAATGCTGGAGAAGGTGTGGGAAGAGGGCAAGGTACATGCGGATTAGAGCAAAGGCTACTTATTCAAACCGCCAAAGAAATGAGACTTAAGTCAATGCAAGAATTAGGGCGGAATTATGTTCTTGTCCATCCCAAGCAAAATATTAAGCCGCATCATACTGAAGAGAATCAAACAAGCCCTGAGCAGTCTGGAATTAGGAGGAAAAGGCCATGCATCGATCAAATAGCAACACTGTGGTGAGAGCAAGCTGCTAGCCGATTGGTAGACATTGATCTACGCTGATTGGTAGAAATTAATCTAGGCTGATTCAACAACCGATCACAGCTGACCTAGACGTGGACAAATATGATTCGCAGACAAGTGGCTCGCATTTCCGAAAAATATCGAAAACGAGAAAGCAGAAGACTGCGTTTGTTTGCAAACAACCAATCAGAAGACCGCCTTCTTTCTGCGGGCAGAAGCCTATTAATGTACGTAAAATACATATAAATACCTGTTGGTTTTCGTAATAAAACTGATCTGTTGCCTGGCCCTTGTCTTCTGTTGTTACAACACTACAGATCATCATTGAGCAGAGCTTGGAATGGCAGTCACCCTTCTATCTCAACTTCATCGACTTTGAAAAGGCCTTCGACAGCGTCGATCGAGAGGTGATTTGGTAACTACTTCGCTACTACCAAGGGTTGCCGCCAACAATTATGCACCTCATCCAACGGTTGTACGACTATGATGCATGCCAAGTAATCCTTCGAAGTGAAGACGAGAATAAGACAAGCTGGTTGTCTACTATCTCCAATGAATTTCCTCATTGTGGTAGACTGGACAATGCGATAGAGGAAGAGATAGAGCGGGCAGCGAGGAAACAGGCATAAAATGGACCTACATAAAAAACTTGGAGGATGTGGACTTCGCCCGTGATGATATTTGTCTGATTGCCCACAAACTGAAAGATTTGCAGATGAAAAGCAAAAAGTTGGCAGAAGAAGCATCAAAGATAAGAAGGACTTAAGGTGAACATAGAGAAAAAAGATGAGGTGATGACGATTCCTGGGCAGCCACAGCAACAACAACCGACAACAATCAGCATAAATGGGAGAAATCTGAAAGAAGCAACCACCACTACCTACCCATCGACCTGCCTGAGAAGCATAGTTTTAACCACAGGCTGCAAGAACTGACGAGGATATCAAAGTAGCAAGAATCGGGAAAGCAAGGCAAGTTTACATTTCTCTCAAATCTGTGTGCTGATCAACGGCACTACTCAGCATGAACATGAAAATAACATACAGATTCTCAACTCCGATGTGAAGTCAGTGTTACTTCACGGATCAGAGACTTGGCCAGCGTGTCACGAAGACCACTTCGGACAAACTACAGAACTTCATCAACAGCTGTCTTCACTCAGTTCTACTCAAAATCAGATGGCCGGCCAGAAAAGATCAGCACTAGTGAGGGAGGGATCTCTGTGAATGAGCGAACCAACCCAGTAGGAACCGACTGTACAACAAATAGGCAGGAAGAAATGGAGTTAGGTGAATTGGATTTGCCATACTCTGAGAAAGTAAACCATCGGTCGAGTGGAACCAGGACGGAAAGTGGTGAGTTGGTGGTCAGTGTGAGGGTGGTATTACATGTAGGAGGTGATGTGAAGAGGAGATGCAAGCGAGTGGGCAGATGTGGAGCTAGGTGAAAACGTTGGTGGAGAACCGAAGGCAATGGAGATGTGTGGCTGAAGTCCCATGTTCCTCTAGGAAGTAAAGGAGAAAATAATAGTAATAATAATAATAGCTGTCAGAGTTTTTTGCTGCTTGTCATTTCTGTCTGACCAACCATCTAATCATCATTTTATGGAGTTAGCTTATTCAGCTACTGATGAATGTCTGCAGTCTGTTGAAAAAGCACTCCAAGTGACTTGCTCACTCCAAGTCTGTGGAATCAAACAGAAGTAAGCCCTGGGTGACTTGTTAATGGGTGTTATACTGACACTGAAATTATTATTTTAGGTAGTATATACAGTTGATAATAAACTAAGAAATATACAAAAAAATACACAAAATATCATATTATCTTGCTCCATTTACTCGTCTTGTTTTCTTGAATAAATAATTATCACAAAAAAAAGAAAGAAATGTCATGCTTCAATGATCAACTAAATTATTGAATACTGCATTAATTTTTTTTAACATTATTTTTAGTGCAGATTAGAAAAAGAAATCTGACGTCACCACTGTGTTTTTCTCTGCTGCTTCTTCTTCTGTTTCAAGAAACAAGAAATTTAATCGGTTTACCTATAGTAAGATTGTAGACGTGGTGAATTCTTGCAATTCCATTAAAATATAAGAATTAAAATGCTGTCATATAATCAATTCTTCATATATGTATGCTACATTAGATGACAAACACTAATTATTGGTTCGCATTAGTTGGTTGCTCATCACGTCTGTTTTATCTTATCGATTAAATTATGGGCTCCGCATGTATTCACTCAACCTCGCCTATATTACTAGCTCACTAGTTTTCTAGCCGGTCCCAAGCCCGGATAAAGAGGGAGGGTTCGGGCGTGATGTTTTAGCGGATGATTTATGTTTGATGTCACACAAAATCGAAGACTTACAAGCGAAAACCGAAAAACTGGTCGAAGAAGCAGCAAAGACAGGTTATGAAAATAACCAGCCAACAGCAACATCCAGCGCCAATCACCATCAATGGGATGGATTCGATAGTGGTTACTTCATTCACTTATCTAGGGAGCATTGTCTCAACTACAGGCACATGGAACGGACGAAGATGTCAAATCGAGAATCGGGAAGGCGAGAAACACATTCATCAACCTGAAACCATTCTGGAAATCTTCGTCACTCAGCATCAACAACAAAATTCGGATTTGCAATATACAAACGTCAAGTGAGTTCTTCTATACGGATCGGAAACTTGGCGGGTCACAAAGAATATTTCCAACAGGTTGCAGACCTTTATCAGCAACTGTCTTTGTTCTATACTACTGAAGATCAGATGGCCGGAAAGAATCACCAACAAGAAACTATGGGAAGAAACAAAACAAGAACCAATCGCTCAACAAATATGCAGGAGAAAGGGGAGATGGATTGGACACGCGCTGAGGAGGCCACTCGCTGGGTGACATCGCGCGTCAGGCCAGTTCTCGAGTGGAACCCGAATGGGAAGCGGCGAGTGGGACGTCGAAGGGTGACATGGAGGAGATCGTGTGATGAGGAGTTGAAACAGTATGGACTAACATGGATGCAGGTGAAAAGTACAGCAGAAGACAGAAACAAGTGGAAGTGTGCAGTTGGAGACCTTTGTTTCACTAGGAACCCAAGAGAATAATAATAATGTATTCACTCACTCACTCACTCGTTCACTTACTCACTCACTTCCCTTTCATATGCAAGCTCGACTTACATGACATGGTTAGTTCTCACGGTTCCACTATCATAGATGTCAGTGAAGCTGAAACTAAGTTGAATGTTAAGTGCCTTGAACTGTGTATTTCCTCTGATCACCTTTCCTGGTCTTCCCATATCATATTACTTTCTAGAAACATACTTCATTTAACTTTCTGCCTAGGAAAGTTAACACAGTCTGGTATCACTTAGTCAGTCTCTACTGTTACATTTTGTTAATTCTTGTATTTTGCCCATCTTTCTTTACTGCTCCCCTATCCTTAATCTTCCCTGGGCTACTTAAGAAAGACTTTGTTATACTGAGAAGGGCTCTAAAAGCCGTCAGTAAGGTGAGTGTGGTGTTGCTTTAGTAACTCGCTGGTACTATTGTAGATAGACACCTGGATTCGTGCAAGAAATTAGCCAATATTATCTATGTCAGACTCTGAACGTCCTCGCTTTTAGACAACTCCCTCCTTGCATCTTATCAGGGGGGGTAGACCTAGAAGCTACAATAGAAGACTGTATCCTCGGAAGACTGAGTACAAAAACTCTACAATACCTTATTTAGCCAGCCGGGACACATTTTATGTGATAAGAAAAGCGCAGGTTAGGATGCTACAAACTTACTGAGAAACACTAAGTAAACAGCCCTATCTATTCTTCCATTCATTATGATATTGTTGTTAATATTTCCACCCAAATTAAATCTTGCATTCATAATCTTATTTAGCAGTGTTATCAATGTAAATTTCTTGTTTAATTATAACCTCTTTTCTAGGTAAACAGAATATTAGATGCTATATTGTATACCTTGCTGAAAACTCCATAAACGTACCAGAAGTACTGTTTGGAATATTGTTAAACATATTAGATTAAAATTACTCCGCCAGGTATCGAACCCGGGACATTAAGGTGTCCAGTGCTCCCCGGTTTTCGATGATCTCGAACTAAGGTTGATTCACGATGACTTCCCGCAAATTGAATTAGTCCAAATCCCTACAGCTACCATACTGTGAATATCCACCTGCAGCTCACTGACAGTTACTAGTCACCACCAGCGAGGTTTGCTACTGTGAAGATGAAGTAGATGCCAGTCGAAGGCTGAACTTAACACTGTGCCACGAATTGACAAAAGTCAGAATTCAGGGTCCATTGAATTTTGGCTCAATTGACTGAATGGTCAACAGGCATGATCTTGTAACCTGAAGGTTCCGAATTTCATACTTGGTATGATCATGGTTATGCACTTCTGAAGAGTGTCAAACTGGGACGAAACAGCTGTTCAGTACTCCCCTTAGATTTAAATGATCCCTAAGTGATTTTAATTTGTGAAAATATTTATCAGTTCAAACAAAATATAAGTTTCAGAAGGGTTGGGGGAAGTTGTATTTAGTAATGCGAGAGAAATATAAGTTTGATTGCATGGAGATTATTGTTATGAGCTGACATCAGTTAGAGAACCAGTGGAGAACCTGGGAGTACTGGACAGCTGTTTCGTCCCAGTTTGGGATTCTTCAGCAGAAGGTGAGGCAGTAACTCGTTGAAGAAGACATTGCGAAATGGTCGCGCCATGTCTTGAATTGGCAGAAGTTAGAATTCAAGGACCATTGAATCGGGTCTCAGTGGCTCAATGGTCTATGAGCCAGCTCGCCTTGTAACCAGAAGGTCCTGGGTTCAAACCCCGGTGGATGCGCACTGATGAGGAGTCCCAAACCAGGATGAAACAGTTGTCCAATACTCCCTGGTGTGGTTTTTCATTGGTTCTCTAAGTGATGTCAGCTCATGATGAAATCCTTCAAGCAATCAAACGAAAATCCCTACAAAACCAATACTTGAAAATATAAATTTAATAAATGGAGCTCGCTGACAGACAGTAAATGTAATGATAAATTAAAGTGGTCAAGCTGTGAACTTTAATGAGATACCGGAGACAAGATAAACTTTATGTGACAAATAATGATGATAACAACACAGTGTAGTAAACCAGGTGTAAAGGAATAAGAAGAGTACAATAAGACATGAAAGTATGAGATGATTCTGTAGCTGATGGCCTTATATTAGACTATAGTAAGCAAATAGAATGAATGTAATTTTTTCGAACAAATAGGTTAGGTCTAATCGTATTAATGCTTATAGCTTCACATTTGGCTAGGAGACGTAATCGCGCATCTCTAGACAGCTTGTTTGGTAATCAATACGCAATTTGATTATGTGTTCACTATTTATTGACTCGGTTACTCTTTTTTCAAGCCAAACTGGAGCATATTCATGACTGTGGAAAGGATGAATTCCTGTGAATGCAACTTAAATTACTAGCATTCAATGCCGCATTAGTTTACAGTCTCTTCACAACTCCTCCGGAACTTACATTCAAGAGTTAAGGATAAACTGTCTAATTTCGTCTCTACTAAATGTGTCTGTCAGTTGGATGTAACATGTGAGGGGTACTTGTCAACTGTGTATACCAATTCACATGTATCTGCGGGAGCAGTTACATTGGAAGAATAGAGAGGAGGGCCTACGTCAGATTCAGTGAACATGTACCAAGGAGCCTCCGGTTGAAGGGACCGAATTATTTTAGCTCTTCAATCACCAAACATCTGATTGACACAGGACACCGAGCAGATGTGCTGGAATCATTCAAAATAATTAACAGACAAAGTACCTCAAGTCTTCTCAGGTTTGCTGAAGCTATAGCAATAAAACGATTAAAGCCTGACTTATGTGTCCAAAAAGAATCCGTTGTTGGACTTCAATTACCCTGGTAACTCACTTCTCAGTGACTCTTTGTTTTCTAATTTTGTTAACTCATCTTTCCACTCCCCCTTTTATGTTTCGCTTGACTCTCTTAAGAGATAATTTTTCTTGATCTCCTGAGTTCTGCTCACTGTATTACATCACCAACTTCTCATCTGACCTCATGTGCACCGTAATTTGAAAAAAATTTTGATCTTCTCTTATCTAATTACGTAACTATTGCTAATTGTCTTTTCTTACCACCTTAACAACACAACTGTTAACTAATTTTATTTCAAGAAACTTCTCTCTACCAAGATATATGTATATATATGTTGTGACACTTTAGACAACCTGTAAATCTCAATGCCTTATTTTACTATGACGCTCTGACAATATGCTTGCTAACTGACAAAGGTTTGTTAAAATTGTACACTTTTTATTTTTAATTAAAAAAATTCAGGTTGTGTGCAGCTGATGAGAACCAACGAAATCAAATGGATCTAGATTATTCTGCGCGCCAATGTTTCTTCTTTCTTTGTTCAAATATAACTTATGTGTTTAGAAGAACCTGGTTCAGACACTTTCCCCACCTTGGCCATTATTGTTTTCACAAAACTTAGATTGTCGAATAAATTTTCTTCTTCTTGATATTATCTAATATTCAGATACGTATTACATTCTGCTATGCTCATTATCACCTAAATATTGGTCTTAACAACCCAAAGGTTTTTTTTTTCAAAACACGAATATTCTTTACTCAATCGTGTTCTATCTTTTAAATATATGTGATCGTGAATTTTCTCTCTATCGATGTTGCACCTTGTGACCACAACTGAAGAATTGCTGGAAACCAAGAAGCATTGAACACGCCGTTTCCTCCTAGTTGGAAAGTTCAACAATGCATACACAATGCATTTCGTCATTATGCGGCAGCGTAACACTATATGAATCAAAAGAAGTTAGAACCTCTGTTTCACTGTATTATATATAACCAAGCGATTGGGTGATCAATTTATCGATTAATTCATTTGGTTCACTTCAAATTTGATCAGGAATCAATGAACGTTAGAGAATCATTGACTATCGGTGAGTTCATGCATGTATACTGATGAAGAGTCCCAAATTAGGACGAAAGAGCTGGCCAGTACTTTCTAATCGATGCCATCTAATGGTTTTAAATTGAAATCAACCAAATTGCTACAGACCAACACAAATTAAAATGATAATTTTGTCGAATCGCTTGCATGTATACATTTTGAAAATAAGTAGAAATGACGTATTATTGAAATAATTTTAATCTAGACAGAAAATCAGTTACAAAATCGATTTTTAGAGAAAAATGTAAACAACTAAGAAAGGTCAAAGTAAAGTTCACTAAATCAATGAAGCAACTGAATGTGTATACTGTGTTGTTTCTGTCTGGAGGCCAGTGACTCATTTTGAAACTGGGATTATGAATTATTTTTGTATATAGGTCATCACATGTGATGAGACAAAACGCCAGAATCACGACCTATTGTAAATCGAGATAAAAACATTCCGCGCCGATAGAACATGAGACCCCAGTCGATCCAGCACACCAGTGATGGTGAAACTATGCCACACTAGCAAATTGAGACGAATAGTTGTATGCCAGAGACATCGACCAGTAGTTCTTGCTAGTAGTATCAAAGGGATTTAAACACTGGGCGGCCGTAACATCCGTTCAGGGATGAGTTCTCCAGTGATGCACTCGGTTGGATCCAGCTCAGACAGGTGGATCATTTCAAACCACCTGATTTCCGCCTAGCTGCCAGTTTGGGGAACTGGTAACACCTTATTTCATTTTTATTATTTATTATATATTATAGTTTCCTTTAATTCCTAGAGGAACATAGGGCTTCAGCCACACATCTCCATTGCGTTCGGTTTTCTGCTAGAGTCTTCACCTGGCTCCAAGTCTGCCCACACGTTTTCATCTCCTCTTCACATCACCTCCTCCATGTCACCCTTGCACTGACGACCAACTCGCCGCCGCTTCCCTTTCGGGTTCCACTCAAGCAATGGCTTGTCTAGTGATGTCACTTGATGCATTGTTTCCTCAGAGTATGGCCAATCCATCTCCATTTCTTCCCGCATATTTGTTTCACAATCGGTTCCTGCTGTGTTGGTTCGCTCCCAGAGATCCATGTTTCTGATCTTTTCTGGCCAGCCATTTGATCTTGAGTATTGAGCAAAGACAACTGTTAATGAAGGTCTGTGGTTTGTTTGACATGCTCTTTATGACGCGCAGTGCAAGTCTCTGATCCGTATAGTGAGTAGCACTGACTGACTTCACATTGGAGTTGAATATCCGAATCTTATTTTTGATGCTGAGTGTTGTTGACCTCCACACAGACTTGAGAATAGTGAAAGCTTGTCTTGCTTTCCCGATCCTCGCTGCTTTGATATCCTCGTCAGTTCCATCTGGCTGTAGTTGAAACGATGCTTCCCAGGCTGGTAGGTGAGGGAGGTTGTTTCTTTCAGGTTCCTTCCATTTATGCTGATTGTTGTCAGTTGTTGTTGTTCTTGTCCAGGAATCGTCATCACCACATCTGTTTTCTCTATGTTTACCTGAAGTCCTTCCTATCTTTGATACTTCTTCTACCAACTTGTTGCTTTCCACTTGCATATCTTCCACTTTGTGGGAAATCAGACAAATATCATCACGGGCGAAGTCCAGATCCTCCAAGTTTTTCGTTAGGGTCCATTTTATGCCTTATTTCCTTTTGGAATTTGTACATTAATTGTCATTTTGCAAATTACACGGTTCAAGGTGAAATTTAACAGAGGTTTCTTCAGAAAATTAATTAATTAATTCAGGTCATTCTATGTGACCTGCTGAATAGCTAAATGGTAATCAGGAAAACAAGTACAAATGAGGTGGAAAGCACTTTTTGTTCATAAAAAGAGTGTTGAAAGGTGTGTAAGAACATAAAACATAAAATCATTGTTCATTATTATTACGCTTCTCCTGGGTTCCGAGTAAAATGTAGGGCTTCAACAGTACATTTCAATCTCAACCTGTTGGCTACATTCCTTACTAGCCGACTATACGATTGTCCATGAGCTTTAATCTTATTTTCATACGGTCACACGGTCTTCATACGACCATCTGACGGCCAACTCGTCGTAACCCATTCCGGTTCTGTTTGGGGGCCTAGCGCATGATGTTTGTCACTCATTGGTCCTCTCAGTGTGTCTCCAATCTATACCTATTTCACTCTGAATATTTGTTCACCTCTAGGTTCTTGGCGAGGTTCTGTCGGCGAGGCCTCGAGCTAAGCACTTTTTACAAGGCTGCCTACTATCTCCAGTGATTTTCCTGGTTGCAGTGGACTGCATAATGCGACAAACAGCAGGGAATGAGGAAATAGGCATGAAATGGACTCACACAAAACACTTGGAGGATCTTGACTTCGCCGATGATATATGTCTGATTTCCCACAAACTGGAAGATATGAAAGCGAAAAGCAACAAGTTGTCAGAAGAAGCATCAAAGATAGGAAGGATTTCAGGTGAACATAGAGAAAACAGCTGTGGTGATGAAGATTCCTGGGCAATACCACCAACAGCAACAACAACAGAAAACGATCAGCATAAATGGAAGGAACCTGAAAGAAGCAACCACCTTTACCTACCCGGGAAGCATCGTTTCAACTACAGGCGGACGGAACTGACGAGGATATCAAAGCAAGGATCGGAAAAGCAAGACAAGCTTCCACTACTCTCAAGTCTGTGTGGAGGTCAACACCATTCAGCATCAAAAATAAGATGGGGATTTTCAACTCCAATGTGAAATCAGTGCTACTATACGGATCAGAGACTTGCACTGCGCGTCATAAAGAGCATCTCAAACAAACTACAGACCTTCATTAACACTTGTCTTCGCTGGATACTCAAGATCAGATGGCCGACCAGAAAAGATCAGCGACAGGGATCTCTGGCAATGAGCGATCCAACCAGGAACCGATTGTGAAACAAATATGCAGGAAGAAACGGAGTTAGGTGTATTGGATTGGCCATACTCTGAGGAAACAATCCATCAAGTGACATCACTAGACAAACCATTGCTCGAGTGGAACCCGAAAGGGAAGCGGCCAGTTAGTTGGTCGTCAGTGCAAGGGTGACTTGGAGGAGGTGATGTGAAGAGGAGATGAAAACGTGTGGGCAGACTTGGAGCCAGGTGAAGACTCTAGCAGAGAAGCGAAGGCAGTGGAGACATGCACGGCTGAAGCCCTATGTTCCTCTAGGAATTAAAGGAAAGAATAATAATCATAATAATACTCGGTTCTCGGTTATTTCATTCTCAGATTTCTGTGTCTCTAATCCTGTCTGCCCTGTCATTTGATCCTCAGTATCTAGTGAAGAGAAGTACTGATGAATGTGTGCGGTGGGCAGTCAGCAATGCTTACTATGATGCACCAGGTTTTTGTACCGCAAAGAAGCATTTAATATTTAACATTAGTGTTGAAAATCTGAATCTTGTTTTTGCAACTGACGTCCACAGTCATTTCACACTGATGAAAGACTGTCTTGCTTTCCTGATCCTCCTTCACCGAATTTGACTTCCTCACTTGTATTGTCTGGGTGATTGAAGGAAGTAACCCACTTCAAATTTCTCCCTCTGATGTTGACTTGTGTTTGTTCTGGTCAGTCAGTGGCTATATTCATCACCTCTGTCTTCTCGATGTTTACATGAAGTCTAGTTCTTCGAGTTCGCCTGCATAATGCTGCTCAAAATACTTTTCATATTAAATTAAACAAGATATCTTTCTTTAAAAATGTTGTGAAAAGAACTCTTGGTTTCTCATAGGCGTGTTGGTTTTTATCCAGCAGCAGGTCATCGTCTTGGACAAGAAGTTGGAGTTAGGCTTGGATTAGGGTCAAGTTCATGGTTAAATTAAAGAGAGAGTGAAGGTGGATTAAAGTTAATCCAAAGTAAGTGTTAGAAATGATTGCTTGGGAATGAAATTCTTCTTCTAAATCCCGAAAAGAATTCATTCTTATCACTACTTAATTTGAAGTCTTTTTCTACATCCAAACTAAATTAATCGATTCAAAGTCATCAATGCGATCTTCCGGTTGGTGTCCAACGAAGTGGTAGTACTCAAGTATTGGTTCGCAGGGATTTGATTGATTGCTTACAGGATTTCATCATGAGCTGACATTGGTTAGAGAACCATTGGAAAACCAGCTGGGAGCACTGGACAGCTGTTCCACCCGTCCTAGTTTGGGACTCTTCATCAGCTGAAGTGGTAGTACATATAGCAGAGTCCTCTTAAATCATTGACCCAGCTTAATTTCTATCCAGTAAAATTTATCTACTTTTCTCTATTTGTTATTATTGTATTCATCCAATTATATCTTTGAATTGCAACATCTCAAGGACATTTTCAATTAGCTTTGAATCTACTACTGTGAGCTTCTTGAAGGAAAAATATCATAGGGAAATGGGATGGCTGTTTTGTGACGGAAAGATTGTTTGAAAAATCCCTCCTCAACGATATAATCACAGTATGTGCACTTCCTTGGATGTTTCAAATAACTTTGTAATTCATATCCGTTTCTCTGCAAAACTGTATATCATTATTTTTAAATTTGCATATTTAAAACAATAAGTCCCTTTTATAAATTTGTGGAAAGCTAATAGACGCAGGTGGCAGACCACCACTAACTTCGTCTACAGCCAAACATCTAATCGATATGAACCATAAGATTGATGTGAAATCAGCCTTTAAGGTCATCTGTACAAATGGTCAAGGGCGCTTTTTGAAATATGCTGAGGCTATGGCTATGCATAAACTTATGCCTCCCCATGGGAGTTCATAAACTGTCTATTATTACTCCTTACCTACCTCGGTAGTCCTTATTCGATTGGATTACCAAACGTTTGTTAATTATTCTAATCATTCTTAAATCCTTTTTGTCACTTTGTTTAGTTTAATTGCCCCTAATGTTTTTCAATAATAACAACTTTACAGGTAAATGTGTGAGGGATCAGATTGTTCGAGATGTATAGTGCAAATACATCACATCACATTTTTCAGATATTCTCCGTCTTCTCATAACACTATCCAAATTATTATTACAATTATTTCTTTATTATTCCCTTGGATTTCAAGTGGAACATAGGGTTTCAATGACACGTGTGCATTTTATGCCATTGTTTGTGGTTCCCTTTAGCTGGCCTCACGTTTGCCCATAGTCTGTCACACCCTCCTCACACGATCTCCTCCATGTCATCCTCGGATGACCCACTTGTCGCTTCCCATTCAGGTTCCACTCCAGTAACAGCTTAGCATGTCATCTATGTCAGCCGACGGCCTCTTCAGTAAATGTCGAATCCATTTTCATTTTGTTCTGTATATTCGTCAAACAAGAGGTTCTTGGTCAGTTTGATTCCATACGTTCTTGTTGCAGATTCTTTCTGGCTGGCCATTGGATCTTTAGTATGGAGCCAGTGAAAATGGCAGATGTTGATGTTATTCTGTTACAGGCTGTTAGAAATGCTTTTCGTGACGTGCAAGTTTCTGACTCATATGGAACGACTGACTTAATATTGACACACAAAGGATTAATAATAATAATAATCACTTTATTCCACAACAATAATTTACAGCATAGAATTTTCAGCGTTTCATTTTACATATTGCATTGGTTTTGCTCTTTTTATAATTATATAAATTTATGAAATGTTAAAAATACTGATAATTAATAGGAAAAAATAAAAACCCCAACAAAATCACACCATTTCTAGGTCACAGTGAATAATAATAATAAATAATATGACAAATCACACATGCAATAATATGCATCATTACATTTTATAGTTTAGTTAATGATTTAAAAGTTGTAAAAGTTCTTTTCTGATATTCGTCTCTTCACACAATACTCGTGCCAAATATGGTACGGTCGAATTTTTATATTTTGTAGTACGAGCATAAATGTTTATGAAATTTCTTCTGGTCTTACCCGAAGAGATACAAGGAAACAAATGTGAATAAAGAGGATGTTCACTATCAGACAGAATAACTTTAGCTAAGTGTTTACAAGAATTCATGTGCCTATTGACAACAGTGTCGGTTAGTTGAGTCAAAGGGATAGCACTGACCCTACTTACAGCCTTCAGTGTTCTTCGTAGTATTACATGGTCTTTCTTCAGTAGCCCAGGGAAGAATAATGGAGAACAATGAAGAATGATGGGCAAAACACATGAATTAATAAATTGTATGAGAAGAGATTGGGTTATACCTGAGTGCCTAGACTTCTTTATGTTACAAGTCAGACAGAAAATCTTTTTAGAAACTATAAGAATATGAGATGACCAGCAAAGGTTTGAAGAGAAACTAATGCCAAGATAAGAAACACTTGACTTACTCTCTATCATGGTACCATCAATATTACAACCATCATGAGATTGGATCAATCCATGCATGTCTTTTTCACTTCTCAAGCTGAAATCAACAGTATTACATTTAGTTGGATTTAGTTTAAGACCATTTGAGCCAGACCAATCCTTAACTTCAGCTAAGAAGCCATTCATATGGGAACAATCCGATGTGGAAACTACAGGGACAGAAACGGTCAGATCATCAGCATACTCAGAGATATTAAATTTAGTAGTACTTGTAAGGGGAAGATTGCTTGGAAAATCCCTCCTCAACGATATTATCACGTTATTTATGCTTATTTGGATGTTTCAACTAACTGACTAATTAATTATCCATTTCTCTCCTAGACTGTATTTATTTAGCATTATTTTGACGTCTGAATACCACATGTTGATTTGGTGCTTATGATTTGTCTATGTTCTTGTTTAATCTCTAATTTTACTGCTTCTCTCAATGGTTGCGCAATGCATTGATAATGTGTTGTTTTACGATGTGATTTTGTTTGAGTGAATGAAGTGCACTTCTGACCTTTTACTGTTCTCTTGGAGTGTTAATGTGTTATTCCTGTGTGTAAGCGCAATATCGCTTGAAATTAAGTCACGCGTAGATAAAGGCTATCCCGGTCCAGAACAAACAAGAAGCCGGTCACTGTTTCTACGGTACTATTAATATACAAATCAATAATTATATATACAACAAACCTTAACGGTTTCAAGAATACAAAACACAATGCTTAACAGAAAGCAAGGTACCGCTATCAGAGTGGAATAACGTTAAAGCCAAAATTGTGAACTAGCCGGATCAGACACGACCGTTCAGGTAAGCAGTCAGTATAAGAATGAACCCAAGTAAGAGATAGACAGAGCATAGGCACAAAGATAGAATTTAATTGGCTACTTAACCAATCAATAAATAAGATAAACTCAACAGAATAATACAAAGTAAGACATGGGTCAGCAAAATAACAGTTCACACAAATACTCTGATTGGGTCATGAGTTCAACTGTCTGGCTAAACGGATCGAATTAAAAACACACATACACAGTTCATTAAACAAGGTGGGGCGTCGGTGGCATAGCGGTTAGGACGCTCGCCGACCATGCATATGGTCCGGGGTTCAATCCCCGGCCGACGCACTCCTTTACCTTGCTAAGCCAGAAATAATGCTGGTGAAGAGGAAGGGTTGGGCATGAGGCTAGCAACCCCATCCTGTAAAATGAACACTACTACAGAAACTTCAAGCCACAAGCTCGAAGCCCTATGTTCCACTGGGGAACGTGAAGGAAAAAAAACAAGGTGGGATAGACACGTCGGGCATGGATAATTGTGTTGCAACAATGCTAGGCTGATCCAGGACAGGTTGACTTGATTTAAGGATGGGAATTGAATCGATCTTACACTGTGGGTAGAGTTTTGCATCTTACCCTGTTGGGGGATATTCTACTTGATTCCAAGTGCTTTTTGTTTGCTTAGAAACCTACATTGCCTGTATAGCGGCCTGAGGGCACTTTTGATAAGTACACTTAGATTCCAGTCATAAACTATTCTCTTTTATTTCTGTGTTTGGAGCTTTTCGTTCCTGTGCATCTCTGAAGGAAGTGTCGGACAGTTGTACAGTTGGACTAAAAGATCGATTCTTCACGTTTTTGACCGTGACGAGATAATTCGCATCGAATAACATCCCTGTTGATTATTAATTTAATAGAAGATTGTGTATAATGAGTGATTGTTTCACAATAAAATATGCTGAGAATTCTGGGTTTTTTATAAACTGTTATCGATTTCATTACTAAAACTGATACAGTCAGTATACAAAGCTTTTTTTTGCCTTGGGCAGTGTTTTACCCAGGCTTATTATACTCAAGACGAATTTAATAGAGAAAGTTTCTCCGAATTTCGTACATGAAGTTGAATGGAATACCTCCTAGATAGACATAGTCAGTTACTTTAGTTCTTTAGATGATAAAGTACATTTCCTTAGGTTTTGTAGTTTCTTTCTTATAGATTTAACGATCTCATTTCCGAATGTACTTAATCAGTCAATTAGTACAAATAATACCACATTTCAGGTATTGGTTTTGTAGGGATTTCTGTTTGATTGATTGCATGGAGGATTTCATCATGAGCTGACATCACTTAGAGAAACACTGGAAAACCAGCTGAGAGTACTGGACAGCTGTTCCGTTCTGGTGTGGGATTCTTCAGTAGTACGCACCCACCGGGGTTTGAGCCCAGGACCTTCTGGTTACAAGGCGAGCTGGCTCATAGACCATTGAGCCACTGAGACCCGATCCAATGGCCCTTGAATTCTAACTTCTGCCAATTCACGACATGGCTGGACCATTTCGCAATGTCTTCTTCAATGAGTTACTGCCTCATCTTCAACCTGCAACCTACAAAACCAATACTTGAAAATTAATCTGATGCTCACTAGCGACTGGCTATACTCAGGCAGTTAACCTGGGGTTCTAGTGTGAAGCCATGACCAGTAGGGTACAGCAAGTTGGATGTGAAGCAGTAACTCATCGAAGAAGACATTGCGAAATGGTCGCGCTATGTCGTGAATTGGCAGAAAATAGAATTCAAGGACCACTGGATAGGGTTTCAGTGGCTCAATGGTCCACGAGCTCGCCTTGTAACCAGAAAGTCCTGGGCTCAAACCCCAGTGTGTCCGTACTGCTGAAGAGTCCCAAACCAGGCTGGCGAAACAGCTGTTCACTACTCCTAGCTGGTTTTCCGGTGGTTCTCTAACTGTTGTCAGCTCATGATGAAATCCTCCATGGAATACCACATTCCCTTAGTTACGCAGCACTCAACACCTAATCTCAAGACTAGTCACCATGTTTTACCATTTAACATGGGTGACGCAACACAAACATCAGTCTTCAAAGGTAGAGCTGGACTCTTTATACCTTCCACTTTCACTGGCCGTGTCTCACAACTATAAATTAGAACATAGTGAACTACTGTGCAGTATACACTTTCATTAGTCGATAACTGGGTATCACATCTATTTCAGGGATGGCGCCAAAGGATTGTCTACTAAGCTACTTGATCATGAGTGCTACCTCTCGTGAGAAGGGGCATGATTTTTTGATGTTATCAATTCATGTGTATGACTTCGCATGATTACGTGTACTCCAGAACGGTGAACTTGTAAGATAAAAGCGAGTTGTAGCTACTGTGAGCAATTTGTAAAACACAAAATAATTGAGCAAAGAATATTCTTTTCGATAATTTCCTCTTCTGGCTCTACAACTATGTGCTTGTTTATATGCATAGAATATTCTAGAATAGTAGTCAATAACAATGTTAGAGTTTTTTAAGTAATATCGATTTGTTAAGTCACAGGAATGGAATTACACTTCATTAAATATTCTTAAATTATAATAATAATAAAAATAGAATAACAAATAGAATATCAAATAAAATTAGGGAAATTTTCAAAAACATTGAGGATCATTCAAACCTAGATGATCAAGGTAAGGATAATGTCTGGACTAGCCTCTTTTGGACACATAAATTAGGCTTCTTAAGGTGGATCTCAACAGCCTCAGCAGTATTTACTAAACGAACTCTTAAGTCGAAATTAAGATTTGTTGGTACGCGATAAATGACTTTGAAAGCCTGGTTAACATCAATCTTGTGTTTTTTATCCACAAGATGAGATAGAATAGCGCTAAGAATAGATTTTGATTGTCCTTTACTTAACCACTTTGCAGGGTGATGTTCGGAAATCCGGTGAGAAACACGCCTAATTGTACGGCCTATGTAACTGGCTCCACAGAGTTTGTCTATGCAGTAGTAGGGAAATTTTGTATTTCACATGGATGACTTTGGTGTTGTTCTGCTCTTTGACTTGGATCATTTTATTGTGAATTTTTACTTTCTCCTTCTACTATAGACATCTTCAGCGCTAGCCTCAACGTGAAAATGAGCCTTAGAAATTCTTCATTGACGAAATATCCATTTCTCCTGTAAACCTTCTCTGTGACTAGTCACCTCCATAGAATTCCTTAATAGTGTCATTCACTTGGCTTGAGAGTGATCCTGTTGTACAGCCGATATTTGATCATTCTGTTGCGTTTCTTATATCTGTTTTTATTCTCATGCCGTGCGAGGGGACAACAGCATATTTCCATTTCGTCCTGTTATCTGCAATCCTCTTTACCTGGCTCAGGGATAGCACTTGAGGAGCTTTCATCGCCTTCTCATATGGTCTTCTGTATGTTACCCTTGAAGCAACACACCCAGCTCATCATTTTCTCACTTGGTGATATCACTGAAAGGTCTCCTCAACATTTGTTGGCTCCAGCTCCATTTTCTTCGGGATGTTATTTGGTTTATGGGGGTTCCTTTCCTTTCCAGAAAGCCATTCACTCTTCGATTTTGAATGAAGGCAGCTGCTGATGAATTTCGGATGCTCTTGTCCTGTATGTCTTCCCTGTGGATCTTCAAGTCTATGTGGCATTAGACATAAATCATCTACACGCGAAATCCAAATATTTTAGAGTCTTCCTATCGGTCGGTGCTGCGTATTCCTGTTTTCTCACTCCCCATAACCTGTTATATCATCTAGTTCATCGCAGTTAAGAATGTCATCGGTGATAATAGGCTTGTCTTACTTCTGTATTCACTTCAAAAGCTCCGCTGGGTTTTCCGTATTGGACCACTTGACTGATACATGGCATCGTCATATAACCTTGCTGTTGAATGAGATTGAGCACTGGACGCCACACTGTCAAAGGTCTTTCCTAAGTCGGTGAAGTTGAAGTAGGGAGAGAGAGGTTTGATTGCCATTCTATGCTTTATTCTGTGATGGTGATGCATAGAGTTGATGCCATTTTGATCAGCACATGATTTGATGCCTTTCCTGAATCCTACTTGTTCGTGGGGATGAAAGAGTTCTCCATCCATTGAGTCTTTTATTCTCTCCAAGATGATACGACTTAGTATTTTACTCGGCATAGACAAATACATGCTTGCAGAGGGCAGCCTAAGTCGCCATTGATTGGTAGCCTTGGCAAGATAGCCTTTCTTCCAATCAGTAGGTTACTACAAACTTTTTACAGTTTTCTGAAGTGGAATGACTGAATAACATCCTCTCTATTGAGTTGAGAAAAAACTAACCCCTTGTGTGATAAGCATTTCCATAGCGTAAACACAAGCTGCTTTTATCATTTATACACTTGACGTCCAACTAACAAGAAGAGAACAGGATGGAACACTGAAAAGGTCTATCCACAGAAAATCGACGTGGAACGGACAGCTTACTAACTTAATAATAATAATAATTTGCTTTATTCCAAAACAGTAATTGTGATACAGAATGGAATTCTCAGCATTTTTACTACAGTATTGCATTCAGTTAGTACATTATCAATAAATAGAATTCTACATAGATTAAGGAAATCACAGTTAATTATTACAACAACACATTGGCTTGTCGGTAGCAAAGGTAAAGCTGAACAGAATGTTTGAAGGTGTTAGAAAAGAATGTGCTATCATATTTACTGGCGTAAGTGAGAGAAAGAGACAAAGCAGCACATAACGGAAAGAGAGGAGAGAGAAAAGGAAAAGAAAGAAAGAAAATGTTGTACCTATTGATGATGTGAAAGGAAGGATGAGATCCAGTTGTACCACTGACTATTCAATGAATTATAGGTGTCACGCCTAATGCTTTCTTTATCGCACAGAACACGAGCTAAATAGAGTATGGTTGAGTTTTTGTACTTGCTAGTGCGAGCATATAGTTTTCTATATTGGCTTCTGGTTTTACCTGATGAGATGCAAGGGGAGAGTTGTGAATGAAGAGGGTGGTGTGAGTTAGATAAAATGGATTTGGCCCATTTTCCACATGAGTCCATGTGCCTGTCGACCAGAATATTAACGAGCTGGTTAGGTGGCACGTTGCTTACCCTGCTGACAACCTTTAACATCCCGCGTAATATGTTATAATCTTTCTTCAGTACCCCGGGAAAAAGTAAGGGGGAACAATAGATAATAATAGACAGAATGCGAGAATTAATGAATTGATGCCACGTTTTAATTTGATCATCACTAGTTCTTTTCCAGCCTAATCCTACGCCAGCTAACATTTCTCGTCAAGGAAGACCGTGGCTAGGTATGCTTATCACCTTATACGGTGGGTACAACTCATGCACCAGTGATCAAGCACTGCTATCTTTTCTATATGTTTTACTTTCAGTAGCCATGTCTCACAGACTTAAAGGAAGGCCGGTCGAACCACTGCAAAGTACATGTGTCCTTGGATCGATATCCGGGTGTCACAGCTAATTTCCCATTGAAAATGTTCTTGAATGCGGACACCATAGAAGATGAACTGGACAATCTCAAGAGAATCCTCGTCGACAATTGCTATCGCGAAAGATTTATTCCAAAATCTATGAATCATAGACCAGAAAAGCCGCCCATGCTTAGCGTCCCGAAAAAACTACTCTACATGAACCTTCAATTCAATGGAAATTTATCTGCGGAAACACTAAAAAATCGACTGTCGCGCTCACTTAAGAAGACCTTCTTCGCATCTGAACTACGACTAACCTTCTCCACAAAACCTATGATTCATGTGAACGTGAAGGATTAGCTACCACTGCTGGCCTCATCAATGTGTATTTATCAATTCACCTGCTCGTGTGGAGCCAGGTATGTTGGCCGTACCCAGCGCTCGCTTTCCAAACGTATCACCGAGCACTTACCAGCATGGTTTTACAAAGGAGAAAATCGATGCCCCCGCAGTTCCATCTTAGAACATCTGATAGAATCCGGACACCAAGCTACACCGCGAACAAACTTCAAAGTCGTCTACAGAGTAAGAAGTAGTCTCCCTAGAGGTGTACGAATCAGACTTCTTCAAATTGCAGAAGCAATGGCGATTCACTTGCTAAGTCCTGAACTCTGCATACAGAAGAAGTTCGTTCAGTCACTACACTTGCAATGGACGTAATCTATCTTATTAGCCGACAAGTAAATTCTACCTAATCTTTTCTTCTGTCTCTTCATTAGTATTATTTTGTCTTCTCAATTGTAATATTTTACATTTTCAACTTTCTTGTTCTCTACCCCCACCCGATTCAATCTCTACACCCCACTACCACTGTTACTGACTTGAACAACGCTCAGTTTCTAGTCATTCATGTTACGTCATCCAACTTATTTGCTCAATCTTACGTTAGCTGCTGTTTGATTAACCTTGTTTCTATATTAGATCATTCTTGTAATACCTGATCAATTATCTAAACTTAACAAACCTCATGTACACACACACAAATAATTATATATAAATGCGATTGTGCAGCTATGTGAATGAATTCGCCGAAAAGAGTCTCTTCGCTGAATGTCTTCTCTTTTTCATATTTACACACTTAACAAATCCCACACTGTGCACATGGCTTTTCATTTATTTTTATTTATTTTATTTATATGCCAATGTGAAAATGACCTCATGCTGAAGAATAATGGCTAAAATAATTTATCATATTAGCTGGGATTTTTGGTATATTATGGTTCAAATAATATTAATTTGATAAATGCTATTAGTAGCATTGAATAGCTAAACACTAATATACAAAAAAAAAACAATATATTATATTTTGTTTTTCATTCATTCGAAAGTACAAAAATAACTTTATGCTAATAAATTACTACCATTTATCGACTATTTAATCATTTAGTCAACCTTTTATTAAAATTAATTTACTGGCATTAAAATTGTATACAATCAATTAAATAATAAATTATATTTCTTTCTGTTTGATAAAATACTCAAGATTTCTAATTTGATTTTGGCGGATTTAAAGACTATTGATCCAAGTAAACATATGCCCAAATGACCTTGGACCAGCCAATCAGTATTTAGTCTGGTAATATCGAGGTTACAAATGAATAAATTAAGTTTATAATAAATCATAATAAGTGCTGTTTTGGATTTTCGGGAAATATATATTTCAACATATATGCTAATAAATCCTAATCTTAACTTTAGTCCCTCCGTAATGTAATAATAAATAACCTTAAACTCTACCTCCTGACCTAGAACAATATCCATTTAGATTAATGGCGGCAGTTCTATGAGCAAGTGGCTCTTCCTCTTGTAACATTTAAAAAAGA
This sequence comes from Trichobilharzia szidati, assembly GCA_944472155.2. Taxonomy (NCBI): domain Eukaryota; kingdom Metazoa; phylum Platyhelminthes; class Trematoda; order Strigeidida; family Schistosomatidae; genus Trichobilharzia; species Trichobilharzia szidati. Next base: position 18,993,827 of record OX235273.1, on the reverse strand, counting down.
AAGATATGCTTTTGAACATTGTAACACTTGTTCTTAGGTGAGTTCACATTTCCTGCTGATTGATTGTGTTGGAGTGGAATATTTGTGCGGGCTGTCTTGCTCTACGCCTGTGAAACCTGGCCTCTCCGAGCTGAGGATGTGAGGCGACTCTGCGTCTTCGATCATCGCTGTCTCCGGAGGATTGCTTGCGTTCGATGGCATCATCGCGTGAGTAATTCTGAGGTTCGGCGGCATGTGTTTGAACACAGCGGAGATCACCATGCATTGAGTGTCGTCATCTGGAAACACCGGCTCCGGTGGCTTGGACATGTGCTGCGAATGTCATCCCAGAGGCTTCCGTACAGGTCTCTGTTTGCTAGCCCTGGGACGGGATGGAAAAGGCGGAGGGGTGGTCAGTCCATGACATGGCGTCGTGGGATGAAGGATATTTGTGCTAGATTAGCATCGGTTGGTGTGTCACGACTCCCTGGTTGAGGTCCAAGAGATAGCTAAAATCGATGGCTCGAAACGTTATCGGATATGGCCAAGAGTCGTAATCAATGGCGAACGTGTTGCAATTTCCTTCTTTCTTCCCTTCCTGATGATAGTTAACGCATACTATTTGAACTTGTTAAACATGACTATTTTCCTTCCAGATGAAGTTCTTTATCCGTTTTCTACTTATATTTTACTTTTAATCTATGTTGTTTTATTATTATTGCGTGGTGCATCTTTCTTGGTGCCATATTGTACCAAGTTTTTCTGCGTTTAAATAAATAAATAAAATAATAGTGGAATATTTGGTGTTTATAGACAAGTCGGCTGCAAGTCAGGATACTTCGATGACGTTGTAGGATTAGCGTGAAGTTATTTTAGTTGTTGGTGACTTGCAGTGGAGTTCAGGGCATGGGAATTTCGTTGTATCTGGAACTGATCAACTGGAAGTATCTGAATAGATAATACTGATGTTATGTCGAATAAATCGAGTTTATAATTATTTTTTATGTGAATGGTGTTCAGTTAGAAGCCTGAAAACCATGAAGATAGATTACATTTATATAGAATTAGGTTATAACAAGTAAAAAATGGATTAAGGCCACTGTAGTTAGAACGATTGTGCTGACGTCATATATCACTTTGAAATACTTCACTGTTGATTTACAATAATGTGCAGCAATGAGGTGTTCAATAATTCAATTATTTGTTGGTCGAATTTCTTCATTAGACAACCAAATTGGAAGATGCTTTTGTGCAAGACTAGACAATATTAAAGTGATACGGCTTATGTACATAACTCCACAGGAGCTCGTGGACTGATATATATATATATATATATATATATATATATATATACGTACTGTCAATGGACGCGAACATTGAACGTTTGTTTATTGGAATTGGTAGCCATTGGCGGGCAACTCGAAGGCGCGAATGGTTCGATCGTGTGCAAGTTCGAAGAAGACAGAAGAATACGAATAAAAGTACTTTATAATTTTATTTGTACTAAACATTTGTTTGTAGACTTATATTAATCTTTGCTTTAATTGCCAAACAATATAACTTCCTTCAAAGAATACTGGTTTCTTGGAGATAAAGTCGAGAAGATACATTTTAATTATCGGTCCAGAGCGTCTTCGTTACAATAGGAACGTGGGGCTAAGTTCCTTGACATATACATTTATTTGGAATTCAAAAATCAATGAGCTTATTGGAAACTGCTGAAACACTAAGGATCTTTGATTTTGAACAGCTTGATGAATAATTCAGACTATTCAGATGAACATGGAGATTACCGACAACAACAAAAAAACACTAGTCGCTGTCAATGAGAGAAATCCAAAGAAGCTCGTCTCCAGTAGTTGGCACGGATGAGATCTACGGCACGCGACACAAGGAACACGATCCTTGTAAATCAAATGTGAGCATTGAACGTTGGTTCATTGACCTTGATCGCCATTGGTGGGCAACTCGAAGGTGCGAATGATTCAATCGTGTACAACTTGGAAGAAGACCGAAGAATATGAATAAAAGTACAATACATTCCCTGTAAAACATTTGTTTACAGACTTTATATCAATTTCGATCAATACAAGGTATTGCAAGTACCGGTGTTTTGGAGTTAAAGTCGATAATCGATTATAATAGTTATCTATTTGCAGCGTCTTCACAAATAATAATAATAATAGTTAAGTTCCTTGAAAATCCTAATTCTAAAGGCTAGCGTAAAGTTAACAAATGCTTCTGCATGGTTTAGAGATTTAGCGCGCGCATTATGGAGAGTATTTCCAATAGGCTACTAAAGACGTCGGTCGTTATACACAGAACTCTAGCAGGCAGTAGAGAAACCAAGAATCTATCCCTCGGTGAATATATACAGAAGTAAATGCAGATGGATTGGAAATAGGCTGAGTAGACCATTGAGTGATATTAAATTGCCCGGCTGACCAGTGGAAGGTCAATAAGAAACGATAGGTTGGCTGTCTGAGGATGACATGGATGCGATTGTGTGAAGAGGCAATGGAAGCTTGCAAGAAGTTATTCAGTCAGTTGAAAGTGATGATATAGAACCAAGCGGAGTGGTTAGCTGTTGATGAATCGCTAATTAATGCTTTATTGAAGAATGATTATGCTATCACATCGACTGAATGAAATTTAAATGATTTAACATTACGCCACACTTCATTGTGTACAGAAACAATATCATTCGTTCTACTCTGAAACCAACTGATTTCTGAAATATTATTATTATTATTGTATCCTTTAATTCCTACAGGAACATAGGGCTTCAGCCGTGCATGTCTCCATTGCATTCGGTTCTCTGCTACAGTCTTCACCTGGCTCCAAGTCTGCCCAAAGGCTTTCATCTCATCTTCACATGACCTACTCCATGTCACCCACCCTCGCACTGACGACCAACTCGCCGCTTCCCTTTCGGGTTCCACTCGAGCAATGGCTTGTCTAGTGATGTCACTTGATGCATTGTTTCCTCAGAGTATGGCCAATCCAATACACCTAACTCCGTTTCTTCCTGCATATTTGTTTCACAATCGGTTCCTGGTTGGATCGCTCATTGCCAGAGATCCCTGTCGCTGATCTTTTCTGGCCGGCCATCTGATCTTGAGTATCCAGCGAAGACAAGTGTTAGTGAAGGTCTGTAGTTTGTTTGAGATGCTCTTTATGACGCACAGTGCAAGTCTCTGATCCGTATAGTAGCACTGACTGACTTCACATTAGAGTTGCAAATCCGGATCTTATTTTTGATGCTGAGTGCTGTTGACCTCCACACAGACTTGAGTAGTGAAAGTTTGTCTTGCTTTTCCGATTCTTGCTTTGATATCCTCGTCAGTTCCGTCTGCCTGTAGTTGAAACGATGCTTCCCGGGTAGGTAAAGGTGTTTGTTTCTTTCAGGTTCCTTCCATTTATGCTGATTGTTGTCTGTTGTTGTTGCCCAGGAATCGTCATCACCTCCGTTTTCTCTATGTTCACCTGAAGTCCTTCCTATCTTTGATGCTTCTTCTGACAACCGGTTGCTTTTCGCTTGCATATCTTCCAGTTTGTGGGAAATCAGACATATATCATCACGGGCGAAGTCCATATCCTCCAAGTTTTTTGTGTGGGTCCATTTTATGCCTTTTTCCTCATTACCCGCTGTTTGTCGCATTATCCAATCTGCTGCAATCAGGAAAATCATTGGCGATAGTAGGCAGCCAACTTTTCCCACTCCTGTCCTCATTTCGAATGATTCCGTAAGTTTCCCGTTGTGGATTACTTGTCATGCAGCATTGTCGTACAGCTGTTGGGTGAGATGTATAATTGTCGGTGGCACCCCTTGGTAGTAGCGAAGTAGTTTCCAAATCACCTCTTGACCGACGCTGTCTGCTGAAGGTCTTTTCAAAGTCGATGAAGTTGAGATAGAAAGGTGACTGCCATTCCAGGCTTTGTTCTGAAAAAAGGTTTCTGAAATAGGTAGAGACATAAGCGTTGAAAGATAGATTTCCACATTTATACATAATATCTCCTGTCTCTTTAAGTTATTTTTTTTAAGTTAATGAACAAGGTGAATGAAACCGAGATAGGGAGATAGACAGAAAGAGAGAGACAAATACGAAGAGGAAGAAGGAATAATCAGGGCATAAATGTTTCTAATTTTATCCTAAAAATCATCACTTTTACAGTCTGTCGTATAATTACAAGATAACTGAAAAATCAACAATGAAATGTCTACTGGTGGTGGTTTCAACTGGAAGATAATCAGTCATTTTTAGATAAGATCAATTGATAGATTTTTCTTACATACAAGGAGATTAAGAAGAGTTGAATATTGACTGTCCAATAAATATTGTCTGTCAAAACGTTTTTAAAAACACTAACTCCCTTCTCTACTAAATTATATCTCAGTGTAGTCAACTTTACGTCTTTTTAACTGAACTTAACGACTTAGGAATCGACTTGTTACCAGGGTATAGTCTTATGAACTTGGAATATGCAGATGACATAGTCCAGTTAGGGGAGGACGCTGACAAAATGCAGAATCTTCTGAACACCTTGAGCAGCAATCTTCGTATGTTTGGCATGCGATTCGCCCCTGTAAATTGTAAGATACTGCTACAGGACTGGACTACGTCTACCCCTAGCTTAGTGATAGAGAGTGAAGTGATAGAACATGTTGACCACTTCACCTATTTGGGAAGTTGTATCAGCACCAACGGACTGATTGGCGATGAAATCTCAGCATGGATCCAAAAAGCTCGAGCTGCTTTCGCTGACTTACGCCATCTCTGGCGTAGGCGTGACATCCGGCTATCAACCAAGGGACGTGTGTACTGCTCAGCAGTTCGCTCCGTCCTTCTCTATGGCGGTGAGACGTGGTCATTGAGAGCGGAAGACATGAAGAGATTGTCTGTTTTTGACCACAGATGTTTACGATCTCTTTCTCGCGCTAGGTGGTATAATAAGGTAAGTAATGTTGACGTTAGGCGTAGAGTGTTGGGCAAAGAGGGAAAATCAATCAACGAGACTATAAACTTACATAGATTGAGATGGCTAGATCACGTGCTGCGCATGCGTAACCATCGCCTTCCCCGACGGACGGGCATTACTAGCTGATATAGGTGCAGGTTGGAAAAGAGTGAGTGGTGGCCAAACAAAAACATGGCCTCATCAATCCATGAAATCCTTGACAGTTAAACTGAGTCAGGTAGGGAGGGAGATGCAGACTTCCGGGGTGGGGCCTGCCCTCGGGACTCTAAGAATCAATGGCTGGAGACAATAGGTGACATGGCTCAAAATCGTTGTCAATGGCTTACGCAGAGGTATTCAGTCTCTTGTGTAATCTTTCATATTCCTTTCTACCATTACTCATTCTGTTTCACTCTTATACTTGTCAAAACTCTATTGATTCTCTTCTCTCATTTTCCTGTCTACCTTTGCGTGGTATTTGGAACGTGGCAACTCGAAGTGCTGCACTTCGGTGCCAAGTTCTATGTTGAATCCAGACAGACAGTCAACTTTACGTGTGTGTGTGTGTTTGTGTGTGTATGTATCATGCCCACATGTTCGTGCAAAAATAACTATTCTGTATGTCGTAGGCAGATTCTTCAGAAACAGTTTGTCGACTGTTATCCAGTGTGTTCATCGCTGATAGCCAGCAGTGGAACATGCCAGTGAACATGCCTTTCTTCTTAATTAGGACTTACTGATCGAATATATATCTGGATTCCAAGAAATGACCATCCATATTCCTCAATAAGGATCTAACTCAGCAGCTATCGTGCCAAACGAGTCGATTTATCATTAGCGATCGAGAATTCCCCTTGAGTGAAACTGAATAACCGTACATTTAAACGTGTCAGAAAAAAATATCCAGTTTGGTTGACTGAACATAATAGTACAACGAAGATTGCCACTTTTGAAAACCTTGTAAAGTCAGACGGTTTGATTTCGAAGGCATATTTAACGAATGGCTAAATCCTTCAGTACACATGCTGTTTTAAAATAAATGACAAATTGAATTAGAAATAAAGAAAAATTGGACTAACCATCAAGAGTTTGGTGCGTCGGTGGCACAGCGGTAGAATACTCGCCGACTATACAAGTGGTCCGGGTTTCGATCCCCAGCCACAGATGCACTCCTTTACCTCGGTAAGCCAGTTTTAAGAAACTGGTAAAGAGGGAAAGTTGGGCGTGAGACTAGCAACCCCATCTCGTAAAAATAAACACCACTGCTACCGAAACTTCAAGTCTCTAGCTTGAAGCCCAATGTTCCATCTGGAACGTAAAGGAATACAAAAAACAAAAAAAAATCAATTCTTATCACGAATTGAAATCAGTTAGAGAACCTCTGGAAAATCACAGAGTGATGGATAACTGTTTACTCCTACTTTGGGATTGTTCATCAGCACACACCCACAGAGGTTCGAATCCACGACCTTACGGTGCTACGAGGTGAGCTCACAGACCATTCAACCTCCAGTTGCCCATGAATTTCAACTTCTGCCAATTCGCAATATATATGTTTCCACTAAAAAGTAAGTAGCCTTTTGAATTAGTGTTCATGCTACTGACCAGCGTCTATCGGTTCATCATTCAACACCACTCATGGGCAAATATTCTAAAATTTTCACCCATAAAGTTACAGGTTGTGTGGGATCTATCAGTCAAAACAAGTCATTGACAAATTCATGGTTCAGCGAAGAAATTTCTTTTCAACGACTTCATTTTCAAGCTGTACAGTCGTATTTATATTACAGAAAAGGTCATTAAGTGGCACTAAGTAATTGCTCAGTCAATATATATATGATAAGAAGTACGATAATTAAAATATTATAAGGGGTAGAGTTGAAGTGGATAAATTACAAAATTATTAAAGATTGTTTTATAAGTGAATTGAAAAATGTTTTACAGATGTCAAGTGTTGTATAAAAAATTTTATAAAATAAGAGTACGATTATGATAAGAATGAAGATGTGAAGTGAAGTGGAAAGAATTCAAGTGGTAAAATAAAATAAAGTAAAAACTAGAAAGAACATTACTATGACCAAGGTAAAGAAAGGCGTTTGACAAAACGTTTTTGAACACATAATTTAGGTTTCTGTTCATGTATAGCTAAAGCTTCGGCTATGCATAAGCGAAGAAAACGTAAACTTTTGGATCCATTCGATTTTGCCATGTAGATAACTTTGAAAGATGAATCACGTGGGGCTAAATGACCTGACTCTAACAGATGATCACAGATAGACGACTTCGCAGTTCTACGTTCGCCTTTCATTAACCAGACTGGATAGTGTTCAGCTACACGTTTTCGGAGATTACGCTTACAACGTCCAATATAAACAGCTCCACAAGAGCAGGTAAAAGAGTAAATACACATGGATGTGGACAAAAGCGGTAATCTATCCTTGACGCATTGTCTAATCATATTTCGGCTGGTAAAAACTAGTTGTAAGTCAGCTGCAGGAAAAGTACGTTTAATACATTTAGATAAACGATTTTTAATCAATTCCGAAATGGTGTCATCTTTGAATGCCAGACTCATAAACAGTTTCTTCTTTGGCACTGTAATTTGTCTGGGGTCGTGTTCTTTCTTGATATTACGTTCGATAAACCTTGTAGGATAACCATTATTAAGGAGATTTGATCAAAGCTTATCTAGTTCACTATCGATTGTCTCTGCAGAGCAGATTTTACGAATTCTAGAGCATAAGGAATGAATAAGATTTCTCTTCCTCCCTAACGGTACCCAACTGTTGAAGTTAGTGTACTGCCCAGTGAATGTTGGCTTTCGGTAAATCGACCTCAGCAACGTACCATTCTCTCTTCTATCTAGCTTTACATCAAGGAAGTGAAATGAGGAATTCGACTCTTCTTCGACCGTGAAAAGCAAAGATGGGTGAGAACCATTAAATATTCCAAGAAGTTCACCAGTTGAAGAGTTTTCGTCACATACAATGAAAGTGTCATCTATATATCTTTTATACATAGACAAACTACCGATGGTTTCCTTTAGTGGGCCATACTCTAAGCTAGCCATGAAGACGTCCGCTAAGAGAGGTCCTAGAGGAGACCCCATTGCGACTCCATCCCTTTGATTGTAGATGACATCATTAAATCTAAATTGCACATTCAGTGTGCATCTCAATAATAGTTGTTTAAGATATTCAGTTGGTAACCCAATGTTCATGCTATTTGAATCAATATACTCACGTAGATAGCAGATAGTGTCTACTAGTGGTACATTTGTGAACAAAGAACAAACATCTAGCGAAATCATATGCTTACCAGACACATCAATTTCATCAACACAACTGATAAAGTCAAAAGTGTCGGAAAGACTATGTTTGCATAGATTTGATCTCATTGGTTCCAGAATTTCTGCAAGCCATTTAGCGGTAGGGTGATACGGTGAATTCAGTATATCCAGTACAGGTCGCAGAGGGACATCATCTTTATGCACCTTTGGAAGACTATATAAACGGGGAATAGTTGAACCAGATGGTTTAAGCTGTTCAAACATATATGGAGTAATGACGCATTCTTGCTTGAGTTTTGTCAAAGTTTTTGATAATTCTTTCTCAATATTCTCTGTCTTGTCTTTTTAATCGGGTGATTTTTGAAATTTTTCTTCATCACTCAGAATGGTACATAATTTGTTGACATAGTCATCATGATTAAGAATGACAATACCTGATCCTTTGTCTGGACGAATCAGTATTATGTTTTTGTTGTTAAGCAATTCATTAAGCTGTCTTTTGTGTTCTTTTGATAACATATGTCGTTGTCTGCCTTGCGTTCATTGGTACTGGTAATAACAATGAATAACAATAAATTCATGGTTGATTATAATAGGAATCAGCTTTAAACAGTATGATTCATCGTGCGGTTTATCGTGTGATCGGATGACTGTAAAATTTCATCATCATCTTTTTTTTATTAGCTTGGTCTTTCTAAAATCACCAACCAATCAAAATACTTATTTTTCACGGACTTAGCCGAATTGCATACAAATTGCAACAGTCTATTTTCTACTGCCCTGGGAAGAGATTTTAATGTAGTTAAAATTGGATAAATATGGCGTATTTATTTTTCCTAATCGAAGTGTATCCTAACAGTTGCAGGCCAGTGTCTTTGTCTTTTGTTATTTACATGGTTCAATGAAGCAGAAGGTACCAGAGACGAATAGGCCTAATTAGCATATCGGTTGAGTTGTTCATTGTGTTAGCATCATTATACCCACGCATATAAGTCAACTCGGTCATATCAACTGTCGAAGGGGTAATATCAGATAGCGACATAGATCATAACAAATCAATAGTCGTTAAGTCAGGTCTAGTGGACTTGATTTCAAGACAGGTTTGCCGATATATTATGACATCATATCCTTATTTTCACTGTTAATGTTAGATCAAAACGATATTTTTACGAGTTGATCATGGATTGATGTCAGTTAGAGAAACACTGAAAACCAGGGAGTTTGGGAATCATAGACAGTACGCACTCATTGGGGTTCGAACCCAGGACCTTCCGGTTACAAGGCAAGCTTGTATACCATTTAGCTACTGGGACCCAATTTAATGGCTCATGAATTTTAACTTCTACCAATTCGTGATTTAGCGCGACCCTAACCAATGTCGTTGGTGGGACATCCATCCTCACACGTGACATCTGGTTGAACCTCACGGGTCCCAATGGCTGAATGGTATACGACCTTGCCTTGTAACCGGAAGGTCCTGGGTTCGAATCTCAGTGGGTGCGTACTGCCGATGATTCCCAAACTAGGATGAAACACCTGTCCAGTACTCCCTGGTTTTCAGTGGTTCTGTAACTGATATCAATCCGTGATCAAGTCGTAGGAACAAAACTAACCCTTACAAACCAAACTATAGATAACAAAACGATATTGTTTCATTCAATTAGATCTTCTTCAGACTTCACTCTAATTTACTTAGGTTTATATGTAAGAAATTTAGCCGACGACAGTGATTTTCTGGATCAGATAATAATATTAATAATAATGTGCTAAATGTGTTGAACTTCAGTAATAACGACGATTTTAATGGTAACAAAAATAATTGTAATGGATCACCGAGCATCTCTCTTCATAGTTCGGAAAAGTCCAATTAAAATATATAAGAAGTTATAGTGTCTCTCATTTAAATGATAGCGGTAATCAGGTGTACAGAAGAAGTGTCTCCAAAGGTTCCTATCGCATTCGATCGGAAATTTCGAATGGGATTCGAACCCAACTTTTCCACATGGCAATTAATTCGAGAGAAAAAACCCAGTACCTAAACATACAGAAGAAGTTTGTTCTACCCATGTCTCTCCCTTGCTTGTCTAGGTAAACTCGAAACAAAGCCCTCCCACCCTTTCTTATTTTCTATTTCCTTCGTACTTTTATCATATTTATTTCAACTCTGATAATTTGTCCACTTCAACCTTAGTATTACATAACATGTAAGATTCGACCTAATTTATTTATTTACTTATTTAGTGAATTGCCTACAACGGTTAAATTTCGTATATATCTTTGTAAATAGAGTGAAGCCTGAAGAAGTTTGAACTTCAGTCAATAAAGTATTCAAAGACACTAGAAACTGAACAGCTTTCTGTTGTGCACAAGTTCTATTATTATATCACTGGTTTGTATGGAATTGATTTGTTTCTCGAGTTTCACCATAAACAGATATCTCTCCGTGAACATTATTATTGACCGTGTTTGCCAACTAATAATAAAAAAATAAATCATTCGATAAGAAAGTTCAAATTCCAAGTCAAATAGCATATGATCAATAGAGATATAAATCAATAGGTAGTCATGACAATGGTCGTCAGGAGACACAATTACGATATTCACGTAGAGAATTCAGTTGGGTCCATTCCATACTGAAACCTATGCTGAAGATGTTGTCTATGAGGTGGACGAAGAAAGCTTCGCCAAATGAATCGCCAACCAGCTCAGAGAACACAACTAATTGAAAATCATCTCCTTGAGCCACAAATCTTCTCCGTTATTTCAAAGACTGTCTATCATTATCTCAATTATACTGACAATAAATATTTTATTTGATAACTGTAAGATCTTGTGGTGAATTCATGAAGATGAAGACATTTTATTCAGATTGACTTTAAATTTCATGATATGGGAGTATTTTTAAGCATTGGTTTTGTAGGGATTTCTGTTTGATTGATTGCATGGAGGATTTCATCATGAGCTGACATCAGTTAGAGAACCACTGGAAAACCACCTGGGATTACTGGACAGCTGTTTCGTCCTAGTGTGGAACTCTTCAATAGTACGCACCCACCGGGATTCGAATCCAGGACCTTCTGGTTACAAGGTGAGCTCGTAAACCATTTAAGGTACAGCATGTTGAAGATGAGGCAGTAACTAATCGAAGAAGACATTGCGAAATGGTCGCGCTATGTCGTGAATTGGCAGAAGTTAGAATTCAAGGACCAGTGGATCGAGTCTCAGTGGTTCGATGGTCTACGAGCTCGCCTTGTAGCCAGAAGGTCCTGGGTTCGAATCCCGGTGGGTGCGCACTAATGAAGAGTCCCAAACTAGTGGGACGAAACATCTGAACAGTACTCCCAGCTGGTTTTCCAGTGGTTCTCTAACTGGTGGGAGTATTTCACACACCTTTAAATCACACTGTGCAGAAATATGAAGTTAATGAACAGAATAAGAGAGCGAAATTTGATTTTGTAAATATCCCTTTAGCTCGGAGTGAAATAAGTACATTTGAGTATGGTTGATATGACAGGATGACAGAAGGTTGAAAATGAGTTGCGAAAAGAAAACGTAAAACGGATTACATAGAGGATATTATACAGTTACTTATTCAGGAAGACAAAGAAGGAAGAAAAAAAGAGTACGGTAATAAAAGACGCTGAATGGAATGTTTTTGAATACAGAGTTAAAGTTTTTCCCTATAGATTGCTAAGGCTTCAACTGTATGAACAAGATGTAAGAGAAATCCTTTCGAACAAGTTGGTCATACCATATATGCGACTCTGAAAGAAGTCTCTGCTGATTCTACATGACCAGAATGAATAATATGCTTCAGAACTGACCTGTCAACTATTCTACCCTCCCCTTCTGACAACCATACTGGTAGGTTTTCGTGGACAAGTCCAGACAACTCTGTACTGGTACGACTTGCGTACTTAGCTCCATAGATGCAGGTGAATTCGTAACTGCACACTGAAGTTACTAAAAGAGGTATCTTATTTAGACATTTTGGTGAACAAAAGCCTGTCTGGGAAAGGTACAACAAACAACGTTCGTCAAATTGCTCTTTACAGGCGGTTTCGGATAAACTCAATAATTGTATCCGCATTGAATTTCTGACTTATAATTAGTTGTTTCTTCAGCACATCCAAGTTTCAAGGAGCATCGGTCTTTCTATTTAGGTGTTTATTAATGAAGCAGGTTGGATATTCATTTTTGATCGGGATTCCAAGTCTTTCTTTGATACGTCTTCATCAATGCATGTACGGTAGATTCTTATCGTTAAAGGGGTGATGAGGTCTTTTTTTCAGTGATAGTCTGTCAGCTGTTTATAGAAAACCTACATCAACGGGCCAGTACACACATTTCCTCAGCTTTGTGCTCTTGAAATACAAACGCAATCTAATAAAGTGCTTGGTCCACAGAGCAAGAGAGATTTGCTCGGATGAATGTCTTGACGAGGAGCTTAACAATATTAAACGGTTGCTGAGTGAAAATAGTTATCCAGAAAAGTTTATTGATAAGAATATGAATCTAGAACCAAAACAGTCCAAGTTACCAACAGTTCCAAAGAAAGCCTTGTTCTTACAGATGCAGTTCCTAGGAGACAATACAAGTGAGATACCAACACATAGCCTCAGAAATGCGGTAAAAAGAACATTCCCTGTTGCTCAATTACGCTGTATCTTCAAAACCACCCCTCTTCTGCGTTCGGGAATAAAAGACAAACTGCCTAATTTCGCCTCTTCCATGTGTATATAACAATTTAACTGCTCCTGTGAAGTGAGCCAGTTACATAGGCCATACAATTAGGCGTGTTTCTCGTCGAATTTCCAAACATCACCCTGCCTGGTTAAGCAAAGGTCAAACAAAATCTATTCGCAGAGCTATTCTGGCGCATCTTGTGAATACAGAACACAAGACTGACGTTAATCATACTTTCAGGATCGTTTACCGCATACCTACGAATCTCAATTTCGCTTTAAGAGTTCGACTTCTAAATATTGCTGAGGCTGTGGGGACTCATATTAACAAGCCTAATTTATGCACCCAAAGGAAGTTAGTTCAGTCATTATCATTACCTTGGCCGTCCAGGTTTGAATAATCCAGAATTTTTGTGAAATTTCCCTAATTTTAGTTGATATTCTATTCGCTGTTATATCTTTATTATTATTATTATTATTATAATTTAAGCATCTTTAATGAACTGCAATAGCATTGACCATACTTTGCAAATCGATATTACTTAAAAAAACGCTAACATTGTTATTAACTACTAATTTAAAATATTCTGTGTATATAAACATATATATAATTGTAGAGCCTGGAAGAGGAATTTGTCGAAAAGAATATTCTTTGCTCGATTATTTTGTGTTTATAGATGTCTGAATGAATATTTTCCCAATATTCCATTACTTATGAACATTGGTTTTATTTGTTACTGGTTGACAATAACCTATGACCCCTGTTGTCAATCTTTATTGTATATATATGTATATTTATATATGTGAATATACCTTGTACATAACTGTACATATTTGAACTGAAGTCACCAAGAGAGATCGCCTTGTTGACTCATGTTTTTCTAATTAAATGAAATGGGAATTTTCATACCCTGAAGAAATCCAAGTTTTGTTTTAGCCAGAAAAGTGTATATATTACATCCTGTTTGATTGCATATGAATGATTGGAAATCCCTTGCATCGAACAGTAGTGCTTGTCAGTTAGATCGATATGATTGTTTTCACTATTGTATTGAATCCCTTTGACTCCAGAATGAAATATGTACTTTAGAAGCACGTCTCTAGTCCACCCTGTTCAATACAGTCTTTTTTAACCTGATTCACGATTGTCCATACACTCTCGTCTTCTCCTCACACGATATCCTCTATCTCAATATCGGATGCACGCCGAACTCGTTGTTTTTCTGTTTGAGTTCTACTCGAGTTGTTGCCTAGTGTGTGATATCACTCAACGGTCCCCTCTGTGTAACTCCGATTCATCTCCATTTTCGTTAGTAAGTTTTTGGATTATGGGTACTAGGCGGATGTATTCCCAGAGTTCCGTGTTGCTCATCTTTTCAAACAGGCTATTCGATCTTCACTATCAGAATAAGGCAGGTGTTAAGGAACGTCTGAAGCCAGTTCGAGATGTTCTACGTGATGCGCCTGCGAAGTGTCTTAATCATATTCGGATCACTGACTTGACATTAGTGTTGAACATCAGAATCTCGTTGTTTATATCTTGCTTCACCGATCCTGACTGGCTTTGAAATCCTCATGCATACCACCTGTATTTGAAACGATGCGGCGTAGACAAGCAGAAGAAGTGATGTCGGTGTAGGTGAACACTGGGTAGTTGGTTTACTAGTTTATTCGAACTAACCACCATTTGGTGGCAGACAATAATGGCGGTCGCTGCTTAGTCATATATTGGTTGGTAGAGGACTAAAGACACTGAGACCCTATCTAATGGCCAGTTCATGAATTCTAACTTCTGCCAATTCACGACATAGCCCAACCATTTCGCAATGTCCTCTTCGATGAGTAAATGCCTCACCGTCAACCTGCTGTACCCTACCGGTCATGGTTTCCCACCAGAACCTCAGGTAAAACTGGCTGAATAGTGAATAGTCACTAGTGAGCATCAGATTAATTTCCGAGTATTGGTTTTGTAGGGAATGTGTTTGATTGCATGAAGGATTTCATCATGAGCTGACACCAGTAACCAGAAGGTCCTGGGTTCGTACCCCGGTGGGTGGGTCCGTACTGCTGAGGAGCCCCAAACTAGTGGGACGAAACAGCTGTCCAGTACTCCCAGTTGGTTTTCCAGTGGTTCTCTAACTGATGTCAGCTCATGATGAAATCCTCCATGCAATCAATCAAACAGGAATCCCCACAAAACCAATACTTGAAAATTCCACGATAATAGTAAATAGAGTCACTGGTGGAATGTTGTACACATATTTTTCAAGCAGTAAAATCTAGTGTCATTCACTCATTCATTCATTTATTCATTCATTCGATTATCCAGTTATCTGACTCTTTAAATACGATATCCATTCAGTAATTTCTCATGATAATTAACATATATTTAGTATAAATAACTAATAATTAACCATTAGAAGTGATAATTAAGTAGTATATTAGCATTAAGGTAGTCATGCTTATTTATTTATTTATTTAGCCACCTGATCAACAGTAGAAGTGATCAGGATATTTAGATTTTGTGTCCTGTTAAAATATGTGTACATATTCATTAATTTCAGTGTATGGATATCACATAGAACTTGGTATTTATTTGGTAGAAGTTTGCAACTCTACACTGGATGCACCTATGAAGCGGGATGAAACCGCTTTCTAGTTCCTCCTAGTTCTGATCATACTTTGTTTGGTGTGATAGATAGATAGATGGATTGCTCAAGATAATAATTAACAAGGAACGAAGCTAAAGATCTATTATCACCAGGGAACGAGCACCCAAATGACTACAACTCAAAGTGAGCCAGAGTAATGAGGGTTTATATACATATATAAATATATATATTATTATTGTATCCTTTAATTCCTTGAGGAACATAGGGCTTCAGCAGTGCGCCTCCATTGAGTTCGGTTCTCTGCTAGAGTCTTCACCTGGCTCCATGTCTGCCCACACGTTTTCATCTCCTCTTCACATCACCTCCTCCAAGTCACCCTCACACTGACGACCAACTCGCCACCGCTTCCCTTTCTGGTTCCACTCGAGCAATGGCTTGTCTAGTGATGTCACTTGATGCATTGTTTCCTCAGAGTATGGTCAATCTACCTCCATTTCTTCCTGCCTATTGGTTTCACAAACGGTTCCTGCTGGGTTGGTTCACTCCCAAAGATCCCTGTTGCTGATCTCTTCTGGCCAGCCATCTGATCTTGAGTAGTATTGAGCGAAGACAACTGTTGATGAAGATTTGTAGTTTGTTTGAGATGCTCTTCATGACGCGCAGTGCAAGTCTCTGATCCGTGTAGTAGCACTGACTGACTTCACATTGGAGTTGAAAATCCGGATCTCATTTTTGATGCTGAGTGCTGTTGACCTCCACACAGACTTGAGAGCAGTGAAGGCTTGTCTTGCTTTCCCGATTCTCGCTGCTTTGATATCCTCGTCAGTTCCGTCCGCCTGTAGTTGAAACGTTGCTTCCCAGGTAGGTAGGTGAGGGAGGTTGTTTCTTTCAGGTTCCTTCCATTCATGCTAACTGTTGTCTGTTGTTGCTGTTACTGCTGCTGTTGACTAACAATCTTCATCACCACATCTGTTTTCTCTATGTTCACCTGAAAGAAGTTCTATCTTCTCTGGATGCTTCTTCTGACAACCTGTTGCTTTTCGCTTGCATATCTTCCAGTTTGTAGGAAATCAGACATATATCATCACGGGCGAAGTCCAGATCCTGCAGGTATTTTTGTGTGAGTCCATTTCATGCCTGTTTCCTCTCTCTCTCTCTGTCGCATTATCCAATCTTCTGCAATGAGGAAAATCATTGGCGATAGTAGGCAGCCAACTTGTCTTACTCCTGTCCTCACTTCGAATGATTCCGTGAGTTTCCCGTTGTGGATTACTTGGAATGCAGCATTGTAGTACAACCGTTGGATGAGATGTATAATTAATTGTCGGTGGCACCCCTTGGTAGTAGCGAAGTAGTTTCCAAATCACCTCTCGATCGACGCTGTCTGCTGAAAGCCTTTTGAAAGTCGGTGAAGATGAGGTGTAGAGGTGACTGCCATTCCGAGCTCTGCTCACTGATGATCCGTAGTGCTGCGATTTGATGTATGCATGACCTGTTCCTCTTGATTCCAGCCTGTTCTGGTCGAAGTTTTTCATCCAGGGCGGCATGTCTGATTCTCTCTAGTATGATGCGGCTTAGTACTTTGCTTGGGATGGACAGGAATATAATTCCGCGCCAATTCTTGCATTGACTTAAGTCTCCTTTCTTTGGTAGTTTAAATAAGTAGCCTTTCTTCCAATCCTCGGATACTTTGCCTTCTTTCCACACCTTCTCCAGTAGTGACGATAAAATAAATTTATTCGTTATAACTCGATTATTTCAACAGTGATAGAAAGCAAATATTAGAGTGCAGAATAATATGGACGCATGTCATTTCGTCAGATCTTGCCAGCTGCGTATAACCTACAATATTTAATAAAAACCAGCTATGATACATTTTTCATTGTTATGGTGATACAGTCCTGCAGTAGAGATTATTGTAAGGAGATCATATAGTAACAAAACGTAAGGATGATATGGTTGTTTCACAACATTATTTTATAGACGGAGATTATCTGAACAATGTGATGTGATGTATTTGTGCTATACATTTCGAACAATCTGATTCCTCACACACACTTACTTGTCAAGTCGAAATATATAAGAAAAAAAAATTAAGGGCAATTAAATTAAACAAAGTGACAAAGAATAATTAACATAACCTTCGGTAATCCATCCTCCCCTAAGAAAAACATTTTCATCAAATTACTATGTAACGGTGAAATAAACACTAGGATTTTTAGACAAAGGCTAAATTCGGTCATATGTAGGATCTATTATGCAGTCCGGCTTGTAATATTTGAAAAAGTCAAAAATATACTCCACCGCAAATCTCAGTGGTCATCTATAAAGGTGGTCAAGGGCGCTTGTTGAAATATGCTGAGGCTATAGCTATTCATCAACTTATGCCTCCCCATGGGTGTTCAAAGCAGTCTATTATTACTCCTAATCTACCTTGATAATCCTTATTTGATTGGACTACCAAACGTTGTGTCAATTATTCTAATTATTCTTAAATCATTTTGTCACTTTGTTTAATTTAATCGCCCTTAATTGTTTTAAATATATATCGACTTGACAAGTAAGTGTGTGAGGGATGAGACTGTTCAAAATGTATAGCGCAAATACATCACATTATTTTTCAAATAATTTCCGTCTTCTCATAACACTATCCAAATATATAAATGGGACTAACCGTTTTAAATGTTTTGAAAAGAAGACTCCATACACTAACAATCTGTTAGATGAATTGCTTAACATTGGTATATTATTATTATTATTGAAGCGAAGTTTCTTGTAAAACGAAAACAATATTGTTTTCAGGGGGGGGGGGGAAGTCAGTGACAACTGTACAATCAGAGCTAGTAAAATACAGTGATTAGAACTGAAGGGAACGGAGGATTGAAATCCTTCAAGCCGTGACCAGTAGGGTACAGCAGGTTGAAGGTGAGGCAGTAACTCATCGAAGAAGACATTGCGAAATGTTCGCGCTATGTCGTGAATTGGCAAAAGTTAGAATTCATGGGCTGGTCATTGGATCAGGTCTCAATGGCTGAATGGTCTATGAGCTAGCTCCCCTTGTAACCAGAAGGTCCTGGGTTCGAAATTCGGTGGATGCGTATTGCTGAAGAGCCCCAAACTAGGGCGGAGGAGGCAGCTTTCCAGTACTCCAGAACTGTTTTCCAGTGGTTCTCTAACTAATGTCAGCTCATGAAGAAATCCTCCAAACAAGTCAAAATATGGTGTTTACGTGTGTGTGTATGTATGAAGTTAAATAATGACTGAATAGAATGAAAAGATGAAAAATTAACTCCAATATGAAAGTCAATCGAAAAGTGAGTGATGGGAGGGGAGCGAGCTGAATAAAAAAATTGATGAAATCAGAAGACACTTCACTTGAAAATCAGACACACGAGTAAGAGGATATTTTTCACTTCCAGATTACCTTTTCTTTATAAAGGAATTTCATACATGGATCAGTCACCCCGTTCTCTTGATAAATTCTGAACGAAACAGTATCAAAACAACACAAAGTAGGATAAAAGCGAATCCGTTTTATTTCTTCGATATCTATTCAACTGCTTACTACTTGAATATTAGAAGTTAGTAGTTTCATTACACCATAGGTTGGTTCATTGGAAATAAACTGTCGAAAAGTAAAATTAAAAGAAGAACACAGTGACATTTAAGCACCTCCCCAAACATTCACTTATGAAACTCGAAGGTAATTCCATATATATAACTAGAGATCAAAGTACAATATTTACATTTCATTTGTTTTTGATTATAGCTTGATTCCACACCATATTTTTGGTACAAGTATTAAAATTTTCAGCATGTTATATCCGTAGCCCAAATTTAGCAGGCTGACTATTGATGTCGGGTGTCCGTCGGCAGGGGATCGAAACCCGGACCCTGTGTATGGTCGGTGACAGTCCTAACCGCTGTGCCACAGACACACTATGTATCGATAAAATACAGGCGTTTTAGAGTGTCTGTGAAGAAAACTATGTGGAGAAGGAATTCTGTATTACTCGGGATATTTCGAGCGAAAACTAACATCCACAGAAGTTTATAAATTTCAGTATAGCTTATTTCATGGAAACTTCTCATTGCAACAAATTAAAAATCAAAGCAAGTGATTCAGAAAAGAGACTGTCTTCATCAAATTTATTAACAAGCTGTACAATAGTATATATATATATGTATGGGTTTTAAGAAGGTATTCATTGAACAAAGTTTGGAATAGCAGTCACCTCTATGTCTCAACTTCATCGACTTTGAAAAGGCCTTCGACAGCGTCGATCGAGAGGTGATTTGGCAAGTACTTCGCTACTACCAAGGGGTGCCACCGACAATTAATTATACATCTCATCCAACAGCTGTACGACAATGCTGCATGTCAAGTAATCCACAACGGAAAACTCACGGAATCATTCGAAGTGAGGACAGGAGTGAGACAAGTTGGCTGCCTACTATCGCCAATGATTTTCCTCATTGCAGAAGATTGGATAATGCGACAAATAGAAGGCAATGAGGAAACAGGCATGAAATGGAGTCACACAAAAAAGAACTTGGAGGATCTGGACTTCGCCCGTGATGATAAATGTCTGATTTCCCACAAACTGGAAGATATGCAAGCGAAAAGCAACAGGTTGTCAGAAGAAGCATCCAGAGAAGATAGAACTTCTTTCAGGTGAACATAGAGAAAACAGATGTGGTGATGAAGATTGTTAGTCAACAGCAGCAGTAACAGCAACAACAGACAACAGTTAGCATGAATGGAAGGAACCTGAAAGAAACAACCTCCCTCACCTACCTACCTGGGAAGCAACGTTTCAACTACAGGCGGACGGAACTGACGAGGATATCAAAGCAGCGAGAATCGGGAAAGCAAGACAAGCCTTCACTGCTCTCAAGTCTGTGTGGAGGTCAACAGCACTCAGCATCAAAAATGAGATCCGGATTTTCAACTCCAATGTGAAGTCAGTCAGTGCTACTACACGGATCAGAGACTTGCACTGCGCGTCATGAAGAGCATCTCAAACAAACTACAAATCTTCATCAACAGTTGTCTTCGCTCAATACTACTCAAGATCAGATGGCTGGCCAGAAGAGATCAGCAACAGGGTGGGATCTCTGTGAGCGTATCAACCAGGAACCGATTGTGCAATATATAAGCAGGAAGAAATGTAGTTAGGTGTATTGGATTGACCATGTAACAACAGAAGACAAGGGCCAGGCAACAGATCGTTTATTACGAAAAATCAACACGTATTTATAGATTTTTATGTACATTATTGAAGGTCAATGTTAATAGAAAATACAGTCTGTTGATTGGTTGTTTCTCACACAAAGTTAACCTTGCATCTCTTGTGGCTGTGTCAGTTCATCTATATGTTAACTGTAACCGCCTGTCCACCTTGACCTTTGACCTCGATTACTGTCAACCAATTTGGCTAGTAGACCGCTCTCACCACAACCATACTCTGAGAAAGCAAACCATCAATTGACATCACACGCCAGGCCATCAGTTGAGTGGAACCCGAAGGGGAAGCGGCGAGTTGGTCGTCAGTGTGAGGGTGACTTGGAGGAGGTGATGTGAAGAGGAGTTGAAAGCGTGCTGGCAGACTTGGAGCCAGGTGAAAACTGTAGCAGAGAACCGAACACAATGGAGACGCACGGCTGAAGCCCTATGTTCCTCAAGGAATTAAAGGAAACGATAATATTACTTAAGAAGTTATATCCGGTGAGGTAACTGAATCATATTTGTGGTTGCATAAAGTAATGATGGCATAAAATGCAATTAACATGTGCAATTAGTTGTGCTCTCTGAGGTGGTTAAATATCAAGTGGCAAAACAATTAATGCCATATATAGAACAATTCATAGACTGCATAGAAGTTGGAAGGGGTGTATAATCATAGGATTGGTAGTTAAATGGAATAAATTAAAGGTCAGTCTGAACGAAGAATATTCTTTTCAATAAATACTTCTGCGGATATTTTATTGCAGCCTTTAACCAGGGTGATAAAGAAAACTTTCTACTCTGCAACTCTATACCTCTCCTTCAGTAGCCGTCCAATTTTCATCCAGCAACTGGAAGATGTCTTACCTAACCTCGTCTCTTCGCCTTGGATATACCATTTCAAATGTTGCTGTAGTTCAAGTTATATAGGGCGTATGGTTACTCAGGTTTGTCTATGGGTTCCAGAACTTTTAACAGTTTGTTTCAGCAAGGGGAAATAAAATGAATTGAAGGCTTGATTCTGTAACACTTGTTCGATACTGGACATCGCATCAACGCTAATGCAGCTTACAGGTTTATATACCGAATTCCCAAGTCGTTATCACGTACATTTTGCTTACGTCTCCTACATATAGCTGGAGCTGTTGCAATAGGAACGACTAAACCGGAAGTTTGTATCCAAGACGAACATGTTAAGATGCTGTTCGCACCGTGGCCAAACTTGGATTAATGATTCGTCTTCTCCTCACCGAAGTGCTTTTTCCCTTATTCCCTTTGGTTTTTTTGTTTGCGCTGCTTATTAAAACAAGTATTATTTTGATGTGGTTGTGTTCTCTGAGCTGGATAGTTAATTTGTGAAGCTTTCATCACCCTACTAGGCGACATCTTCAGCGCATACTTCAATTTGAAGTGACCTTTCAGATTTCTCCACGAGTTTATTAATGATCTCTCTTGGTGGGTGACTTTGGACGTGATTGGTTGTTTGTGTGTTTTCTCATCTTCTAGGTTATTTGTATTGTAATTCATTGTTTCTTTGACTTGAACTTTGACCCTTTGTATGTGAGGTTTCTTTCTTATCGGTTGATAAATTTTGTCTATCTCGATGTGTCCATTGATTGATGATTCACTGGAATGCCAAGCTTCTAAAAATTCTCTAGCATTCTTGTTGTTTCCGCTGTTTAATATTTGAACGTTGTCCCAGTCGAACTGATGTCCGTGGTTGTCTGTATGTAGTGATATGAAGGAGTGGATATCATGTCTTTTGACGGCTAGCTTATGTTCGTGGATACGAGGACGAAGGGGACGTCCACTTTGGCCAATGTAGTTGATACAATCTATTTTGTAGATGATGTTGGTTTTATCTTCCTTCGCTGTTGAGTCTTTTGGTTGACATAGAGTTGAGTGAAGTGACTTTGTTGGTTTGTGTACGACGTCAATTCCTAAAGGTTTGAAGAGTCTTGTAGTGATTTCTGAGATATCCTTTATATATGGTAAGGCGATTTTCTTTGTGCTTTCCTTGTGGGCTTTTGGTTTGATAAGTTGGCTTGGGGGTATATGTCTTTTGTTGAAATTCCGTGGATATCCATTCTTTTGGAAGACGTCCAATAGATATTTTTCTTCAATTTTTATCTTAAGGTGGGAGTGCTGCAATGAGTCCTGGCCCTCTTGAATAGTGTTTGTATGCAATTCCTCTTGTGTGCTATTGGATTGTTGCTGTTGTAATTCAGGATTTGGTCTGTGTGAGCTGATTTTCTATAGACTTGAGTTTCTAATTGTCCTGTGGTTGTTCGCTTGACTAAGACGTCCAAAAATGGGATTTAGTTTTCTGATTCCTCTTCTCTTGTGAATTTGATGTCGTTGAAGACGTTGTTTATCAGGTTATGAGCTTTATCTAACTCTTATTGATATAAGTATAAAACTTGGGCACTGTGGTAGAGTATAATTCCATAATGGATAAGAATTTATTTTGATAAATCACACAGTGTAGTACAGTTATATTAACTGGTGACGTTTCGAGCAATAGTTTGTGCTCGAAACGTCATCAGTTAATATAACTGTACTACACTGTGTGATTTATCAAAATAAATTCTTATCCATTATGGAACTTTATCTAACTCGTTTCTTTTGATAATTACAAATGTTTCGTCTACGTAAGCTTCGCAAATTAACTATCCAGCTCAGAGAACACAACCACATCAAAATCATCCACCTGAGCTACAAATCTTCTCTATCATATCTACAATTATTATTATTCGTTTTAACTTATACCTTTCATTTAAACTTCCTCTCAGTATTATCGAATTTTCCATTTATTAGTGATGATATTATCGCTTTTTTCAATATATGCCTCCACCTGCTCGTCATTTCACACATTCGTTATTTCATTCTGAACTTCTCATTGAAGTTTTCCTATCTCCTGTTTAACACAGACCACTTTGTACTAGCCACTCCATTCACCTTCACCTTTTATAACCTTGAACTGACTTTTTACATTTTTTCCTACCCCACATTCTACGAATCTATTATGACTAATCACCACCATTGTCTCCCATTTCACAATATATCGTAATCGAATTCAGCCTCGCACACACACACACACACGACTATTTATTTTGTCCCACCATAACTAATCTGTTCTTATTCTACGTTAAAAAATGTATCCACCGAATAATTGGCCATTATTATAACACTAACAACTGTTATATTGTATAATTGTAAGAACCTGAAAAGAAATTATTGTAAGGCACAAGCTTCGTTCAGATTGACTTTTAAATAGCATGAAAATAAAAGCATTAAGTAACATTGTGTGAAATTCGATAACATGTTGCCAAAAAATATTGATTAAGGATGACCAGTGTGGGACGAGTGAAATAATACCGGGACAATTCAAAAGGAGAATGATAATAATGGAAACACAATTGACCGAATAAGGGAAGTGTATGGAAATTGAATAAACAAAACGAAAGAGAATCAGAGACAAATATAATTAGGGAGTATCGTGCTTTAGCACAGAGGGACTAAGTCCATCAAAGTTGGAGTGGTTGAACGAACATCTTCTGTGTACAGAGACCTGCATTTTTTGTTTCGATGGCCAAAGCTCCAGCGAAATAGATGAGTCAGGCACATAGTGATATGGGCGAATTACTTTTCGCCTTGTAAATGATTTTGAAGGCGGAGGCTAAAGAGATAGGGTGATCAGCATCGACCAGATGTTCAATTGTGGTGAGAGCTGGATGCTAGCCAAATTGGTAAATGGCAATTTACCGCAATGTTTACGTCCTCAATGTTGGTTGTGAGAAAAAATATGAACAAAGACTGATTCAACAACCAACCATAGCTAACAATAATGTACATGAAAAGCTATATGATTTCTGTTGCATGGCCCTTGTCTTCGGTTGTTACACAATGATCGCGCTTCTTATTGCTCCACTTCCACATCTTCGTATTAACCATGCAGGATAGTGTTCTTGCAACCTCTTGGACAAAACTCGAGTCAAACGAACCATATACCTAGCTTCACATGACCAGGTGAATTGATAAGCGCATATAGAGTTGGTCAACAGCGGGATCTTGTCCTTAAGGTTATTGAACAGTAATGGTCTATGGGTAAAGGCTATTCTCAGAGATGCAGGAAGGAATGTTCTTTTCAGGTCCTGTGTTATCCTTCGTTTTATGATATCGGGAGCTAAGTCCCCTTTGAATTCCAAGCTCACATATAGTATTTTCTTGATTATTGATGTTATGCCACATTTTATAGGTTTTGAATGCATGTTCTTTTTGTTGTGATTACAGCTTGACTCCATCCACGCACCGTATTTTTTAGTACAGGTATGAAATTTTCAGCATGTGGAATCGGTAGCCCAAATTTTTAGGCCGAACATAGATATCAGGGTTTCGAACCCCGGACCATGTGCATGTTCAGCGAGAGTCTTAAACACTGTGCCACAGACGCACACAAAACTTGTTTAAAACTTGTCAGAAATCCATTTTCTATTGTAATTTTTCTTAGTAGACTTCAATCTTCCTCCACATTATCCGGACTATATGTAGGCCGAATGCGAATGGTAATTGACCGCATCAGGTTCCACTTTTGACCAATTCCCTCACCAGGTAAAATTTCTTAAGAACCATATAATTGTACGATTGTACTGTTTGATAATAAATTTGATAAATAGGTTCTCTTCGCTGAATCACTTGTTTTGACTTTAGTATGACTTGTGACTCTAAGCACTGACAACATATGCATCGAAATGAGACGAATCCAGTTCATTCTATCTACCGGTGTCTTGTTAACCGACAGCTTACAATCTGAATATTGGCAGTTCATTGTTCTATTGTACTTCTGACATATCTTGGTTAATTAGAGAGACAAATGTTGAACGATAATTTAGAATGACTAATATAAATAGATCTGATGCTGGCTAGTGACTTGCTACAGGATGGAGTTTCCTGGAGTTCTAGTGAGAAGTCGTGACCAGTGAGGTCCAATTAGATGTCACGTGTGTGGATGGTTGGGGTCACGCTAAATCACGAATTGGTAGAAGTTAGAATTCATGAGCCATTAAATCGGGTCCCAGTGGCTGAATGGTATACGAGCTTGCCTTGTAACCGGAAGGTCCTGGGTTCGAATCCCAGTGGGTGCGTACTGCCGATGATTCCCAAACTAGGATGAAACAGCAGCTGTCCAGTACTCCTTGGTTTTCAATGGTTCTCTAGCTGATATCAGTCCGTGATCAACTCGTAAAACATAACTAATCCTTACAAACCAAACTATAGAAAAATAAATAGATTAGTCGAAATCTAAGGTGTGCCGCTATAAAACCTTCTCAATGAAGACGAGGGTGGGAGAGGCAAGGTTGTCAATAAGGTACGAAGGTAGGTAAATTCTAAAACTACGTATGTCATCAGTACACTGCGAATAGAATAAATTTATTACACAAACAAGATATTATTGCGAGTTGGTTAAATGTCACACATGTGAAACATTGTGTCTGATAAATGATAATGCATCTAAATAAGCGTGAAAAGACATCAACGAATACATTTCATGGAAGGTGACGTCATCAACCAAAGGTCAAGAGCTAAGTCACTAGTGTTGACACAGAGGGCGAGAGAGATTCACTAAGGCTTCTTTTTGAATAGGTTTGAAGGTTATGGCCACATTATGATGCTTGTGAAGACCAAGATTGACGCTTTGTGGTCTGAACTCAGGAAACCAATTTTCGCCTCTTACAGTACAGCTAATCAGAGCTTCCTTGAGTTACGCGTAGTGTACAAAAATATCCCGATGACAGTGAAATGGGTACTGGGGTACTTTTCACCAATCAAAACGCAAAGTTACCTAAATTATGCTGTTATGCAGCTACACAGATCCTTTGGTTTCCTGAATACAAAACAAGTACTGCACAACAGAATTATTTGACCACAAATGACCGTAAGAAGTACCTGTAGTCGTCGAATATTCCCAACAGAGTGTTATCAAACCTCTGTCAACGAGAATCACTCATCAGTCATTTGCCACAGATACTCCGAGGTTGAAATCCCCGTGACCAACCTTGACTTCATTCATATAAAATCCCAATCGTAGAACAACACATCATCAATATCATCATACGACGGCAAAGGGAAGGATTAAAATTTGAGATTAAACAAGAACAAAGACAGAGAATAAGAATTAAGTCAACTGGTGATACGCAAGTGTGATGACAATGGTATATAGTCAGGGAGAAGTGCGGAAAATAATTGACAAATACCCCTCACATGTTTGTATACTAATTTACATGTACTTGCGGGAGCAGTTACATTGGAAGAACAGAGAGGAGGGCCTACGTCAGATTCTGCGAACATGTACCAAGGAGCCTCCGGTTAAAGGGACCGAATTGTTTAAGCTCTTCAATCGCCAAACACCTGATTGACACAGGACACCGAGTAGATGTGCTGGAATCATTCAAAATAATTACCAGACAAAATACCTCAAGTCTTCTCAGGTTTGCTGAAGCCATAGCAATAAAACGATTGAAACCTGACTTATGTGTCCAAAAAGAATCCGTTGTTGGACTTCAATTACCCTGGTAACTCACTTCTCAGTGACTCTTTGTTTTCTAATTTTGTTAACTCATCTTTCCACTCCCCCTTTTATTTTTCGCTTGACTCTCTTAAGAGATAATTTTTCTTGATCTTCTGAGTTCTGTCGGCTGTATTACTTCATCAACTTCTCATCTGACCTCATGTGCACCGAAAATTTGATCTCTTATCTAATAACATAACTATTACTAATTTTCTTTTGTTACCACCCCAACAACACAAATGGTTCTCTAACTAATATCAGCTCATGATGAAAATCCTGTAACCAATCAAATCCCTACAAACCAACACTTGAATATCAATGAGATGCTCACTAGCGACTTGCCCTATTCAGGTAGGTAGTTGCCTGAGGTTCTGGTGAGAAGTCGTGACCAGTAGGGTGCAGCAGGTCGGGCGTGAGGACAAATACTATTTTTTTTTATAAACCTTTATACCTTTATCGTTTGTGATATAAATCTCAATAAACAAGAGCTTCTCAATGTTGTTAATAGTGATCACCCAACTATTCAGTTTACCTGTGAAGAAGAAGACAATAACAGTTTACCTTTCCTAGACGTCCTCCAAGCTTTCACTACTCTCAAGTCTGTGTGGAGGTCAACAACACTCAGCATCAAAAATAGGATGGGGATTTTCAACTTCAGTGTGAATTCAGTGCTACTATACGGATCAGAGACTTGCACTGCGCGTCATGAAGAGCATCTCAAACAAACTACAAATCTTCATCAACAGTTGTCTTCGCTCAATACTACTCAAGATCAGATGGCCGGCCAGAAAAGATCAGCAACAGAGATCTCTGGCAGTGTGCGATCCAACCAGGAACCGATTTTGAAACAAATAGGCAGGAAGAAATCCAGTTGGTGGATTGGCCATACTCTGAGGAAACAATGCATCAAGTGACATCGCTAGGCAAGCCATTGCTGGAGTGGAACCCGAAAGGGAAGCTGCGGCGAGTTGGTCGTCAGTGCAAGGGTGACTTGGAGGAGGTCATGTGAAGAGGAGACGAAAGCATGTGGGCAGACTTGGAGCCAGGGGAAAATTTTAGCAGAGAACGGAACGCAATGGAGACATGTGGCTGAAGCCCTATGTTCCTCTGGGAATTAAAGGATACAATAATAATAATAATAGAATAATTGACCCTGCTAAGTTAAATAACCTAGAAAAAAGCTCAGCCATTGCACTGCATTCACTTGCATGTAGTCAGACAGCGACAGGCTGGGACAGGGTGAGAGTAGTAAAAAGTAGTTTAGTTAGATGGAAAGACAGAGAGGTTAATCACTGAAGCTCTGTCTGTCTATTCAAGTGCAGTCGGGAAAAATATATACATATATACAACAAATTGTGAAAACGTGTGACTAAGTTGATATGAGTGGCAAAAATTTATGCTGGAAACTTTGTCATCTATTGGTAATACTGAGTTATTGTGCGATATTTTAAAAAAATTTTATGTAATATGGAACAACACACGCAGTCTCTTACTTTTTTATTTTATTTTTTATTTTTGATCACAGCTTGATGCCACACCGTATTTTCATTACAAGTATGGAATTTTCAGCATGGATATCAGTAGCCCAAATTTTGCAGGCCGACCATAGATATCGGGCGTGCGTCGGCAGGGGATCGAACCCCGGACCATGTGCATGGTCGGCACACAATATCATGAAGTGCATGATGAACAGAGGAAGAGAATATCAGACAAGAGAATAATTCTTAGTAACCACCACATCTCTATCTCGTATAGGTTGATGGAACCGATCCTGACAGTTGTTTCATCATAGATTAGAGCTACTGAGTATTCTACACTTTTAATAATAATAATAATAATAATAATGATTTACTTTATTCCAAAAACAGTACTTGTGATACAGAATGGAATTTTCAGCATTAATCACAATATTGCATCTAATTTCCTCAAATTATAAATAAAAATTAGTCACACAGAAAATTTTTCTACATTTACAATAGAGTTAATATAAAGAAAAATGGAAAACATGCAGCATTTAAATGGAAATAATAATAATGATAGCAGCTAGGGTAATGATAATAATACAAGTGGAAATTGCCATGGGCTTGTTTCACACAGTATTGTCGATGCGGTATACAAATCCTTGCATGATTAAAAATACTGAATATGATGTTCTCTTTACATGATATGGTGAGGGAAAAAACAAAGATTACAGCAGTCAAAGAGATAAGTTGGTGTTTGCAGTTATGAAAGTTAAAACAAAGAATCAACAGGACCATAAATATAATAGAAATAATAAAAGTAAAACTTGAAGGTATATAAAGATGGATGGAGGAGATTGTTTATTTACTAGATGAAAAAAGGTTAGTCAATTCTTGCCTGACACTAATTTCATCACATAAAATACTTCCCAAGTATGGTATCATAGAAGTTTTATACTTAGATGTGCGAGCATACAGTTTTCTGAAGTTACTTCTTGTTCTACCTGAGGAGATGTAAGGTGAAAGTTGAGGGTGAAGTGGATGCTCCAAGTCAGACAAAATCCCTTTAGAAAATTTATTGCACGAAGTTAAGTGCCTATCGACAACGACGTTAACTATGTAGTCCATTGGGACACCACTCATCCTACTGACAGTCTTCAGCATTCTACGAATTGTGACATAGTCCTTTTTAAGCAAACCAGGAAAGAATAAGAGTGAACAATAAAGAAGAATAGGTAGGATGCAAGAGTTTATGAACTGTGAGAGGAGGGGTTGAGTTATAACTTCTTAATGTAGAATGTCAGGCGGAATATTTTACTGGAGATCGCTGAGACATGGGAAGACCAGGAGAGATCAGAAGAGAGAATAAGTCCAAGGTACTTAATTTCTGATTTAATTCCCAAATCATTGTCGTAAATCTTACAACTGTCATGAGAATCGACGGCTTCTTTTAACTGTCTTTTACATCTTAAGCTGAAATTAACAGTTTGACATTTAGAAGGATTCAGTTTAAGACCGTTAGACTTGGACCATTTACTGACTCCCGACAGAAAGCTATTTATTTTGGTACAGTCTAGATGGGAGTTAACAGCCATTGAAACAGTTAAATCATCAGCGTACTTTACAAAATTTATTTCATCAGACTGAGGCAAGTCATGTAAGAAGAAAGAAAAAAGAAAAGGAGAAAGGACAGCGCCTTGAGGGACACCAGCTTCAGTAGGCAATGAAGTGGAAGACTTCCCTTTAAACACGGTGTACTGCTTTCTTTCTGAGAAATAAGAGTGTAACCAGTTAACAGCCCAACATTCTGTTTGACTTGCAGCAAGTTTACTTAATAAGATGTCCCTAGGGACCGAGTCAAAAGCAGATGTATAGTGTAGGAAGGCACAAGGAACAAATTTAGCTCCTTTGTCTAGACTGGAAGCAATGTCATGATATAAGACGGCAGCTGCATCTAAAGTGCTTCTACTGTGCTTATAAGCAAACTGTTTTGGGTCATTGAAGGATTTAAGAGAGGGTACAAGACTAAGTAAAAGTAGCTTCTCCATAGTTTTCAAAAAAAGAGAGGTAATAGCAATGGGTCTAAATGTGACACATGCTCCAGTAGACAATTTAGTTATGGGTACAACTTTAATGTCTTTCCAAACAGCAGGCACAATATTACTGGAAAAAGATTTGTTAAACAGATCAGTGAGAGGGTAACATAGAATATCAGAACATTTTTTGAAAATAATACTAGGTACATGATCTGGACCTAAGCTCTGGGAAGGGTTTAGAGACTTGAGGCACTTTTGAACATCATTTGTGTTAAAACCTGGAAAGGGGCTATTATTAACACTAGTGATACTGGGAGGCATGGAATTTGAGGGAGAAAAAATTAAAGACTTATTAAGAGTACATACATCAGAAGAATACGGAATATTGTTTATCTGCTTACCACCAGTGATTTCCTTGAATAGTTTCCATATATTTGAAGCATTTTTGCAAGATATGAATTTCTGGTTATATATAACATTCAATCTCCGCATTTCGGACTTGATAAGGAAGTGTAATCTAGCCTGTGACAATTAAGTCACGAAGTCAGTCTTTGAAGTGGAGTCTGATGCTCCAAAACTACGCCTCTGTCACAGTTGACACTGATTATTTAAGTCAGGTAAATACGTACAAACTTTGCATTTAAATATTAACTCGGGAATAGATTAAATAGACAAATTGATTGTATCAATGAGTGGAAAAAATATAAAGGTAATTTATTCCAGAAATGATGGAGAAGGCTTGCAGCTGGTGTTACATGTATTTGTTTGAGTGGGTGAGCTATTTGTGCTCTGTGGTTTTACTGTGAAGCTTTCATTGCCTTTCTAGACAACTTTTTCAGTGTTAACTTCAAGTATCATGGAACAAATGGATTTGTGAAGACATAATAAACATTTTGATATTAGAAAGTAAAAGGATTGAGCGAAGAATTATTCACTTTTTAATTAGATCCTCATCTCTAGCTCTATCCTAATATATATATGGCATTTTTATTACAATACACAACAATTCACCAATCAAGTGGCACTGATTTGTCTGTTAACAATAATTAGTCAGTATATTATTATTATTGTTTCCTTTAATTCCCAGAGGAACATAGGGCTTCAGCCACATGTCTCCATTGCGTTCCGTTCTCTGCTAAAATTTTCCCCTGGCTCCAAGTCTGCCCACATGCTTTCGTCTCCTCTTCACATGACCTCCTCCAAGTCACCCTTGCACTGACGACCAACTCGCCCCTTCCGTTCTGGGTTCCACTCGTGCGATGGCTTGTCTAGTGATGTCACTTGATGGTCAGTCAGTATATCAACATATCAATGGGGTGATAATTAACCAAGAAAATTAATACACACAATTAAGAGGTAGAAATGGTTGCAACAAATGGATTGCGTAATGCATAATTTTGGAAAAATGAAGAGTAATTAAGGAATAAGCGTGTACACAGATTGATTGCGTAACAGATTGTTAAAGAGAATTAAACGATTTGGACAATGATAACTTGTAACTAGGGCTGAAGTCTTAGAAAGATAACATGTAATTAAAGATGAAGTAGTCAGGACACATAATAAATTAATCTGTACAATTATAATTTTTATAACTCATAAAGGTTTAGGCGGAAGGGGGCATAGTAGTTCGGTTTATACATTCATGTAACGATGGCCAAGGTAAGGAAAGTGGCTGTTTGGCTTCTTCATGTGGATTCCTATTGCTTCAGCTGTATTTAAAAGACGACCTTGTAAAGCAAAATTAAGATTAGTAGGAATGCGATAAATAATTTTAGATACTGTACTAACGTCAACCTTAGGCTCACTATCTACAAGGTGTGCTACAATAGAGCTAAGAATAGATCTTGTTTGTCCCTTGCTTAACCATGCTGGATGATGTTCAGAAATACGACGATGAAACTGCCTAATTGTACACCCGATGAAGCTGGCTCCGCAGCTTCAGTCAAACTGGTAGATACACATATAGGAGGCAAATTAAGGTACTTTATGCTTATTTCACGAACGTTGAATAAGGGTGGTAGTGAAGACACAACGTACCTCTGCTGCATAATAAGCTCTTCAACTTCATTCTTTAGGCACTGTTTTGTTATTTAGCTGATGTTTTCACCGAGGAACTGCAGTTTTATGAACAGTGTTTTTTTCGGAACTGTTGTCACACTGACTTTCCAAGGTGCCGAATTCATTTTTTTCCTAATGAACTTTTCTGGATAACCATTTTTTGTAAGCAATTCTCTAATAATCTTAAGCTCCTCATTTAAGCAGTCGTCTGAACAGATTAACCTAGCTCTATGAACCAGACACTTTACCAGGTTACGTTTATATTTCAGAGGTACAAAACTCAAAAAATGAGTGTATTGAACTGTTGTTGTAGGTTTCTTATACACACTCGTTCTTAGTGTGCCATCTTCTTTTCTTGCCATGAAGATGTGTAGGAATGAGATACTGTCGTTACTTTCTTTCTCCATGGTAAAGTTTATTGTTGAATGTGCATCATTAAACTTGTCAAGGATGTTCATTGCATCATTCTCGTTTTTTATAACCAGAAATGTATCACCCACAAATATATCGACAGTAGAAATCCAAGTCATTAATTACTCCTTTCAGAGAT
This sequence comes from Trichobilharzia szidati, assembly GCA_944472155.2. Classification (NCBI taxonomy): domain Eukaryota; kingdom Metazoa; phylum Platyhelminthes; class Trematoda; order Strigeidida; family Schistosomatidae; genus Trichobilharzia; species Trichobilharzia szidati. Next base: position 18,960,404 of record OX235273.1, on the reverse strand, counting down.
ACATTCTCTAACTTAGCGAGGAAAAATTCAGCTAGGATTGGACCTAATTATTTTATTCTTATGACCACTTCAGCCGTAGTTTCAAGTTATCATTGTCCAAATCGTTTAATTCTCTTTAACAATCTGTTACGCAAACAATCTGTGCACACGCTTATTCCTTAATTACTCTTCATCCTTCAAAAATTGCGCATTACGCAATGCATGTGTTGCAACCATTTCTACCTTTTAATTGTGTGCATTAATTTTCTTGGTTAATTACCACCCCTTATGGGGAAAATTTATTTTGATAGAGTCTCACAGTGTTATACAGTAATATTTACTGATGACGTTTCGAGCACAATTTATTGCTCATAATCATATCAAGTTAAAGAGGGGACATCTGAGACCCTACGTAGAATTCTAAATAAAACAGGAATTAGGGTGGCATTTAAACCTACAAACTCACTCAGGTAGGACAAGCTCTGTATGTTAAAGGACCCAGTGGACCCAATTAGACAGAATAATATAATTTACAAAATACCCTGCAATGATTGTGAGTCAGGTCAACTACATAGGTCAAACTAGTAGGTCAGGGGTAGTCAGATTGTCAGAACATAAGAATTTAGCTAAGGTAAGAATGGTTGACCCAGAGAAGATAAGTAATTTAGAAAAAAGCTCGGCAATTGCAATGCATGCATTAACACACAACCACACAATAGGGTGGGAGAGGGTTAAAATTCTAAAAAGTAATCTAGGTAGGTGGAGAGAGAGGTTGATTACTGAATCCTTGTTCATCGAATCTACACCCAACACATGCAATAGGAATGAATCATCACTCATACCTGAAATATGGAAAATAATACTACCAATCAAATCAAGTGAAAAACAACGGAACTATATAAATGAATTTAGGAAGTCGTGTGATTAACTTGATATGATTATGAGCAGTAAATTGTGCTCGAAACGTCATCAGTAAATATTACTGTATAACACTGTGAGACTCTATCAAAATAAATTTTCCCCATAATGGAATTACACTCTACCACAGTGCCCAAGTTTTATTCTTATATCAATAATTACCACCCCATTGACATGCTGATATACTGACTAATTGTTGTTGACAGACGAATCAGTGCCACTTGATTGGTGAATTGTTGTGTATTGTAATTAAAAACGCTGTGGATATATATTAGATTAGAGCCAGAGATGAGGTTCTAATTAGAAAGTGAATATTTCTTCGCTTAATCCTTTTGCTTTCTTAATGTCTAAATGGGGATTTTTTCAATAATTAGGTATTAGTTTGTATGGGAAAATAACGGAAATAACAGTGGAGATTACTGATGATTAAGGCATATGCTGGCTAACCATTTATATCGTATATATTATTATTTCGATATGCAATTACATCTAATATCGTTAATCGGCGCTTCACCTCCATTATGCTTGTCACGAATGATAACTGGAGACATTACACACTTGGTTCCCTTGGCAAATTTCGATAAGGAAAGAAAGACTAAATTTTGCAATATAAAATGATATCATTATTCTATTTCACGCGTTCCCATCAATTGCAAACTACCTGAAATTACAATGTTGATAAAAAAAATGACAATATCATGCATCATTGTTTGAATGGTAGTAGAGAGAATAAAATCAATGCATCCGAAATACTCAACAAACCGGATAGGAGTCGTTCCTTTTCTCTCTGTCCATTGTACTTACAACAGAAAGTTCACATGAACATATAAACGCAGACAGTGGTAACATCAGCAAGGTTACTTATCCAGTTTAGATTGGCTTATTGATTATGTGGTGCTGTGTAGTGCAATGAGTATAGCTGCAGGGAAGCATCTTTTTACTGCTCCCTCCATTCTTCGATCAAGTCTTTGTAATACTGCTTCACCTTTCAATCGGAGACAAATAATAAACAGTTCTGTCTTTTCAACAGTTAGGTGTTTCATTTTATCGCCGTTTTCTTTGCTATACTTCAGGATAAATCCCTTTGGAAAACCCATTTTCCCTTAGGCATTTCTTAACAATGTCTGATTCTTTTTCGACTTTGTTGGGTGAACATAACTTCTGGGTTCTGTCGTAGGGTTTCCTCACTAATCCACACTTGTAGCTGATACGACCTAAGCTGTTATAATGATGATATTATCCGGTTGTAGATTTCCTTTCTGTAGATTTAACCTTTTCATCATGCCATAGTTTTTTCTTCTTACATTAGGAAGCAGGAAATTGAACTCATAATCATGCTCATGTTGCATGGTGAATTTAATGTTGTTTTTTTTTATTTATTCCTTCACGTTCCCAGTGGAACATAGGGCTTCAAGCTAGAAGCTTGAAGTTTCTGTAGCAGTGTTAATTTTTACAGGATGGGGTTGCTAGCCTCATGCCCAACCTTTTCTCTTTACCAGCTTTACTTCTGGCTTAACGAGATAAAGGAGTTAAGGAGTGCGTCGGCTGCGGATTGAGCCTCGGACCATATGCATGGTCAATGAGTGTCCTAACCACTGTGCCACCAACGCACAAATTTAATGTTTGGGTGGATGTAATTGAGCAAGGGTCAAATAATATAGATGTGATTTTCCTATCGTTACGAATCACAAACGTATCATCAAGAAATTGTAACGCTTACATTTCAGATGCATTAATTACATTATATTCTCTCTACTAATATTCAAACATTGATGGATGATATTGTCATTTTTAATAAACATTATAATTTCAGGTAGTTTGCAGTTGACTAGAACGTGTGAAATAGAATGATGATATCACTTTATACTGCAAATTCAGTCTTTCTTTTTCTATCAAGATTATTGAAAAATTCCTTTCTTGTCAGGAGATTACTCGCTTGACTCCTCTTTTGCTCTGATACTTCTGTGTTTACAGGGACGAAGCATTTATTTTGGTGCTCTTATTCTGCTTTTTAATAATTTTCGACTGTTCGTTTGTAGGCTCGGTTACGAGCTGTACTGAACTGTGCTGCGTCGTATTAATCTGGAACTCGTCAGCAGCACTTACCCACTGGAGTTCGAGAACCGATAACCTTCATGTTACAAGGGCAGTAAGCCACTGGGATTCACTCCCCGTAGCCAGCGCATAAATTCCTGCTTCTGCTAATTCACATCATTCCAGCCAATGTCGCTCGTGAGTAACTGTCCTATCTATTGTCTGACAACCCTGCTGACAACTGGCTATTGATAATACACTAACTGTTGTAATCTATACTGGAGTATATAAGTGTGTTTATAATACATGCTAATGTTTTATCGAATTATTTATTTATTCAAGATCGATAATTTTCATTGCTGTAATGAGAATGTCACATGTTCTCACTGTGTAAAATTAAATACATCCTGATTATGAGTGCCTGTCTGTGCATGTGTGCACGAAAATGCATACATACATTTAATATTGCCATAAATTCATTTCATAGAGTTGACTAAAGTCCATTGATAATTTGCATTATACTCTATAATGAACAATATTTAAACAGTTTAACAGTTTATGCAAGCAAGTTAATTACTTCCCTTGTTAAATCGAATCATAATAAATTTAGTTATACATCCAGTCAACGTCGATGTGGCTCAGCAGGTAGAACACTCGCTAAGCATGTGAATGTGTTTCGCGGTCTGATCACCGTCCGATTCACTTCCCTAACCTTGCTTTCTCTGTAGTAAGTCCGTTAAAGACGAATAGTCGAGTATGAGGCTAGTTATCGTTTAAAAGCGCCATATATATATATATATATATATATATATATATTAACTTCAATCTATCAACTTTAAATACACAAATATTACAACATTTCTCTTCTGTACTGATTGATTTTATTTTTGTTTTTTATTTGTTTACATGCCAAGTAGAACATAGTCCTTAAAGATTGAGCTGTAAAGGTCCAGAAATACTTTTTACAGGGTAAAGACACTACTATTTTATTTATTTATTTATTTGATTTATTTGATTTACAGCTTGATTCCACACCGTATTTTCAGTACAAGTATGGAATTTTCAGCATGGATATCGGTTGCCCAAATTCAGGCATACCATAGATATCGGGTGTGCGCCGGCAGGGGCTCGAACCCCCATGCACATGGTCCGGGGTTCGAGCCAACGCATTCTAATAGATATTTAGATTTTAATTCGTCGCATCCGTTAACTGTTAAGGCGGGCTTAGTTAAGTGTCTAACAAACCGAGCCATAGCACTAAGTAGCACAAAAAAAGACCTAAACGACGAGATAAAACAAATAGAAGAAGCGTTGGTGTTGAATAATTATCCTTTAAAATTCATTAGGAAGATAACTAAAGGCCAAAGACAAAATAAAAATAATTATGGAACTAGTAATGATAACATAAATAAGAGAGAATATAAGTCATCCACTGTTATACCATATAAGGAGGGGACATCTGAGACCCTACGTAGGATTCTGAATAAGGCAGGAATTAGAGTGGCATTTAAACCTACAAACTCACTCAGGGACAAGCTCTGTAGGTTAAAGGACCCAGTGGACCCAATTAGACAAAATAATATAATATAATATATATAATATATATATAATATAATATATATATAATATAATATATATATTTACAAAATACCCTGCAATGATTGTGAGTCAGGTCAACTACATAGGTCAAACTAGTAGGTCAGGGGTAGTCAGATTGTCAGAACATAAGAATTTAGCTAAGGTAAGAATGGTTGACCCAGAGAAGATAAGTAATTTAGAAAAAAGCTCGGCAATTGCAATGCATGCATTAACACACAACCACACAATAGGGTGGGAGAGGGTTAAAATTCTAAAAAGTAATCTAGGTAGGTGGAAAGAGAGGTTGATTACTGAATCTTTGTTCATCGAATCTACACCCAACACATGCAATAGGAATGAATCATCACTCATACCTGAAATATGGAAAATAATACTACCAATCAAATCAAGTGAAAAACAATGGAACTATATAAATGAATTTGCAATGATCCTCGGCAGGGCGGGGGATGAACGAACCATCAACCTAAAACGACTACTGGCATACAACCATGTTTTTTTCACCTTCACTTCACCCAGTGGAATATAGGGGTTCAAGCTAGTGGCTTGAAGTTTCTGTAGCAGTGTTTATTTTTACAGGATCGGGTTGCTAGCCTCATTCCAAGCCTTTCCTCTTTACCAGATTTTTATTACTAGCTAAGCGAGGAAAAGGAGTGCGTCGGCCAGGGATCGAACCCCGGACCATGTATTATCGCTGAAATAAACAAACAGTATACCGGTTGGTCAGTTATTTCACTACCCAAATCAAGAGACCCATAATACTTACCATCAATATGAAACAAGGTCTTCTCACGCAACTACACAGATGCAATATCTTCTACAAAATGAAAACGTGACCCATAGAAATTCAGTTTTCAAATTACATAGCTTGTGGTTGGAAATCACAGCACATGTGATCTGTTTGTTACTGCAGATGGTAAACAAGAGAGTAAGCAAAATATCATGACGGTGTATATACTACTGACTGGGTTATATAAGTAGTTGAAAACCTCTCGCTTCAGACAGGGTAGTGTCGGCAACCCAACCAGACTGAAGAAGTGATGTAATCACGCTTGGAGCAGACGAGCTCATCAGCGGTGTCCCCGAAAGCGCAAAACAGTCATCTGATTTGCTTAAGTATCAAGCACTACTGTTTGATGTCAGTGGTAAGTGCCCTGTGTAATTCACGAAGACACCTGGAACGATTCAAAGTGATACAAACAGGGGGAAGAATAAATCTATGCAGTTATACATTATCTAACAACAGTCATAACAGTTACTGTAAAAATCTCGTTATTTCATCTTTATTTCACATTAAAAAACGCGATCGATATTAACCGATTTCACTTTGGCAATGAATGTTTCGTACGGACCAATCACAATTAAGTTAAACGAAATTAATGTTATCATAGTTTTTTTTTTTTTTTTCTGAAGAGTCAGCTGATTAGTGATGTGATATAATCATTCTTCAAAATGACGTATTTCACCTTTAATTTATACACACGTTTCACATAGAAACCAGTTTCTCATACGATATTTTCAGCTGTATGGTGATAATACCAAATGTCAGGCGATTAAAAACGAGAACGACAAGACAGGCATATATTGGGCTAAGGTCACAAAAGCTATCTGTAACTTGAAACGAGGCAAAGCGGCAGGACCCGACGGAATTATTCCGGAGGTGTTTAAATATGGGGGTGACATACTAATATATAGTTTAACTAAGGTACTAGGTAACGTCTGGGAATCAGAGACGGTTCCATCAGACTGGGGTAAGTCACTTATTATACCAGTATTCAAGAAGGGAGACAAGTCCTCATGTGAATCAGCCTAACGAACATAGTCTCTAAAATCCTAGGCTCAGTAATCATGAACAGACTAAGTCGAACTCGGGAGGAACAAACGAGGGAAAATCAAGCGGGCTTTAGGCCAGGTAGAGGGTGCATAGATCATATCTTCACTCTCCGACAGATCCTAGAACATAGGCACACTTTTAGGCGTCCAACAATTGCCATATTTCTTGACTTGAAGGCGGCCTTCGACTCCGTGGATCGAAAGGTACTATGGCAATGTTTGACTGTGAAGGCAGTGCCAAGAAAGTACATAGCACTAATCAAGGCACTCTACTCAAACTCACGTAACCATGTAAGGGCTTATGGGGAATTGTCATCTGAATTGATAACAACCAGTGGTGTCCGTCAAGGATGTCCACTTTCCCCTTTTCTGTTTAACTTCATCATAGATGTGCTAATGGAAGTATCCTTAACTAAACTTAATGACTTAGGAATCGACTTGTTACCAGGGAATAGTCTTATGGACTTAGAATATGCAGATGACATAGTCCTGTTAGGGGAGGATGCTGACAAAATGCAGAGTCTTCTGAACACCTTGAGCAGCAATCTTTGTATGTTTGGCATGCGATTCGCCCCTGTGAAATGTAAGATGCTGCTACAGGACTGGACTACGTCAACTCCTAGCTTAGTGATAGGGAGTGAAGTGATAGAACATGTTGACCACTTCACCTATTTGGTAAGTTGTATCAGCACCAACGGATTGATTGGTGACGAAATCACAGCACGGATCCAGAAAGCTCGGGCTGCTTTCGCTAACTTACGCCATCTCTGACGTAGGAGTGACATCCGGCTATCAACCAAGGGACGTGTGTACTGCTCAGCAGTTCGCTCCGTCCTTCTCTATGGCGGTGAGACGTGGCCATTGAGAGCGGAAGACATGAAGAGATTGTCTGTTTTTGACCACAGATGTTTACGATCTCCTTCTCACGTTAGGTGGTGGTATAATAAGGTAAGTAATGTTGACGTCAGGCGTAGAGTGTTGGGCAAAGAGGGAAAATCACTCGAAGAGGCTATGAAGTTACATAGATTGAGATGGCTAGGTGACGTGCTGCGCATGCCTAACCATCGCCTCCTCCGACGGGCATTACTAGCTGATATAGGTGCAGGTTGGAAAAGAGTAAGTGGTGGCCAAACAAAAACATCGCATCAATCAATCCATGAAATCCTTGACAGTTAAACTGAGTCAGGTAGGGAGACGCAGACTTCCGGGTTGGGGCCCGCCCTCGGGACTCTGAGAATCAATGGTGGCTGGAGACAATAGGTGACATGGCTCAAAATCGTTGTCAATGGCTTACGCAGAGGTATTCAGTCTCTTTAACCTTCATATTCCTTTCTACCATTACTCATACTGTTTCACTCTTATACTTATCTAAATTCCACTGATTCTCTTCACTCATTTTCTTGTTTACCTTTGTGTGCTATTTGGAACGTGGCAACTGGAACTGCTGCACTTCGGTGCCAAGTTCTATGTTGAATCCAGCAGCAGCAGCATATTGGGCTAACAGGGAGGCTGTAGATCAGCTGAACTTTACGGAGAATTTATGTCTAATGCTGCATACACTCGAAGGTTTCCAGACTAAAGTTAACAAGCTGATTGGCTAGACAGAGAAGAAAGGACTTCAAGTAAAAATGTGAAAAGGACAGAGGTGGTGAGGATAACCAACCAATCAACTACAACAAACACTAATCCCTAGCAAAGGCAAAAATTTGCAGGAGGAGGTCACTTCTTTTATTTACCTAGGCGACAGCACGAATCAAGATGTAAAAAACAGGATCTGAACGGCTGAACACACCTTTCTCAATCTGAAATTAATGTGTGAAAAGTTACCGCACTAAACACAAGGAAAGAGATTGGGATTTTCAACACTAATGGTTTGGAGAATTTGCATGTCATTAAAAAGATTTACAACAAGCCACTGTAGAGTTTCATCAGGAGTTTCTGTCAAATATCCAGAGAGCTGAGATCCTGAACCTATCGCTGGTTAAGCCAAATACGTAGAACACTGTACACTGTCTACATCCTAAATAGAGGAATATCTAACTCCCTGAAAAGAACATTCTCTGCTACTACATTACTGTTGGCATTCTCATGCAGCCGATTGTTCTGCAACAATTCCAAAGATAAACTATCGCAATTGATCACTTCTATGTGCATCTGACAATCCACTTGCTCATGTTGAGCGAAATACGTAGGTCGTTCAATGCGTGTTTTATCTAAAAGAGTCAAAGGACATTACTCCGCTTGAGTGCATAAAGGTAACACACAATGGATCAATAAGAAGTACTATGGTTGAATATACTATAATCAACACTGCTCACTGAATATGCAGGGCGGATTGAATCAAAGTCGTATGATTATTCACCATAAAGTGACATGCCTTGTTGTCTATATCACAAACTGCTGAGGAATATTGTGAAAAAAGAGACAAATGAAAAAAAAATCGAGGTAAGAGATTTACACATTTAGGTGTGCAGATAATGAAAAACATTTTCATCTCTCTGCTTAAAGGTAAAATGTATGGTTTCTTAAGTGTTGAAATAGTTAGGCTGACCAATGAACTGAAAATTACATAAACGATAACAGTGATCACTATTATTCATACTTAGGGGGGGTATTTAGTGGAAAACAGGACTTAAACTGCACAAAAAGAAGGCGCATCAACCAACTAGCTCCCCTAAGACTTTCTTTCATCAGCCCATGTGATTTGGTTTCCTCAAGTCCAGCGGAGAATAAGTCTATCCTTCATATTCTTTTATAAGTTTCTATAGTTGTTGGATTGATTTTCTGCTGCAGTGTCGTTAATCTCATGCCCAAGTTTCACTATTTTTACTGGCTAAGGATTAACTATTGAATCAGTAGATTAGTGAGGCTAAATGTAAATTAGTAATTCAAAATCTCATATGAAGGAAAATACATGAAATTTAGTGTTTTTAGAAAGCCTTTAACCAGATGTGGTTTCAGCAATAGTGTGATAACGTGACCACTCACCTTTTGTTCAAGTAAGAGGCGTACGTTTGGAACTTACGTTATGGAACTGTTCTGTCAAATCTTGACGACAGTTCATTTGAATTGTTTTTTTGCAATCGAATTAAATTAACAAAGAAACTGTGTAACTGGCTTAATCAGCGTGCTTTCACTCTCCGTTGTCTGCAACAGAATGCATATCCTAAATCCGTAGCTGTCGAGTCACCTGACAACCCCAGTAGGTCGACTAAAGCAGCTCAATCTTCAGAAAGAAGACAAAGCAATAAGTCTGACAGGGTGTTTCAACTAAACTCTAATCCTAAACACCATAATTTTGAAAATGTGTCTAATCGTTAAAATTCTAGATACTAACAGTTTGAACAGACATGGTGTGATGTTAGCTGATGCATAGGAAATCCTTATTAATAAATAAAAAATGGATATGTATCACTAGTTATTAACACTTGGTCAAAATTCCCGACTGTCCATATCTTCTAATGGAGATGTTAAGAAATGTTTTACAACTGTTTACCCACACACACATACACATTCTGTTTAAGTGTTTAACAAAGGTAGACCAATATTTGTAAGTCCGAGGTCAAATTTTGATCACAGCTCATAAAATTTTGTTTATTATACTTGTTGATACTTTTTGAATGACTCATGACTGGACAAATTTTCAAAAACAAGTGATGTTCCTTTTGATACTTAAACCTCCGTTATGTTAATTTCGATTAATTTCCCTGGAGAAGTTCGGACCACATTGCCGAATGAAACGTTGGAATTACTCATTTCAAATATAATTTTTTACAAATGTCTACTTCTTACTCGGTCTTCAAATATTTTGGAACTGTTCTGTCAAATCTTGACGACAGTTCATTTGAATAAGAGGCTTACGTTTTGCCGTGTTGTATACCCCCTTTCATGTGTTCATTTGTCCGATATCAGCTTACAAACTTATAAAAAATTCTGAAGTTATGTTTTTACTCGTTCTTGGTGCCATTTGTACTTACGCTAATTTCTGAAATCTCTACTCTCATTGATTGTTATCATTTTAAGTTAATCAAATGAATTTAGTGTTTCACAGGGTCATTCAAAACAAACGTATTCATCATCAACGCACAACGGTTTCGACAGTTATTTGTGACTATAAAAGTTTTCTGCTAACTCTGTATCTAGTCTACTAGTTTCCAGGTACTCAAGGTTTTTGCTGTGGTACTGGTTGACATTGTGGCTGATAATAAGGGTGGTCTCCTTCTGATCATGTTGCTCGCAGTGATATCATTCGTGATATCAGAAAAGGGCTATGCGTCTCTTACAATCCACACATAAATATATGCTTTAAAATCATTTTGAGCTGAGAATAATTCAGCATAGTGAGTAAAATAGGCCGACATAATCTTCCTAACTGTTCAGTTTTCTTATATTTCATACACTAGGTGGTTGTGGTGGTGTGAATGTATTGCACAGAAGCCAGGAAAGCTTCTTCAGCTTTTCACATGGGCACAAATTTCCAGTCGTTTTTTTCAGCTGGCTCCATTATTGTCCGTAAACTTTCAGTTACTCGTCTCATTATCTTCTCCATGTCACTCTGGAATAACCGAATCATGGCTTTCTGTTCACTTTCTAATGTACGGCCTGACAAACGACGATTACATTCAGTGGTCTCGTCAGCATGTTTCTTGTCCGTCGCCATTTTCCTCTGCTTATTTATTGAACAGTAGTTAAAACAAGCAATAAAGGTTAATAGAGCAGGATGATTTAATGAATTCATCAAATTTCGGTAGAACTCTTCAACTGGACACTCTATATACACGGATATATATATACATTTGAAATTACATTGGGAGAAATAAGACTGATAAGTAAACACACTACATTGAATTAGTCATGCAGAAAGGCAACAGGTGCGAAAGTTTTTCCAGGTCATGTTCAAATAGATCAGGGGAGAGAGAGTATTGGAGATTAAAATTAAGATAAATTCCATTACGCTTCAATTACATCACTTAGATAAACAATTAGTCATTAGAGAAAATGTCAGGAATTGAAAACACAGTAATATCAATAGTAATAGTCATAGTAACAATAATAATAATAGTGTTGAAGTGAGTCAAGATAATCCTACTGATAAAGGATAGTTTTAAACGAATCAAGAAAAATAATAAAAACAAGAGGTAGAATAATAAGTAAAACGTATTACCATGGTAGATTCAGAGTCACGACCATCTCCTTTTGTACACAGAGACCTGGTTTGTAAACTCGAATTGCACAAGCCTCTGCAATTGCAAGCATCTTCTTGTTTCTTTGTCTGCTGACAATAACAGTGAATGACTTCACGGCGTCGTTATCATGTCCGTAGTTCACAAGATGTTTTGTTATTGAGGATTTTGGCACTTCGCACTCAGCAGTTTTCAACCATTTTGACAAATGCTCCATCATGCGAGTGGGAAATCGCCTTTCCGTACGACCTATGTATTTGCTTCCACAAACACGCTAAAATTGATATACGCAGTTTGAAGTGTCGAGGATTGGCGACTGGTCTTTCCCAGATTGTTGAAGCATTCGCTTAGTGGTGTTAAGGAAAACAAGTTTTGCAGCATAATAAGTTCTCTTGATGGTTTTGTCTAGTCTTCGTTTGACTACTCCCTGTACGTCATCTCCTTTGAACAGCAAACTGATATAGACAGGTTTCTCCGGAAGTGTATGAATTGTTTTGCAGGGGCTAATTTCTTTAGAGTATTTATTAATGAACTTCTCAGGAAATCCATTCTTAGATAAAATATCCTTCAGAGATATTATTTCATACTCAATAGTACTGTCAGAACAAACTTTTTGTGCTCTATTGAACAGTGTTCTGACTAAGTTCTTTTTTTACTGGATCGGAACAAAGCTCTTGAAATGCATGTACTGTCCTGTCCATGAAGACTTTCTGAATATAGATCTTTCGGTTGTGCCACCTCGTGTTCTACTGTGAAATTGAGATTTGGATGGCATGAGTTGAATTTTATCAACATGTCTTAGGCTTTTGATCTGCTTCCACAGACAATAAAAATGTCATCAACATATCTTAGGTATACATCCGTTTCTTGTATGTGTTGCTGCAAGGTACCAGTTTCTAGGCCTGACAAGAATAAGTCTGCGAAAAGTGGTCCCAAAAGGCTTCCCATCGCGACACCATCAACTTGACTGAATAGATGCCCGTCGAATTGGAATTGGACATTTTTAGTACATAAAAGTAACAATTTCTTCAATTCCGATGTTGGAATGGGTATGTCTTCAGCTTCTTAATTTTGATCTCTCGCACTCTTTCTCTCCCCTGATCTATTTGAACATGACCTGGAAAAACTTTCGCACCTGTTGTCTTTCTGCATGACTAATTCAATGTAGTGTGTTTACTTATCAGTCTTATTTCTCCCAATGTAATTTCAAAAGTATGTATTTATATATCCGTGTACGTAGAGCATTCAGCTGACGAGTTCTACCGAAATTTGATGAATTCATTAAATCATCCTGCTTTATTAACCTTTATTGCTTGTTTTAAATTCGTATTGGGAAATAAGGATTTTTCAATAACAGTAGTTATTTGGCTGCTTCGCTTCACATTCAGAGTTCTTTGTTGCATAGCTACTGCGACCTGTCAGCTGGGCAACTGTTGACAAAGGTATGCATGATGAGGTAAGTCTCTAATTCATGGGGAAGCATTGACTTGATGTCAATTTTGAAAATTTGGTAGGTTTCCACAATGATTTGAGGATGACAAACCACTTGCAGTAAAGTTAATTTGCAATTAGTTGATTCACAGGAAGTTTATGGCTCAATAAAGAATAAATCAAACTCTCGTAAGGTCAGGTACAAGGCTGAAAAGGGGGTTCAATGTTGACACAAGTGAATACAGTGAAGAGAAAGTCTCCGAAGTCAAATATTCACAGTCATGGTCGCTGAGAGATCTGTGAATAACTTCCAAAGCTAATTCAACTAACTGACATTATTGGTTTCAACACAGAACTTTGCACAGGAGTGTAGCAGCTTGAGTAGCCATACTCCATGTAGCAAACAGAAGGGAGAGAAGGATTCAGAAGAGTGTTAATAAGCAGAAATATGAGCGGGAAACCATAGTAACACAGAAAACAATGGGCTTATTTTTTGAATATGCCAGATGAAAGACAGTGAATACATTTACGTTATTCCCAATGATTTCGAGCCACATCACCAGTTGTCTACAGCCACTGGTTCTTAGAATCCCCAGAACACCAACCAAGCTGTAATCTACACCTTCTGATGTGGCACAGACTAACTATTGAAGATGCTATATATTAATAATAATTTGCTTTATTCCAAAACAGTACTTGTGATACTGAATGGAATTCTCAGCATTTTTACTACAGTATTGCATCCAGTTAGTACATTATCAATAAATATAATTCTACATAGATTAAGGAAATCACAGTTCATTATTACAACAACACATTGGCTTGTCGGTAGCAAAGGTAAAGCTGAACAGAATGTTTGAAGGTGTTAGAAAAGAATGTGCTATCATATTTACTGGCGTAAGTGAGAGAAAGAAACAAAGCAGCACATAACGGAAAGAGAGGAGAGAGAAAGGGAAAAGAAAGAAAGAAAATGTTGTACCTATTGATGATGTGAAAGGAAGGATGAGATCCAGTTGTACCACTGACTATTCAATGAATTATAGGTGTCACGCCTAATGCTTTCTTTATCGCACAGAACACGAGCTAAGTAGGGTATGGTTGAGTCTTTATACTTGCTGGTGCGAGCATATAGTTTTCTGTATAGGCTTCTGGTTTTGCCTGATGAGATGCAAGGGGAGAATTGTGAATGAAGAGGGTGGTGTGAGTTAGATAAAATGGATTTGGCCCATTTTCCACATGAGTCCATGTGCCTGTCGACCAGAATATTAACGAGCTGGTTAAGTGACACGTTGCTTACCCTGATGACAACCTTTAACATCCCGCGTAATATGTTATAGTCTTTCTTCAGTAGCCCGGGAAAAACTAAGCCCGGGGAACAATGGAGAATAATAGGCAGAATGCGAGAATTAACGAATTGATGCCACGTTTTAATTTGATCATCACTAGTTCTTTTCCAGCCTAATCCTACGCCAGCTAACATTTCTCGTCAAGGAAGACCGTGGCTAGGCATGCGTATCACCTTATACGGTAGGTACAACTCATGCACCAGTGATCAAGGACGGCTATCTTTTCTATATGTTTTACTTTCAGTAGCCATGTCTCATAGACTTAAAGAAAGGCCAATTGAACCATTGCAAAGTACACGTGTCCTTGGATCGATATCCGGGTGTCACAGCTAATTTCCCATTGAAAATGTTCTTGAATGCGCTTCATAAACAGCCAAACCACAACAAGTAGCCTTCTGATTATTATCTTTTATTTTATAATATTCTAAACTTCAAAGGCGACATATTTCTGTCATCATATTTATTGCTATTTTCTTGGTTCCTAGATGGAACTTAGGATTTCAGCATCTCTCTTTTTTCTGTGATCTTTTGTGTCTACAAGCTTTCAATTCCTGTTCATTTCGCCTCTACCGTGTCACTCACTCTTCCATGTCACGCTGAACTCATCGCTTCCTATTCACCGTCTGGTCGACTATCCAGTGTGACATCACTCACAGTATGTACGTTACATCTCCATCTTCTTCTGTTCAACTGGTCAGACTGTAGACTGTTTGTTGGTTGGTTCCCGGAATTCCTTGTTGCTTGTCCTTCCTGGTCAGTCATCCAGTCCTGAGTATCCAAAATAAGGTAGCTAGCTGTTGATGAAAGTCTATAGCCTTCTGGAAAGGTTTTTGTCGCATACTCACCAAGTGTTTTTTCTGAACCATAAAGAAGCTGTTAGTATTGAAAATTGGAATCTTGTTCCTTCTTCTGAATATTATTATTTAAAGTCTCTCCTACTTTTCCGATCCCGAAATTTTTTCCTGAAATATTTATACTCACCACTTAATTTATATAATCTTCTTCATGAAACATTTCTTTTGTATACCTTTTATCTTTTGATTACAGCTTGATGCCACACCGTATTTTCAGTACAAGTATGGAATTTTCAGCATGGATATCGGTAGCCTGAATTTTGCAGGCCGACTATAGATATCGGGTGTGCGTCGGCAGGGGATCGAACCCTGGACCATGTGCATGGTCGGCGAGAGTCCTAACCACTGTGCCACCGACGCCTGTTTTTTCTCATCCCGTATGATAGATTACTTCATATTTTTAAAGTTGGATTAAAAAATGAGAAATCAGTAATCTAAGGATTTAGAAAAGATCAATAAATAAGGCATAATCTTAATAATTGATAACTAATATTACCATTTACTAATCTAACAAAAATTTTCCCAATATTTAACGGCAATTACTTCATTTCAAATTGACCTGATTTTGAATTCTAGGGGAATCGCAGTACCAGGTGATGAATAGTTTTAAAGTAGGTGAGAGGAGTGAGTTCACTTTCAGTAACCCTCTCTTGACTGAGTTAATGCATTCTGATGTGATTGCATTGCTTGAGCTGGATGATTTCATTAGTAAGCTTTCATTGTCCTTCTAGACAACATCTTCAGACCAAAATTTCAGTATTTAGTGAGCTTATTTGATGGTTAAGGTAAGTATATAATAAGTGTGTCAAGATGGTAACTACGGTGAATGTATATCTATGAAATGATAAAGACAATCAAGAGGAAACCTCTCTTTCTCTACTAATTGTACTTTTATAGCCCATTCGATAAGCATTCATTGATGAATCAACCTGAATTTTCTAAAGTGATGCCTTCAAAATTCAAGGCTAAATAATTTGGTGGATGGTGACTAGCAGTGAGTGGCATCCGGTACTCAAGTTTCGTACTATTTAGGACTTGTCAGCTGGATGTATCTGCATTCCCCGGTGAGTCAGTGTTGATGTTCCCAGTGAGACTCGAACCCAGTGACCATCGTTCCAGATGCCAAGTGACAATCGTTGTACACGAGGTGGTTCTTGTGCTCCTAGTCGTTTGTTGAATAACTCTACGGCATTTGGGACTATGGGCACTGGGTTCGAGTCTCCTCGGGGAACCACACCACTGATTCCCCAGGGAATGCTGGTACACACTGAGTTGACGAGTGTCCCGTAAAATGAAATGCGCATTCTGGATTCTGGTGCTAGTCATTTTCCCCTGAATGACTTCAGCTTAAATCCCTGAAGCATTCAGAGAAGAAGCTGACATGTCAACAGAGGCTTGCCACTTCAAATCAATCGGTTAGCAGGAAAATCCAAGTTGAATTAAACAGAGTAAAGTAAACCTAAAAGCAGTCATCTGATTTTATGAATTATATTCAATTGAGACAGTCAATTAATTTCAGTGAAAATATAAAATAAGGGCAAACAGCTCAGCAAAGAGTCTCATTCCAGTGAATTCATTCACTTACCTTTACAATTGAAATTATTATTTTTGTGTACACATAGCACAAGAATAAAAAATTAGTTCGGAGTGTTGTTACCTACCTGGTAGGCATCGTCTCAACTACAGCCAGATGGAACTGACGAGGGTATCAAAGCAAGAATCGGAAAAGCAAGACAAGCTTTCACCACTCTCAAGTCTGTGTGCAGGTCAACAGCACTCAGCATCAAAAATAAGATGGGGATTTACAACTCCAATGTGAAGTCAGTGCCACTTACTATACGGATCAGAGACTTGCACTGCGCGTCATGAAGATCAACTCAAACAAACTGCAGACCTTCATTAACAGTTGTCTTCGCTCAATACTCAAGATCAGATGGCCGGCCAGAAAAGATCAGCAACAGAGATCTCTGGGAGCGAACCAACCCAGCAGGAACCGATTGTGAAACAAATAGGCAGGAAGAAATGGAGGTGGATTGGCCATACTCTGGAAAAACAAACCATCAAGTGACACCACTAGACAAGCCATCGCTCGAGTGGAACCCGAAAGGGAAGTGGTGGCGAGTTGGTCGTCAGTGCAAGGGTGACTTGGAGGAGGTCATGTGAAGATGAGATGAAAACGTGTGGGAAGACATGGAGCTAGGTGAAGACTCTAGCAGAGAACCGAACGCAATGGAGACGTGCACGGCTGAAGCCCTATGTTCCTCTAGAAATTAAAGGAAACAATGATAATAATAACTGTTTATATTTATCAAAATATTTCAAACAACACGATGAATAATCAGAATTAGAACTAATAGCTGAGGGTCAGTAACTTTTAACTATCGTCATCAATAATCGATCGTCTTCTCAGCGCACAATCTCCCGAATGTCACCCCAGCACTGACGACCGATTCATCGCTACTCATTTTGAGTACATACACTTGAGCAATGGCCTTGTACACAGTGTCATTCGACAGTCGCTTCAATGTATGTCTAATCAGTGCATCTCCATTTTTACTCCGACATATGAGTTGAGCAAAGGGCTCATGGTTACGTGATATGAAGACATTCAGGTAAAAATGGATTATAATTGTAGACCATTGACATAATAAATATTTAAATAAGTTATGCAACAGTTAAAGGTTACATAAGAAATTGATGACGAGAAAAAAAATGCATACGAAAAATGCACAAAACAGTAATAATGACAAAATATTTAAATAACAAGTGAACTTAGATTTTATACTCGAGGTAGTACAAGGGGATGGAGACGTTTATTCTGTATGCACAAATCAAAATTTTCCAAAATGAATTGCTAAGGCACATTGGCGATGCAAAGTATACAGAAGCGTACCGTTTTCAGGGATGCTTCTTTTGATTTTATAGATAATTTTGTCAGAATTCTCTTTGCATATTATGGGACCACTGCTGGATATATATGTCCAATTATAGTACTCCTTATTGATCCATTGTTTGTTATCTTTCTGCAGTGAAGCGGAATAATGTCTTTTGACTCTTTTAGATAAAACATGCATTGAACGACCTATACATATATTTCTCTCCAAATGAGCATTTGGACTGTCAGAAGATACACATAGAAGTGGTCAGTTGCGAAAGTTTATTTTCCGAGTTGTTGAAGAACATTTGACCCTTCTCTCAAGATATGATAGAGAAGATTTGTAGCTCAGGTGGATTATTTTGATGTGGTTGTGTTCTCTGAGCTGGATAGTTAATTTGCGGAGCTTTCATCACCCTGCTGGGTGACATCTTCGGCGCATACTTCAATTTGTTGAAGTGAGCTTTTAGATTTCTCCACGAGTTTATTAATGATCTCTCCTGGTGGGTGACCTTGGACGTGATTGGTTGTTTTTGTGTGTTTTCACACCTTCTAGGTTACTTGTATTGTCACTCATTGTTTCTTTGACCTGACCTTCGACCCTTTATGTGTGTGAGGTTTCTTTCTTATCGGTTGATAAATTTTGTCTATCTCGATACATATAAGAGAAACCTTGAAACTTAATAATCACCCTGATGAATTAATCGGGATTTATGCAGTAAAATGTGAAAATATAATTATCAAAAGTAGTGGTATTGGTAATAATAATAATAATAATAATAATAATAATAATAATAATGTTAATGATGACCTGCATATCAAACATGCACAGAATAGTGACAACACTAACAATAGGGAATTTAAATCATCAGTAGTACTTCCATACAAAGAGGGAACCTCGAAAACCTTACGGGGGATTCTTAACAATGCAGGAATAAAAGTGACTGGCATTCAAACCCACAAACTCAGTTAGAAATAAGCTTTGTCGTTTAAAGGATTCTGCTAGTGGAGCCAATTAAACAAAACAATTCAGTTTATCTAATACCCTGCTGGAATGATTGTCACGTCTAATACATAGGTCAGAGTAGTAGAACAGGATCAGTCAGATTGGCACAACACAAAAAACAACAAAATCTAGATTGTTTGACCCGAATAAGATAAGAAATCTGGAGAATAGTTCGGCTATAGCACTCACTACATGCAATTACATGCAACCATACAATGGGATGATGGGATAAGATGACAGTTTTTAAATTTAATGTAACATGGTGTATGTAGAGATTGATAACGGAAGCTTTGTCTGTCGAATCAACCACAAACATGAGTAATAGGAATGATTCAACACCTGTGCATCCATCGTCTGGAAAACTCTCCTACCCCTATGACGACTACTGGGAAAGAATAAAGAGGACTATAAAAGGAAAGTTTCGAAGTTGTGTGGTCATAATTGATCAGCGAAGAGAATCTCTTCGCTGAAGTCTTTGTTCTTATTTCAATGACATGATGGATATTTTTTCGTGAATGAAAGCATTAATTACTCTTTCCCATCACTTTCCATATTAGCTGCTAGAGAAGGCAGTGGATTTTATCAGAAATCTAAGAGTATTTATCGAGTATATATCCTTAAAACTGTTTTTTTTACATGGCGTGGAAACGAGCTTTCAATCCAATGGGTCTATTTTTCTGGGTGTTAAGGAGTTATATCAGCTGATAAATTAACTGAGTAATAAATAAGATTATAAAACGTTTTTTGTAAAAAAAAGCATTCAGACAATGAATGGAAGAGATTTCAACATGGATTTTTAGTCCACTATATTGATATCTCTTACTCAGAACATTATGAGCAACAGTGAGTTCATTCTTATGACAGACAGGTAAATAAGCTGATTTAGTAGAACTTGTAGTGTACATTGAACCTTTGAACTTTTGTTTGAACGGACTCACCTGACTTTTAGCACCCCTTCCTCTTTCAATTCGTGAATCTCCTGTACGGTTTCGGTTTCGCTCTCTCGTTGTGCTTTCATCCAGCACACTCTCCGAGCTTACCACCGTCTCGACTGCAGATAAGTGTATAACCTCTTATTTTTTTTTTATCAAATCTCATATCGCTTTTGTGTAAATATAACTTTGTTCAGTCACACTTGTCATCTCAAGTCTTTTTACCTTGATTCAGTTCGTTAGTATTTGCACATTAGGCAGAGTACAACTATGGTCATAAAGCGGTGAAGAAGTTTTTGTAAGAATGGTTAATTTAGGCCTAAGTTAAGCCAAGTCTAACTCTTACAAACTAAAGACTCAGAAGCTGAGCATATATAGATGTGTACATCAATGACTCTTTTTACTGCCAACAAAATAGCTGAAATATAAAGTCACGAATTGATGTTCTGAACAATACAAGTAATCTTAGCTGGACCTCATGTTTCATGACAGGAAATGACGTGACCCTGGCAAAGATACATGCATCTAGCATCTTTAACTGAGGTGTAGTTCTGACATGAATTAGTCAGAGAAATATGATTCAGTCAACAAGCAAATTATTCATATTATTATTATTGTATCCTTTAATTCCTAAAGGAACATAGGGCTTCAGCCGTGCACGTCTCCATTGCGTTCGGTTCTCTGCTAGAGTCTTCACCTGGCTCCATGTCTGCCCACACGTTTTCATCTCATCTTCACATGACCTCCTCCAAGTCACCCTTGCACTGACGACCAACTCGCACCACTTCCCTTTCGGGTTCCACTCGAGCGATGGCTTGTCTAGTGGTGTCACTTGATGGTTTGTTTTTCCAGAGTATGGCCAATCCACCTCCATTTCTTCCTGCCTATTTGTTTCACAATCGGTTCCTGCTGGGTTGGTTCGCTCCCAGAGATCTCTGTTGCTGATCTTTTCTGGCCGGCCATCTGATCTTGAGTATTGAGCGAAGACAACTGTTAATGAAGGTCTGTAGTTTGTTTGAGATGCTCTTCATGACGCGCAGTGCAAGTCTCTGATCCGTATAGTAAGTGGCACTGACTTCACATTGGAGTTGTAAATCCCCATCTTATTTTTGATGCTGAGTGCTGTTGACCTGCACACAGACTTGAGAGTAGTGAAAGCTTGTCTTGCTTTTCCGATTCTTGCTTTGATATCCTCGTCAGTTCCATCTGGCTGTAGTTGAAACGATGCTTCCCAGGTAGGTAGGTGAGGGAAATTGTTTCTTTCAGTTTCCTTCCATTTATGCTGATTGTTGTCTGTTCTTGTTGTTGTTGCAGTTGGTGGTGTTGCCCAGGAATCTTCATTACCTCTGTTTTCTCTATATTCACCTGGAGTCCCATCTTTGATGCTTATTCTGACAACCTGTTGCTTTTCATTTGCATATCTTCCAGTTTGTGGGAAATCAGACATATATCATCACGGGCGAAGTCCATATCCTCCAAGTGTTTTGTGTGAGTCCATTTTATGCCTGTTTCATCATTGCCCGCTGTTTGTCATATTATCCAGCCTACTGCAGTCAGGAAAATCATTGGCGATAGTAGGCAGCCAACTCGTCTTACTCCCGTCTTGACTTCGAATGGTTCCGTGAGTTTCCCGTTGTGGATTACTTGACATGCAGCATTGTCGCACAACCGTTGGATGAGATGTATAATTGTCTGTAGCACACCCTAGTAGCGAAGTAGTTTCCAAATCACCTCTCGATCGACGCTGTCTGCTGAAGGCCTTTTCAAAGTCGATGAAGTTGAGATAGAAAGGTGACTACCATTCCAAGCTTTGTTCAATGATGATCCGTAATGTGGCGATCTGATCAATGCATGACTTGTTTCTCCTGAATCTAGCCTGTTGCGGTCGAAGTTTTTCATCCAGGGCTTGTTTGATTCTCTCCAGGATGATGCGGCTTAGTATTTTGCTTACTTGGACTGAGTTCACTGGGATGGAAGGAAAAGTGTAGGGGATTTAATAGCTAGCTCAGTGACAATACCAAATATCAGAATACAAAATCCACGTCTAGGAAAAAAAATATTGTGACTGTATATTATGAAAAACTCAGTTAACTGATAATCGAAATTAATGGTTGCTTGGTAATACAGTTAGAGTCTATTTTTTTAACTTTCTCGTTCCCCAGTAGAACATAGGGATTCAAGCTAGTGGCTTGAAGTTTCTTTAGCAGTGTTTATTTTACAGGATGGGGTTGCTAGCCTCATACCCAACCTTTCCTCTTCACCAGCATGATTTCTGGCTTGGCGAGGTAAAGGAGTGCGTCGGCCGGGGATCGAACCCCTGACCATGTGCATGTTCGGCGAGCGTCCTAACCGCTATGCCACCGACGCACATTAGAGTCTATTACCACAAATTATTAATATAATCCAAGGAAGTGTTCACTACTGGAGTCCTGTCTACCAGTAGAAACTGTTCACCAATTGTAGAATAGTCTTCGACGGATGAGAGGTTCCTGTGAAATCAAAAGGATTCAACACAGTTAGTATTGAATCAAGTAGACAGAATGGACCACTGAGAAGAGGAAGCGTCGAGCAACGCGCTGTATTTTAAACTCAACTCCGAAATAATGCATATCTTACAATGAATCGTTTAAAAAAAACGTTATGTACAGTGTGTCCATTTTTAACATCTAACAACAAACTGTAAAATCATACAGTTCCAGACTCAAAAAATGTGGTGAATATGTGTCTAAATGTTTTACATATTTAAGTTTTTCATTAAAGCGCAAATTTACGGTTAGTTAGTTAGTTAGTTAGTTAGTTAGTTAGTTAGTTAGTTAGTTAGTCAGTCAGTCAGTTATTTATTTATTTATTTATTTAGTTAGTTAGTTAGTCAGTCAGTCAGTCAGTTATTTATTTATTTATTTATTTAGTTAGTTAGTTAGTTAGTTGGTTAGTTAGTTAGTTATTTAGTTAGTTAGTTAGTTAGTTAGTTAGTTAGTTAGTTAGTTAGTTAGTTAGTTAGTTAGTTAGTTAGTTAGTTAGTTAGTTAGTTAGTTAGTTAGTTAGTTAGTTAGTTAGTTAGTTAGTTAGTTAGTTAGTTAGTTAGTTAGTTAGTTAGTTAGTTAGTTAGTTAGTTAGTTAGTTAGTTAGTTAGTTAGTTAGTTAGTTAGTTAGTTAGTTAGTTAGTTAGTTAGTTAGTTAGTTAGTTAGTTAGTTAGTTAGTTAGTTAGTTAGTTAGTTAGTTAGTTAGTTAGTTAGTTAGTTAGTTAGTTAGTTAGTTAGTTAGTTAGTTAGTTAGTTAGTTAGTTAGTTAGTTAGTTAGTTAGTTAGTTAGTTAGTTAGTTAGTTAGTTAGTTAGTTAGTTAGTTAGTTAGTTAGTTAGTTAGTTAGTTAGTTAGTTAGTTAGTTAGTTAGTTAGTTAGTTAGTTAGTTAGTTAGTTAGTTAGTTAGTTAGTTAGTCAGTTAGTTAGTTAGTCCTGATATTTTACTCTTTTTTCCTCCAACTGTTGACTGTATATTTATCCATGTTTTACATAATATCTACTAGTCAACTAAGTAACTGCCTAACTGATAACATAATATTTTTAAAAGGCAACCTGCCAATTTATTGATTTTTTTCTGTCCACCATGCCAAAAATATCTTTTTGTATATATATATATATATATATATGCCGCATAGTGAATTTGTATTAATGACATTGTAGCATGATAGAAATGACTAACAATGAGATATCTTTCGTGGAAATTTGAAACTCACTAATATTTGGTGTTGTTCTTGTTGTTTTCTGCTCTCACCTGTTTCATTTCGTTCTGTATGGCTTTCATTGTCTTTCTAGTTAACATGCTAAGAAAACAATCTGCTACTCATAGTCACCAGAAAATATCAAATATGTTATCTAGAGAGAATTCTGAGGACTGTAACAGCATTAAGAATTTTCAGGTTGAAAGCATTTTAAATACAGGCAATAGCTGTAGCGTGATAAATAGATGTAATCAGATGATTAAAACAGCATGAAATTCAATAAACATTTTCATTATTATTCCGTTTGGGAAACGAGATAGCTCAATGATATCAAGCAGTTAGAAAAACGAACCGGTTTTGATTTAAGTAATATAGAAACTTCCATTTGCACACTGAGAAAAAATAATAACATAGTGAGCAAAGAAATAAATTTCTTTTCAGGATTTCATCATGAACTGACGTCGGTTATAGAACCATTGGAAAACCCACAGGGAGTAGGAGACAGCTGTTTCGTTAGCATACTTTTGGAAGCTTCAGCATTATGTACCCACCTGCGTTTGAACCCAGGTAGGTAGTTACGTGGGTTCTAGTAGGAAGTCGTGACCAGTCTCCACTGGGTACAGCAGGTCGAGTATGAGGATAAATACTCGCCAGAGATGACATTCACTAATGGTCACACCATATTGTGAATTGATAGAAGTTAGAATTCATGGGCCATTGGCTTAATGGTCTATGAACTCGCCTTGTAACCAGAAGGTCCTGGGTTTGAATCCCGGTGTGTGCGTACTGATGAAGAGTCCCAAACTAGGACGAAACAGCTGTCCAGTACTCCTTGCAGGTTTTCCAATGGTTCTCTAACTAATGTCAGCTCATGATGAAATCCTACAACCAATCAAATCCCTGCAACGCTTAAATATTCCCTTTCAGTTAATTCCTCGTCATAGACTCTACACATTACATCAAAATTATATCAGTACTGCGGTTATTTTGTCTTATACTCTATTGCTTTCTGTTGCGCATGTATTTGTTGAACAATTTTGTTGGATATCCATTTCTACTTGGTAGATCACAAATATTACCGAGATCTTCGTTCAGTGTTTCGCTTGAATAAATAACTAAAACCAATGAACCAAACATCCAATGAAATTACGTTTTTTTTGTATTGTGGTGAAAGAAAACTTAAAATGGTAGTATACTGCTCAGTTGATATAAGTTTCTGACGCTAGCGTCTTCATGTTATCCCGTCTGTTCGTTATATCATTAGGACATCCAAAAGGGAGATAGAGTCATTTTGTTCTTTTTCTTTGGTAAAACTTATGGAAGGATGTGCTTTATTAAATTCCTACAATATGTCATTTGCATGACTTTCTTTCCTCAAAACTATAAATGTATCATTGACATAATGGCAACAGAAATCAAGAAAATGTAATGCATCTTTAAGAGGGTTATTCTTGACTTTCACCGGGAAAAAGCTAGGCTAGTGATGATGATCCCCTGGCAGCAATCACTATCTTATTGCCAATACATCTTTTTTATTGGACAGAAAATCTACGTTCATCGTTCACCTTTAAAGAAGTTCTTTTGAAGGTGGACAACAGAATGCCAATCTCTTTACCTTCCTTTGTCAATTAATTACATTACACATGTTGTCAAATACAAAACGAATTTGGTGAAGACCCTTAGCCACAGAGTTAGAGCTATATGCTCTGAAGAAGTAATTAAAGATGAATTAAACATTGTATATGATACTTTAATCGAAAATGGTTATCCTGACAAGTTTATCAAGAAACATATGACGAAGAAGGCCGAAAAGAACTACCCACTATCTGTAAAAAAGAAGCCACTTTATACACGATTTCAATTCAAGGGCGATAAACCAAGTGAATTAATTACAAAGAAATTAAGAAAAGCAGTTCAAAGGACTTTTAATGCTGGCGAACTACACATCTTATTCTCTACAAGACCGATGGTGCTACCTCGACTGAAAGATGAAGTACCTAGACTGGCCACTTCAAATTGCATTTATCAATTCAACTGCGCTTGTGGAGCGAGTTATGTTGGCCGTTGCTCTAGGAACTTGATTTTTCGTGCTCACTCGAGAACATCTCCCACTATGGCTAAGTAAAGGTGTAGTTAAAACTGTTAACAGCTCGATATTAGACCATCTGGTGCAAACCGGTCACAAAGCCAGCGTAGACGAATCCTTCTCCATAGTATACCGGGTGCCTAACAAATTACCAAAATCGTCGAAGCACCACTTGCTCCAAACAGCAGAGGCTATTGCAATTCGCCTCAAACAACCAGTGCTCTGTGTCCAAAATAAACAAGTCCAGCCCCTACTACTGCCCTGGCCCTCAGTAGAGACTATAAACTCATGAATTTGTACCACTACCTTTCCTAATTCTTCTGACATTCAGTTTATTTTATGTTGATGCTGTTCAGCTGTAATTTATCAATATTATTGATTTGATGTTATTTAAACATTAATGTCGTTCATAAGACTAATTCATTCATTCATTATAATGTATATATAATTGTAGAACCTGATGATGAATTTATCGAGAAGAGTTCTCTTTGTTCCGTGTCTATTCTTTTGAAAATATTCAGATCTCAAAGATCCTGGATCTATGACTGGTTTCAGAATATTGAGCCTAATGCGCAGAATACTATGCTCGGTAACCAAAGCGGAACAACAGAAAATGACAGGGCAGTATAATTGTTTATTCTTCTACTGATAACGAAACAGAATTACAATTATTACCAAGTGCAGGGTTCGCTAATAAACGTTAATATAATGTACAATCATACTTCTGATTGTGTTTCTCCAGTATTCTACCAACCAGTACACGATTAAGCAACGATAGCCTTCGTGTTTCTCACCAATGGAGACAGTTCAGTGTTAACCATTATTGACATATGTAATCCACTGTTTCTGTCAAAAGCACTTTAGGGAATAAAGAAGGCACAGAACCCAGAGATATCGCTTATTTTTCTTCCACACTTAATTCTAACTCGAAACTGCTTTCCGCTCTACTTTTCATGAATTCCTTGCACAACGGCTGTAGTAGTTGCACCAGGCGTTTCACAGGTGAATGGCATGATGAACTAGACATATCGAGGACTGAACTAAGTGTCAGGCCACTTTTATGAATCCTAGGTAATGCCTATACCTCAGAACTATGACTCTTGTTGACTAGAACAACCACATGATTGGTATATTTTTGATGGAAAAAAGATTATGTATTAGTGTACAGCCGATTTTAAGGAAGCAATTGAGACGGAATATATTTCTTCGCTCATTTTTTTTCATTTTGATTTGTTTTCTTCCCAGCTAACTTCTTAATATGGATCTATTCTCAACAAAACTGATAATTGAATATCTCAGTATCTGTGATAAGCATATATTATAGTTTGAAGGACAAGTACAAATTATATTTTAGGTTCATATGGAAGACTCATCGAGACGTTTGAAATGAATATAGGATTAAGACAAGTATATGTTGGACCACCGATAAGAAGACTCTAGAAGATCTGGAATCTGCGTGTGGATGATTAACGCTTAATGCCACACACAAAGTCGATGACTTGCAGTCACGCGAAAACCAAAAAATACTGGCTGAAGAGGCTGGCTGGCAACGAAGACAGGACTCCAACTGAATATATATATAGAAGACGGAGATGGTGAGAAGATAACCAGCCTACACCAGGAGCAACAACAACCAGCATCAATCACTATCCACCGTAGGGATTTATAGGAGGTGACCTCCTTCACTTATCTTGCCAGGAAGCATCATTTCAACTGCAGCCTGGCGGAACGGACGAAGATGTGAAATTCAGCGAGAATCGGAAAGGCAAGATACGCCCTCATTAACCTGAAACCAGTTCGAAGATCTATTTCACTCGGCATGAAGTAGAACATTGTTATTTTGAGCGCTAATGTTAAGTTAGCTTTTCTGTATGGGTCAGAGACTTGCACTGCATCATGAAATTGCGTGTCCAACATCCTGCTGAAGATTCTTATCAACAGCCACCTTCTCTCTATATTCAAGATCAAATGATCGGAAAAAATCAGCAGTAGGAAACCGTGGGGAAGAACCAATCAAGAACTTATCATTCAGCTAATACATAGAAGGAAGTGGAGAAGTATTGGGTACACACTGAGGAGGAGACCGTCGAAGGTCATTACGCACCAGGCAAGCACTTTTTTAAAACCCGAATTTTATAAGTGTATGTGGGGTGTCTGAGGGTGACATGGAGGCGATCGCGTGATGAGAAGATGAGAAATTATGGGACCTCAGAGAATGAGAAAAAGTGATGTGTTGTTGAAGTCGCATGTTCCACTCGGAACCCAAGGGAATAAAAATACTAATAAAAATACAATTATAGAGTAAAATATTTATTATAATTTTAATTGTAATAGTCGGATATGCGGTGGATACATATTAAGTCAAAATTTGGTATCGATAAAGCAAGAAACAGGGAATTTGCATTTGAAAATCCCGAGTAAATGTCCCATATCCACAGGGTGTTTAGTAGTTTCACCCTATGAATATCTGTTTCTCTCTTCAGGCGAACGTTTCTTAGGATATTCTCGGAAAACTGAGAAAAGAGACCGTGCTTCCTATCCCTTTAATGTACTTGCTGCCGCAATTGTACATAAATTCATAAGAGCAGCCTCTCTCCTATCACCTATAAGTGTGGGTTAGTGAAGATACCCTAAGACAGAACCGAGAAGTTAAGTTCATCCCACAAAGTGGAATAAGAATCTTGGTGTGGTTGTGTTCTCTGAGCTGGATGGTTTGGTTGCGAAGCTTTCATTGCTCTACTGAGCAACATCTTCAGCGCATACTTCGATGTGAAGTGAGCTTTTAGAATTCTCTATGAGTTTATTAGTCATCTATTCTAGTAACCCTGAACGTGATTGGTTGTTTTCGTGTGACATTTCACACCCTAGTTTGCTTGTCTTGGTGTTGGCTGCTTCTTTGGTCTGAATGTCGTTAGTCATTCCTTCTGCTAACCTTGAACGTGATTGGTTGTTTTCGTGTGACTTCTCACTTTCTAGTTCACTTGTTTTGGTGTTGACTGTTTCCTTGACCTGAAGTTTGACTTTGTTTTTGTGTGAATTTCTTCGTATGGATTGGTATATTTTGTCAATCTCTATGTGTCTATTGATTGCTGATTCATTTGAATACCAGGCCTCTAGGAATTCTCTGGCATTTTTGCAGTTCCCTTTGTCTAAGATTTGAACATTGTCCCAGTCGAATTGGTGCCCGTGGTTGTCTGCATGTAGTGATATGAGGGAGTGTATGTCGTGTCTTTTGACAGCTAGTTTGTGTTCGTGAGTGCGAAGACGAAGAGGGCGTCCACTTTGACCAATGTAATGTTTGTCGCAGTCTTTGCAACTTATCTTGTAGATGACGTTAGTTTTGTCTTCTTTTGCCGTTGAGTCCTTTGGTTTACATAGAACTGAGTGTAGTGACTTTGTTGGTTTATGAGCGACATCGATTCCAAAAGGTTTGAATAGTCTCGCAGTGATTTCGGAGATATCTTTTATATATGGTAGGACACACACGGATCAGATACTCAATTACAACAGTAACAACCCAACATCACACAAAATTAACTGCATACGTACATTGTTCAAGAGAGCCAGGACTCATTGCAGCACTCCCGCCTTGAGGAAAATTGAAGCAAATCATCTTATGGACGTCTTCCAAAGAAATGGATACCCACGAAACTTCATCAAAAGACATCTACCCCCAGCTCAACCAACCAAATCAAAGGCAGCCAGCGAAAACACAAAGAAAGTCGTCCTACCATATATAAAAGATATCTCCGAAATCACTGCGAGACTATTCAAACCTTTTGGAATCGATGTCGCTCATAAACCAACAAAGTCACTACACTCAGTTCTATGTAAACCAAAGGACTCAACGGCAAAAGAAGACAAAACTAACGTCATCTACAAGATAAGTTGCAAAGACTGCGACAAACATTACATTGGTCAAAGTGGACGCCCTCTTCGTCTTCGCACTCACGAACACAAACTAGCTGTCAAAAGACACGACATACACTCCCTCATATCACTACATGCAGACAACCACGGGCACCAATTCGACTGGGACAATGTTCAAATCTTAGACAAAGGGAACTGCAAAAATGCCAGAGAATTCCTAGAGGCCTGGTATTCAAATGAATCAGCAATCAATAGACACATAGAGATTGACAAAATATACCAATCCATACGAAGAAATTCACACAAAAACAAAGTCAAACTTCAGGTCAAGGAAACAGTCAACACCAAAACAAGTGAACTAGAAAGTGAGAAGTCACACGAAAACAACCAATCACGTTCAGGGTTACTAGAATAGATGACTAATAAACTCATAGAGAATTCTAAAAGCTCACTTCACATCGAAGTATGCGCTGAAGATGTTGCTCAGTAGAGCAATGAAAGCTTCGCAACCAAACCATCCAGCTCAGAGAACACAATCACACCAAAATCATCCACCTGAGCTACAAATCTTCTCTATTATATCGGAATAAGAATCAGATATTGTTGAGAAATGCCTGAGGGAAAATGGATATCCAAAGGGATTTATCGTGCATTATAGCAAAGAAAACGGCGGTAAAATGAAACAAACACCCAGCGGTTGAAAAGAAGGAAGTGTTTGTTTGTCTCCGATTAAAAGGAGAACCAGTATTACAAAGATTTGATAAAAGAGTGGAGGTAACAGTAAGAAGATGCTTCCCTACAGCTAAGCCCCATTGCACTACAGCACACCAAATATTCTATAAGCCAATCTGAACTGGATAAGTAACCTGGCTGATGTTACCACTGACTGCGTGTATGAATTCACGTATACTTTTGGTCTCAAGTACAGTGGACAGGGAGAGAGAGAGAGAGAGGGAGAGAGAGAGAAAGAAGGCTTTCTCCTCGGTTTCCTGAGCATATTTTAAGAAACATATGGCTGAAACGAAGTGAATATTCATGAGGTGTAATTGCTAGACACCTTGCAGATACGGGAAATTTCGTCGATGTATTTGTAAATCATTCACATAGTATAGGAAATTTATTACAATTTGCTGAGGCGATTGATATCAGTCGTTTCAAACCAAACTTAGTTAGTCAGTTAGTTGGTTTTCAACTAAATCAAACAATTCTTTCCATAAAAATTTCATAAATATTTTATTGAATCTCACTTTAAAATTAGTACTGAATATGTATTCTAGTGGAACAGTGAAATCTCCCAAGTTAATCCATTCAGCTCAGGTAACACAAAGAACACCATTCATCTCAACTACTAGGAAACTTATCTATAGTGTACTTGTAGTCAAAAATTAACAACATCCTGAAAGTATCTCAGTGATAAAGGCTGAAGTAGAAGCATTCTTCCGTGTTGAGTTGTGTTTCATAGGAATAATGTGATTATTACGATGCAGTTTAACTATCCAACCAGTTCAGTCAAGCCAATTGCGCCCCACTGCAAAAAAATTGAAACGGTCTGTAGTTGTGATTTTGTCAAAATCATATAACAAACTACAATTCACAGTGTTCAACATACTATAAGGTTATTGGCACTAATTAAGACGAATCATGCCTTAGAATTACTATTCACTTTCGGGGTTATATTCTACGAACGCCAGTGAAAAATGGTGTTGGATATTGGAATAAAGGCTGATTGTGTTGTTAATTTTATGCATTAAAAAAACAACAACTGTGTAACCACACTGGTGTATTTCCTGTTAAACTGTCTTATCTGGAAAGAAAGAAGAGAGCAAAGGTAAATAAATTATTAGGAATTTTCAGAACCCTTCAAATTTCATTTTTGCAGGCCTACTGTGATCACGAATTGTGATGAATGAGAAAGCCATTGAAAACTAGAGATTACTTGATGTCTGTTTCATCCTAGTTTGACACTCTTCATCGGTATGCACCCTCAATCCCACTGAGAATAACATCCGCCCAGTAAAATCGTGACCTTAAGATTTCACTTGGTCAGTAATTTATGTAAGTATACTTTAAAATTTGGAGAGTTATCTTTCGACACTACAGTTAGTTCTCTTATCATTGTAATATTCGGCATATTTAAAAAAAACAGTCAGTCCTTTTAATAAATTTTTAAAATTTTTAATATATTTGTGCGTTGAAGTTTTTGTAGCAATTTGGTTAAGTTTTCGGGGTGGGGTTGCTAGCACCACGCCCCAACCCTCCCTCTTTATCCGGGCTTGGGACCGGCTAGAATACTAGTGACCTAGTAATCTAGGCGACAGCAACATCCAATGCCAATCACCATCAACGGGAGGGATTTGAAAGAGGTTACTTCATTCACTTATCTAGGGAGCATTATCTCAACCACAGGAGGAACGGACGAGGATGTCAAATCGAGAATCGGGAAGGCGAGAAACACATTCATCAACCTGAAACCAATCTGGAAATCTTCGTCACTCCTCAGCATCAACAACAAAATTCGGATTTTCAATACAAACGCCAAGTCAGTCAGTTCTTCTATACGGATCAGAAACTTGGCGGGTCACCAAGAATATTTCCAACAGCCTGTTGTGGACATTTATCAGATGGCCGGCCGGAAAGAATCACAAACAAGAAGCTATGGGAACAAACGAAACAGGAACCAATCGCTCAACAAGTATGCCTGAGAAAGCGGAGATGGATCGGACACTCGCTGAGGAGGCCGTTGGATGACATCGCGCGTCAGGCCATAGCTAGAGTGGAACCCGAAAGGGAAGCGGCGAGTGGGACGTCCAAGGGTGACATGGAGGAGATCGTGTGAAGAGGAACTGAAACAGTATGGATTAACATGGATGCAGGTGAAAAGTAGAGCAGAAGACAGAAGCAAATGGAGGCGTGTAGTTGAAGCCCTATGTTCCACTAGGAACCCAAGGGAATAATAATAATACTTTTAATAAGTTGAGATTGTGTTATCAGTGGACAGAGATTATCTGAAAAATGTCATGTGAATTGACGTAATACATTTTGAACATTCTGGTCACAAACACATATACTTATCAAGTCAGATATGGTGAATAATAAAAGGCAATTAAAGTATACAAGGTGAAAAAAGGGATTTGAGAATAATAAAAGAAATAATTAGCACTATGCTTGGTTATCTAATCAGATAGCGACTACCAAGGTACATGGATTACAAGTGATTATAAAATTTTTCACTAGTTGGTTTGTATGTAAGGATTAGATTTATTTTTTAACGAGTTGATCACGGACTGTGTTATCAGTTAGAGAACTATTGAACTATCGGAGTACTGCCGATGATTCCCAAACTAGGATGAAACAGCAGCTGTCCAGTACATTCTGGTTTCCATTGATTTCGGTAAACGCCCTCGACTTTTTTTAAAAAGTAACCTAAGAAGCTCTGTTTTGACATCGATCCTGTGGTTCATATTGATTGGTGGCTGTTCAGCTTATAGACGAAATTGGTATAGTGACAACTGCGTTTATCGAAGTATATAACATTTGGTATATATTCTCCCACCCTCATATGCAAACCGAACCGCAATCACTCATCCCTCCCTATGTATGTATGATCACGGACACACAGATGTAAACTGATAGACATCACGGGATGTGACATAATCATTTGGGCTTTTTTGAGGCTTATAGTGGAGCAGGTTCTGATTTTTCCAATAATTTTCAAAAGCTGTTTTGTAATGATTAGATTTGATTTACGAGTTTGACCACGAATTGATTGATATCACTTAGAGAACCACTGAAAACCAGTTCTTGAGTAATGGAGGAGAACTGTCTCCTCCGTCTTTGTTTGGGACTCATCGGCAGTTCGTACCCACTGGGGTTCACTAATAATAAGCACGGTAGATCCTATGGTTGACTGAGTCCAGTCTCCGTCTTAAAATACTTCTGTTTATTTCCTCATTCTATGGTGATTGGATGAAAACATCTTTCTTAGGTACAGAATGGACGTTCATTAGTGCATTTCATATCCGTTTGTTTCAACCTGAATCCTATATGTAATGTGATATCACCAGATTCTAAACAATAAATAGATGAACTTGAAAGTGTTTAATGGTAAATTAGATTTCCAATTTGCAAATTAATCATTACTCATATGACTACTTATGTCAATCAGTAATATATATGTTACAATGCAAAATGTTTAGAAGCACCTGAGAAGTTACTAAATTTAAGGAACATATATATTTTACGAGTTGATCACGGACTGATATCAGTTAGAGAACCATTGAAAACCAGGGTGTACTGGACAGGTGTTTCATCCTAGTTTGGGAATCATCGGCAGTACGCATCCACTGGGATTCGAACCCAGGACCTTCCAGTTACAAGGCAAGCTCGTGTACCATTCAGCCACTGGGACCCATGAGGTTCAACCAGATGTCACGTGTGAGGATGGATGTCCAACCAACGACATTGGTTAGGGTCGCGCTGAATCACGAATTGGTAGAAGTTAGAATTCATGAGCCATTGAATTGGGTCCCAGTGGCTGAATAGTACACGAGCTTGCCTTGTAACCGGAAGGTCCTGGGTTCGAATCCCAGTGGGTGCGTTCTGTCCTAAACTAGGATGAAACGCCTGTCCAGTACACCCTGGTTTTCAATGCTTCTCTAACTGATATCAGTCTGTGATCAACTCGTAAAACATAACTAATCCTTACAAACCAAACTATAGAAAACATATATATTTATAACATAAGCACACGGTCCAGTAGTCTAGTGGATGACGCTGTAGTGTTTGAAACGTCGGGTTCAGGGCTCTAATTTCACTGGAAATACCACCACTCTCCTGTGATTAAGTGCATTCAGCTGCGGAGTCCTAAGTATCACGAAACGTGTATCGTGAGTGGACTATGCTATGGTTTGAACAAATGCTAGCCATGTGTAACTTCTGTGTCCAATCCCTGTTACACACACTCGTTAGCGTCGCCTAGTTCCCTACCCGACAGTAAGACTGTGAAGAGTGATGTCGGCGCGTGAGGCTAGAGAAGGCATCCTGTGAATGAAATATCACTGTTGCTGAAAAGTCAAAAATTTTTAAGGCCTAAATTCCATTTCAGACGTATGAATTGCTGGCATAGAACTATACAACTTACAAAACGTTCTCATGATTTTGGAATGCTTAATTCAATATTTTTCATTAAGCGATATGTATTAATTCGGAAACTCATCCTACCAGTAACAACGAGACAGACACCGATAAACGGTGCAGATGCAACTAGTTATCATCTTTGAGAGACTCCAAGCGTCATGGAATTAACTATTCCACTTCTATGATTGACTTTATAGTTGTAACAACAGAAGACAAGGCTGGCAACAGATCAGTTTTATTACGAAAACCAACAGGTATTTATATGTATTTTACGTACATTAATAAGGCTTCTGCCCACAGAAAGAAGGCGGTCTTCTGATTGGTTGTTTGCAAACAAACGCAGTCTTCTGCTTTCTCGTTTTCGATATTTTTCGGAAATGCGAGCCACTTGTCTGCGAATCATATTTGTCCACGTTTAGGTCAGCTGTGATTGGTTGTTGAATCAGCCTAGATTAATTTCTACCAATCAGCGTAGATCAATGTCTATCAATTGGCTAGCAGCTTGCTCTCACCACATAGTAAGTATTCACTTCAATTTGATCTGAGGGTTGTTGAAAAAAAACTGGAAAAATTGAAGAGGGAATGTTAATTGACACCAAAATTTAATTGATTTCTAGTTACCCCGATGAATATATATACTAACCATTCACATAGGTGTACATAGTTATTCCTCGCGAGGTCAATCTGTGAGCATGTGATATTAAAATTGATGCACGTGAATTTTGTACTGCCTCAAAAAAAAAACTATTGTTTAGGGATGTATCATGATGAATTCCAAGTCTCCAGACTTGATTTTCGCTCTGCTAGTGACTCTATTAAATTTTTTCTTCCTATATAAACAACGAAATCGGTCACCTCGGGGTAATATTTAATTTGATACAGTATTCTTTAATTATCAACAATAAATCTTCACTGAAGTCTTCTCTTCAAAAATTTAAAGCAGTTAGTTCCCTTTATGAATTTCGACAACACAATAAGAAGACGTAGTTTATATCTGAAACGTGTAATGTATTGGCTGGCGCAACACATTTCGGACATTCTGATCACACACACACCAGTACTTGTCATACACAGTTTTTATATAATGCAAGAAGGCATGAATAATTACAATATAGGTCAGATTGTATACAGGTCAAGGTCACAAATAATGGGTAGAGAGACACAAAAGGTGTGGGTAAGGAAGATAAAAGGAGAAAAAACAAGGCAAAGAAGGGGTTGAAAATATTAGGAAGTAAATTAGTCCTTGGTGCTAAATTGAATGACTAGTCATTTGTGATAAACCGACAGACGCCGTAAAAAATCCTGAACCGGATCAATAGAGCACAAAATAGTATATCACTAACATACGTTAAAGAGAATAATGGATGCCTGCCATTTTTAGATGTACTAATAACCCACCGAGAAGATGGGTCATTAAAACGATCTGTCTACAGAAAGTCCACATGGACGGGACAGTACCTAAATTATCATAGTTTCTGTCCACTACAGTATAAAATGACGTTGGTTAAATGTATGTTTAAGCGCATTCACCGTATATGTACTGCTGATACAATTGAAGAAGAAAGACAACACCTCACTGAAATATTGTTAGACAACAATTACCCACTGAGATTTATTAGACGTTACGGAAGTGTCAACCATAGAGCTTTACCAATCCAATCAGCTCCCAAAAAGGATGTTTACATATCCTTACCGTTCAGAGGTGATCAACAAAGTCTAGTCACTAGACAAAGATTAAAGGCCGCAATCAATGGAACCTATTATGCAGCTAAACTTATCTTCATAGAGAAAACGAGGACTATGATGTTCTGTAAACCCTCACATCATCCGAACGATAGTGTCACATCCCACTGTGTTTATCAATTTACATGTATGCGTGGAGACACGTACATAGGGAGGACCCATCGGTCTCTGCAGGTTAGGGCTACAGAACACATTCCAAAGTGGCTGCAGCAACAAATGAAATCACCAGACACAATTGAACCCGGAAATAGATGTCCAACATCATCTATAGCCAAGCATATTATAGAGACGGGTCATAAGGTTGATTTCAACAGTGCCTTTAAGCCGATATATAAAACGAGGTTGGGCCACATACTTAAATTCATTGAAGCCTTAGCCATAAAAAGACTTAAACCTGTCTTATGTGTCCAAAAATTATTTGTTATCACCTTAAACCTGCCTTGGTAATTCAATTTAGAACCAAGGACTAATTTACTTCCTAATATTTTCAACCCCTTCTTTGCCTTGTTTTTTCTCCTTTTATCTTCCTTACCCACACCTTTTGTGTCTCTCTACCCATTATTTGTGACCTTGACCTGTATACAATCTGACCTATATTGTAATTATTCATGCCTTCTTGCATTATATAAAAACTGTGTATGACAAGTACTGGTGTGTGTGATCAGAATGTCCGAAATGTGTTGCGCCAGCCAATACATTACACGTTTCAGATATAAACTACGTCTTCTTATTGTGTTGTCGAAATTCACTGAAGTATCATCGTGAGCACAGTTACTCTATAGAATACACTGCCTGCTTGTTGCACAATATTATTAGTTAATTTATCTGCTTAATCTATCAGCCTTTGGAATACTTTACCCGTAAACGTCACCTGATGTAAGTCGATGATATATGTCAGCGGTACTTCAAAGAAGAAATATCACAGGCTGAAATAAGTGAGCCAGTTAACATCACTCCTGACTTTCTTCATCAGCAACCGATATCTGTTAGAGATGCAGTAATAAACATCTCCTTCGTTCTCTTCTTGGTGACTTATGATTAACCGTGGTCACTCTTAATGAAACCAGGGACCGAAACCACTGCCTCCCGTCTACGAGACTAGAGATCATGACCAGTTGTTAGCCGATGAGTTGAAATTCAATGATCCACGATCTCTGGCTTCTGTTGAATCTAATTGTTCCCCTTAAATTTATTTGTATCTATGATAGAATTTACTTCTGACGAACAGAAAGACTAGGAGCAGTTTTGTAATGGACAAACTGTTTTGAAAATCTCTCCTGGACGATCTATTTATACTTATTTAGACATTTCAACTAACTTTGTAAGTTATTATACGTATCTCCTCTAGACTGTAATATCATTAATTTGATATTTGCATATAATATGTTCACTTTTGACATTTTTATCATTTGCCCATGTCCTTGTCTAATCACTAACTGGTTGCATTCCTACTTCTCTAACAGAATGCAGTACACCGTATACAAAGGTAAATCATCCTCTGCTGTACTCACTGAAGCTGGAGTCCCCCAAGGCGCTGTACTCTCCCCACTCCTCTTTTCTTTCTTTCTACACGACTTACCATCTTCAAATGACATTAACTTTGTCAAATACGCTGACGATCTGTCTGTATCTTTGCCTATAAAATGTCAAAGTGACTGCTCTAAACTTAATGGCTTTCTGTCAGAAATCAGCCAGTGGTCCAAGGAAAATGGTCTTATCCTAAACCCCTCCAAATGCCAAACGGTCAATTTCACCTATAGGCATAAATCCGACCTAAACAAACTGTTTGGCTCTTACGAGGTATGCAACATAGACGGCACTGAAATAGAAACTAAATCGGAAATTAAATACCTAGGTGTCATTCTATCTGCTGATCTCTCCTTGTCGTCTCATATCTTAGCAATTTCTAAGAAAATATTCCGTCTTACCTTCTACATTAAGAAGTTAAAACATTCTGGTATTACCCAACCCTTACTCCTACAATTCGTTAATTCTCGCATTCTACCTATTATTCTCTATTGTTCCCCCTTAGTTTTTCCCGGGCTACTGAAGAAAGACTATAACATATAACGCAGGATGTTAAAGGTTGTCAGCAGGGTAAGTGACGTGCCACTTAACCAGCTTGTTAATATTCTGGTCGACAGGCACATGGACTCATGTGAAAAATGGGCCAAATCCATTTTATCTAACTCACACCACCCTCTTCACTCACAACTCTCCCCTTGCATCTCATCAGGTAAAACCAGAAGCCAATATAGAAAACTATATGCTCGCACCAGCAAGTACAGAAACTCAACCATATCCTACTTAGCTCGTGTTCTGTGTGATAAAGAAAGCATTAGGTGTGACACCTATAATTCATTCAATAGTCAGTAGTACAACTGGACCTCGTCTTTCCAACCCACATCATTTATAGGTACAACATTTTCTTTCTTTCTGTTCCTTTTCTCTCTCTTCTTTTTCCGTTATGTGCTGCTTTGTCTCTTTCTCTCGCTTACGCCAGTTAATAGGACAGCTCCCACTTTTCTAACACCTTCAAACACTGTTTCAGCTTTACCTTTGCTACCGACATGCCAATGTGTTGTTGTAATAATGAACTGTGGTTTCCTCAATCTATGTAGAATTCTATTTATTGATAATGTACTAACTGGATGCAATACTGTAGTAAAAATGCTGAGAATTCCATTCTGTATCACATGTACTGTTTTGGAATAAAGCAAATTATTATTATTAAAAAAACTGTGATACTTCTTTGTGCGTTGTTTACAATATAATTTAGTTTGAGTGAATGAATGTCATTCTGACATTGGGCTGTTCGTGTGAAGCGTTGGTGTGTTTTTCTTGTGGAGAGGGTTTTTAACCTCACCTTGTTGAGAATATTCTACTTGAAACAAAAGTACTTCTCGCAGTTGAATTTCAGACAATTAACTTTGGTCTACAGTACTTATTTTATACTTCGAACGTTCTCTTGTCTATATTGTTGCCTATCGGGACTACTAGGATAATTGAGTTTTTGGTGTTGTCATGTTTGAATAGAACCACATGTAGATCCAACAACAAATAGACATAGAAGTTAATTGGTGGATGGTTCCTAGCAGTGGAATCCAAGATGCATATTTCATCCTATTCGGGACTCATCAATTGGATATACCTGCATTCCAAAGGAGTGATTATGTTCCCACCAAGGCTCGAACCCAGTACCCATAGTTTCAAAAGCCATTTGCACTACAAGAGAATCACCTCCTGTGCAACGGGCGATATTAATTATATTAATTCAATTTTAGCTTTTCCTGTCGATTGATTGGACTCAAGTGCTTGGTCTCAGGTTGACATGTTCAGGTGACAAGTCCCAAATAGGACGAAATATGCATTGTCCTGGATTCCACTGCTAGTCATCATCAACCAATTAACTTCTAATTATATGCCCAGACATCGTCGAAGCATCTGCACAAGAAGCCGACACACATGTCAACCTGAGTCCGAGCACTTTGGTTCAATCAATCGATGGGAAAATCTAAAATTGAATTAAACAAATAACTATGTTCTTGCTGTCTTTGTAGCATTTTGTGAGAGTGCGTGTCCCAACGAAGTTTCAGCCCCCTCTGCATTTAGCCCACAATGAGTCGGTTTTATTCAGTCAGAATATTTTCTTGAAGTTTCAGCCTTACGAAATGTAAAATGAAGGCATGAAGTAATTAGGAATTCATAAATAAGCCTATCTAGGAGTGAGATATATATATATTTGTCTTCCCATATAATCTTATATTATCTGAATAGCCTCTAGGGTGAAAAATGATCACTTTGCAAAATAATTAAATTCAACGATGAGCAATAATCAATTATTATTATTATTGTATCCTTTAATTCCTACAGGAACATAGGGCTTCAGCCGTGCACGTCTCCATTGCGTTCTGTTCTCTGCTAGAGTTTTCACCTGGCTCCAAGTATGTCCACACGTTTTCACCTCCTCTTCACATGACCTCCCCCAAGTCACCCTTGCACTGACGACCAACTCACCACTTCCCTTTCGGGTTCCATTAAAGGGCTTGTCTAGTGATGTCACTTGATGGTTTCCTAAGAGTATGTCCAATCCATCTCCATTTCCTCCTGCCTATTTGTTGCACAATCGGTTCCTGGTTGGATCGCACACTGCCAGAGATCTCTGTTGCTGATCTTTTCTGGCCGGCCATCTGATCTTGAGTATTGAGCGAAGACAACTGTTAATGAAGGTCTGTAGTTTGTTTGAGATGATCTTTATGACGCGCCAAGTCTCTGATCCGTATAGTAGTACTGACTTCATATTGGAGTTGAAAATCCGGATCTTATTTTTGATGCTGAGTGCTGTTGACCTGCACACAAACTTGAGAGTGGTGAAAGCTTGTCTTGCTTTCCCGATCCTCGTTGCTTTGATATCCTCGTCAGTTCCGTCTGCCTGTAGTTGAAACGATGCTTCCCAGGTAGGTAGGTGAGGGAGGTTGTTTCTTTCAGGTTCCTCCCATTTATGCTGGCTGATTGTTGTCAGTTGTTGTTGTTGTTGCTGTTGATGGTGTTGCCCAGGAATTTTCATCACCTCTGTTTTATCTATGTTCACCTGAAGTCCCTCCTATCTTTGATGCTTCTTCTGCTAACTTGACAAGACGCACGGAATACAAATATACAAGATTGAACATGTCAGTCAATCAATCAATCAGTTGTTGTGCAGGCACAGGAGATCAGTTTTTAAAAATCAATAGAAAGGAAACAGATATAGTTCAAACCACCACCGGAATTCCGATTAGCTACTTAGGCGATCTGGTAATATCTGTTAAAGCGAATTGTCGATTTGCAAATTAATTCACGATTAGAAGTCGACACAGTTTGAGGTGAAATTTCAAACTAGGGCCTTTTCTCGGCTATCCAGATCACAATATTATGACCTACTGTGGTTGATGTGAGTGTCTTATCACACACACACACACACACACTACTTATGTCAATCGGTCACTTGTACATTACGTCATTTGTTTAATAATAATAATGATTTACTTTATTCCAAAAACAGTACTTGTGATACAGAATGGAATTTTCAGCATTAATCACAATAATATTGCATCTAATTTCCTCAAATTATAAATAAAATTAATCACACAGAAAATTTTTCTACATTTACAATAGGGTTAATATAAAAAAAATAAAAAATAAAAAACATGCAGCATATAAAATGGTAATAATAATAATGATAGCAGCTAAGGTAATGATAATAATACAAGTGGAAATCGCCGTGGGCTTGTTTCACACAGTACTGTCGATGCGGTATACAAATCCTTGCATGATTAAAAAATATTGAATATGATGTTCTCTTTACATGATATGGTGAGGGAAAAAACAAAGATTACAGCAGTCATAGAGATAAGTTGGTGTTTGCAGTTATGAAAGTTAAAACAAAGAATCAACAGGACCATAAATATAATAGAAATAATAAAAGTAAAACTTGAAGGTATATAAAGATGGATGGAGGAGATTGTTTATTTACTAGATGAAAAAAGGTTAGTCAATTCTTGCCTAATACTATCTTCATCACATAAAATACGTGCCAAGTATGGTGTCATAGAATTTTGATACTTAGACATGCGAGCATACAGTTTTCTGAAGTTACTTCTTGTTCTACCTGAGGAGATGCAAGGTGAAAGCTGAGGGTAGAGTGGATGCTCCAAGTCAGACAAAATCCCTTTAGCAAATTTACTGCACGAAGTCAAATGCCTATCGACAACGACGTTAACTGTGTAGTCCACTGGGACACCACTCACCCTACTGACAGTCTTCAGCATTCTACGAATTGTGACAAAGTCCTTTTTAAGCAAACCAGGAAAGAATAAGGGTGAACAATAAAGAAGACAAGGTAGGATACAAGAGTTTATGAACTGTAAGAGGAGGGGTTGAGTTATACCGCAGTACCTTAACTTATACATGAGATGAAATGTTATGATTCTACAGCCTGTGCAATCAATCGACCAGTCAAGTGCAGAACCATTTCAGAGAATAAAAACTAATACCCGTAGCACGAGAGGTGATTCTCCGAGGACAAGTGATAAAGTAGAATACAGTTATGGAATCTGAAACGATAAATGATGCGTGTTCAAGTCTTGATGGGAACATCATCACTCCCCTGAGAATACAGATCCATCACAGGCAGGCAGGCGTGTTTTAAATAGGACGATACACACGTCCTCGTTTCCATTTCTAGTCATTCATCAACTAAATATCATTAGATAACGAACGAATAATGTTGATAATGATAAAACGTATATAAGAAAGATTATCTTTCAACAGAGAATTTCATGTAGGTATTGCTTACCAAATAATTAAATGACTGAAGCAACCTCACTTGATTCTCTGTTTTAAAATCCACGTCTATGTAACTATGTCATTACAAAATAAAATTGAATAAACTTGTCGAAGATGAATGTACAAATATGGTTTTTGTGTTTCTACTAAAGACATTTTCCCCCTTTTGATTGATGACAACGGTAGGTACACTACGAAATTAACTGATTAGGAGTTGACAGATTAATTACTAGAAAGCAACCAATGCCACGTATCTAATACATAATAGTAATGTTTGTGTTGAGTGAATCCTGTCTGTAAGGTTTGTAATGTGACCAACACCATGAATGCACTGAAAGAGAAACTAAAAGAAGATAATGGCCTAAAAGACAGAACACAGTTATCCGTAGAAGAGATAATAAAAGGGGTGGAATTCTGTCTGACAACAACATATTTCACATTCGAAGGGAAAATATACCAACAAAATGAAGGAGTAGCCATGGGACCGCCTATCTCACCAATAATAACTGACATATTCATGGATTATTGGGAAGAGAATGCCCTTAAACCATTCAGGTCATCACTGAAATGTTGGTGGAGATATGTAGACGACACACTAGTAATAGTGAAGAAAAAAGATACTGAGAGACTCTTCTCACACATAAACAGCCATGTCGACTCAATAAAATTCGCTATGGAAGTAGAGAATGAAATTGGGGAACTGCCTATGTTAGACTGCAAAATACAAAGAATAACAGATGGTAGCATTAAAACGACGCTATATAGGAAAACCACACACTCTGGAAGATTCCTTGATTATCACTCAGCTCATCCACTCATGGTGAAACGAGGATTAATACAAGGTCTTGCAGATAGAATATGTAGACTTACAACAACGCCAGACGACCAGTGTAAAGAAATAAAAGTCCTATTCAAAATGCTACTCGAAAACAACTACCCAAAAGAATTTATAAAAGATAATATAAAAAAGAGAAAAAAGAGAGTAAAACCGGAGAATAACAAGATGGAAGAATGCAAAAAAACTGTCACAATACCATATAAAAATAGTACATCAGAGGCAGTTCAAAGAAACCTCAAAAATATCGGCATTCACACAACTTTTAAACCGACAAATCTAATCAAAAATAAAATAAATCAACTGAAAGATCCCATAAAAATGATGGATAAAAACAACTTGATTTACAAAATATCTTGTGCTGACTGTCCGACTAAATATGTGGGGCAAACGTCCAGATCACTCAAAATAAGAGTGAATGAACATAAACGCCTAACCAAAGGTCAGCCAACAGGAACACAAGCCTACAAGAATCTTGAAAAAATTCATCGATAGCTGCACATGCATGGGACAAAAACCACAATATCGATTGGGACAATGTGTGTATTCTAAAAACTAACATGAACAAATGGAAAGAAAGACTTATAGCAGAATCGATATTCATTAAGGTCACACCGGATATATGTAACAAGGGTGACTCAGTACAACTACCAACAACTTGGAATATAATTCTGGATACAAAAACATGAACTAACGTGGAATATAAGTCAAATACAAAAACAAAAAAAACATGAATGAGCAAAAATAATGAACTATATATATGAGTACAAATCATAAATGTGTGAATCAAACAATTCCAACAGTGGTGTGAACATGGGCAGTAATTTTGCTCGAAATATTACCAATAACAAAACTTATCATTGTGTGTAAACTATTGAAACATAATTATACTTTATTTGATCTAATCAACAATGCTCAAACTTTTTACTGATATTGACCAACACCAGTTTGGACGAATGACTCTACGTTGTGGTTCAGTCTGAATTGATATTACTTAGTTAGAGGTAAGTGGCACGAAGCTTTTCAACCTTGAGGGAACAGGGATTCGAACTAACAGTCCTACAGTTAGTTCTACAGTCATGGACGCTATCATTGAGGTATTCAAGCAGTTACAAAGACAAACATACACGTGAACATTTCAGATCAATCTAGTTTTTTATTATCAGACTTTGTCATGAGGCACCTGAAAATCAGACAGTACTGGACAGCTGTTTCATCCTATTTTGCGACTCGTCGATATTGCCGAGATGATTATCAGGTAACGAGATCAAATTCATTGA
Organism: Trichobilharzia szidati; assembly: GCA_944472155.2. Classification (NCBI taxonomy): domain Eukaryota; kingdom Metazoa; phylum Platyhelminthes; class Trematoda; order Strigeidida; family Schistosomatidae; genus Trichobilharzia; species Trichobilharzia szidati. The sequence continues at coordinate 18,915,422 of OX235273.1, read as the reverse complement.
CCCACGGATTCTAACTTTGTCATTTCGTGATTTAACGCTACTTTCACCATTGCATCCTCGATGTGGTTGTCCCCAGTACAACACACTGACGACTAGGGAATGTATGTCTCGAAGTTTTGTTCGAAAAGTTGTGATCAGTGTGGCTCAACTACATTAAGGTGAAGTGGTTTCCCATCAACGGCATTATTTGAAGGTGAAGGGGAATCAATCACATCCATGTAACTGATCGCTATCTCACTATCAGTTATGAGATCCTTGTATAATAGGCGTGTGTCAGCATCCAAATGTCTAGCCTTCTTATAAGTTAATAATTTACTAATGAGTGATTTTAAATTTTAAGAAGACAGCGGTAATGGAAGACTTGGATTGATAAAGACACTGGTAACCATTAGCGGAAGAAGACAGAAAGAGGTCAACTCCTCTTTAGCTCAACTGGGTATCACCGTTCCAGCTGTAGGCTGCAGCATGCATAAAATACGTCAAAGCACTATAAGACTGAGAAAGTAAAAACTGGCCTCCATTACTTTGGAATCAGCAATTGTCACATGGATCAGTATCTGAATTGTCAATACTCATGTCAAGTGACTGAGTGCTTTTTGTAATAACCCATTTTATTATTTATCATCGTAGTATACTTTCACTATGTAATTAGACTTTGATTTGTTTATCATTCTAAAGATTGCTTGTTGACAGTTGATACATTGTACTTGCTCAACTTTTAGATTTTGATTACTGCGATAATACACGTTCGTACTCCTTCTCAAGTGCCATTTGATTTACATTGTGGATGTCGAGTAATCACAACGTTATTGTTATTATTTCCTTTAGTTCCTAGAGGAACATAGGGCTTCAGCCATGCGTCTCCATTGCGTTCGGTTCTCTGCTAGAGTTTTCACCTGGCTCCAAATCTGCCCACACGTTTTCATCTCCTCTTCACATGATCTCCTCCAGGTCACCCTTGGACGACCAACTCGTCGCTTCCCTTTCGGGTTCCACTCGAGGGCTTGTCTAGTGATGTCACTTGCTGGTTTCCCCAGAGTGTGGCCAATCCATCTCCATTTCTTCCTGCCTATTTGTTTCACAATCGGTTCCTGGTTGGTTCGCTCCCAGAGATCTTTGTTGCTGATCCTTTCCGGCCATCTGATCTTCAGTATTGACCGAAGACATCTGTTAATGAAGGTCTGTAGCTTGTTTGAGGTGCTCTTTGTGACACGCCAAGTCTCTGATCCGTATAGTAGTACTGACTTCATATTGGAGTTGAAAATCCGGATCTTATTTTTGACGCTGAGTGCTGTTGACCTGCACACAGACTTGAGAGTAATGAAAGCTTGCCTTACTTTCCCGATCCTCGCTGCTTTGATATCTTCGTCAGTTCCGCCTGTAGTTGAAACAATGCTTCCCAAGTAGGTGAAGGAGGTTAGGATACAATAATAAAGACGAAGAAGTACTAGTATCTACGTGTGCATTAGTTTGGTCAAACAGAGCAACACAACACTTATATGATTCTGATGACTAGGTGCACATATCACCCAAATCATTTCTCACAACCTGCTGGAAACTTTCATCAATACTTGCCTTCGCTTGATGCTAAAGATGAGATGTTCGACCAAAAAGGATAGACAACAAGGAACTCTAACAGTGCAGTAGATCAGCCAAGGACCTGACAAATAGGCAGCTGTACATGGTGATGGATCAGGCATACACACAACCAGGGGTCGAGAAACACTCCGCAATCATTGATATAAGAATAAAATTTGTGCACTGTGGTAGAGTATAATTCCATTATGAGTAAAATTTGTCTTGATAAAGTCTCATAGTGTTACACAGTAATGCTTACTGATGACCACGCTTCGAGCAGAATTTATTGCTGCTCATAATCATATCAAGGTACTCACACAAATTTCCAACTTCATTTATATAATCCCATTATTTTCCATAGCTTGATTTGATTGGTAGTAGTATTTTCCATATTTCTAGTATGAGTGATGACTCATTCCTATTGCATTTGTTGGGTGTAGACTCGATGAACAAGGATTCAGTAATCAACCTTTCTCTCCACCTACCTAGATTACTTTTTAGAAATTTAACCGTCTCCCACCCTATTGTGTGGTTGTGTGTTAATGCATGCAATGCAATTGCCGAGCTTTTTTCTAAATTACTTATCTTCTCTGGGTCAACCATTCTTATCTTAGCTAAATTCTTATGTTCTGACAATCTGACTACCCCTGACCTACTAGTTTGACCTATGTAGTTGACCTCACTCAAAGTCATTGCAGGGTATTTTGTAAATTATATTATTTTGTCTAATTGGGTCAACTGGGTCCTTTAACTTACAGAGATTGTCCCTGAGTGACTTTGTAGGTTTAAATGCCACCCTGATTCCTGCTTTATTGAGAATCCTGCTATGTCTTTCGAATTCATATATTCCCCATGTTTCAAATGTTCTGCCTCATCTGCACTTGTATTGACTAAGTCATCAATGTATGCATAGACAAATGGGGGAGACAGCGGAGTAATTGACCAATGAAACTGATGAACGAGCTGAACTTATATTATGAGATTCGTGTGTCCTATTTTTTGTTGGGTGGTTGATGTGTTCTACTGAACAGTCCTCAACTAGGATTAGATTGTTGGGGAATGAAGGTTTTGAAAGCCTTTGAACCCCACACATTTCAGAATCCACCACCAATTTGTCTATATGTGCGGAATGAATTTTCAAGGAACAACAGCTCATTTGAGTAACCGTAATTGTTGGTTTCTTCCTTCGATAATTGAGGCAATTTTAGGAACAACCTAGTCCCCTAAAATTAGGTGGTCCGGTCTATTGACTCCATCAATCGGACGTCAGAAGTACCTAGCTAATATAAGAGTATAATCTGGGTACTGGTAGAATTCAGTATCATATTGGAAAAGTTTATTTGATGCAAGGCACAGTGACAAAGTGTTAATAAATGGATGGACTGCAGAAACAACAGTCGACATGTTTCATATTTCCTTCTCACGACAATCATGCGTATGTCCAATTCCATACCGTCCACATTCAATCCGATCTCCCTGTTTCATTGCATCAGAATTATTTCTCTAAATCATGAAGTGGAAAATGAGTGACAAATGGAATGCATAGGTGGCGGGAGATTCGTGGAAGACATTAAAGATTGCAGGCAGATTGAACTAAACTTGTTTGTTCCTGCATTCACACAACTGGCTGGATTGAGTAGGAAATCTGCTTCAAGTGTGCGCTTCTTCCGCCTTATCTCAGACATTATGTCCACAACTTTCACTGTGTTCATCTTGACAGTATGAATTTAGAAGTCCTGTCTCACGCACATAAACCACATGATAATGGTATAACAGTTATTTAGGCATATATATATATATATATATATATATATTGGAAACCTGTATATGTATGAATATTTATTTATAATTATCAATTAGTGTATAACCCGTGAAGAGGAATTTATTCGAAATGAACGTATTTCTTGTTTCACTTGAACACCAGGTTGAATGATGATGACGAACCAACTCTCCGTGTGCGTAGCAAGAAATAAAGAAGCAGTTGTGTCACATGTGGTATACGGACAGGTTGAAAAGCACATGAATATCCACACAAATATCCCAAAATTCAAAAGGGAGTGGAATATAATTGAAACGTGTAGAGAGAGAAGTAATTTGAATGATTCGCAAATTAACCATCCCTGCTCAGAGAACACAACCGCATCAAAACACAGGAGATACCGTTTAAAAATACGAAGCAAATCACTACAGATCAAAGATGATGTTGATACATTAGGACGGATGAATTTCAGTGGAAACAGACGAGTTGAAATACACACTCATTGCTACTCACTAGTTATAAGTAGTAGAACGTGGTGCCACGGAGAAGCAGTAACAAACGATGAATAAGACAGGAACGTAAATGAAGGAAAGTAGGTAGACATAATGAATGAACCTCTGAAATTATACAAGCCGGAATTAGAACATTTTCGACTTGTCACAACTATTGACTACGGCACACAGAATTACAGTGATAACAGCTGGATGACGAGTTTACGAAAACAGGTTATCGCTCATGATCACAGCAATTAAATAAAGTTCAATTAATGAATTAAATGCCACTAATTGCTGCTTAATATCTACGCAGTAATATCGTTTTCACTCCTTCCTAGTACGATTCTTCACTTCTTCATTCATCGCTATGTATTATCCTGTTATTTTCGAATCCTCTTCTGCTTCATGTTGGTCTTCAGAGCTTCGCGATACAGACACTGAACTTGATCTATATCTCGAGAGGAAATGATACCAGTACAGATCGAACAGAATATTTATTCTTTAAGTGCGATCAGTCAGTCACGAGGGAAATCACTAATTACGCTTAGGAAGGACCGATGAATTGAAACATATAGACTCATACTACTCAATTGTGACTAGTAGTACAGTCTGATATCAATTAAAGCAGTAACAAAGAATGAATAGAAAATGAAAGTTCACGAACGAAAATAATATAACATGAGTAACATTCAGAAATATTCCAAGTCAGAATCCGGTCACATTCATGTCTAAGGAATAATCCACAATTAAGCACTACTACTATCCACACTCCACTAATCCGCGAACTCCCATTAGGCATTCCATTCATCACGCAGAGAGATAACATCGAATGCCCACCAACCGGAAGTGTAATTTGTCCACACATCAGCCATTCCGATTACCCCGTATCACTTGAAATCGGCTTCCTCATTGAGAAAGCTGGCAAAGTGAATACAATGTCATCATTTGAATGAGGAGATTGTTGCTTGACCCAAACCCCTTATAGGAAACTACTGTATTGTAAACAGAGTTTGTCAATCCTGTAGCTGACATTTATTGGAATGATGTTGGACAACATCTGTAAGTTTCCAGAAGACGACTGATTAAAACAGAGAGTTGGGAAAACAATAAAAATGAATCTGGATTCTGCTTGACAATAAACATATTGAATTTTGCAGCAGCAGTGGCACAAACACTCAGGGTGTTTTTGGTTCATGAACTAGACGCAGGTCATTTATTTCAGCTGACCAGAGAACGTATGGTCAAGTGAAGTGCATCACCAGCCTGGAAGGTGATTATTTTAACACCAGTCGTGGCAGTGAACGCTAATCAGTTATTGCAAGTGGCATGTATATTCAAGCATCCTGCTTTACAAGCATTACATTTTTAAGTAGTGATAATGACGCAAAACGACTTTTAAAGGAGGTAACCACAAAATATCAAAACTAACATCCAAATCACATGAAACACAGTTGCCTCGACCTCATGAAGCCCGTGAAAGCAAACAGAGTTTAATTTCGCACGCTAACCAAATCGGAGACAGACAAAGTGAAGTTATCATGGCCAAAACCACAGTGAACTTGAACAACGAATCAGAATCCCGATCGAAAGATATATCAACTAAATCTCACAGCAAGCATGATATCACCCTGCATAGTTGTCGTGTATGCATTGAAAGAATTCCTCCAAGGCAATACACACATGATCTAAAGAGAAATCATATCATGCTTGATATATCCATTCATCAAGGTGACGCTAGGTCACTGAACATTGAGATCCATTGATATTATTGACATTGATTTTCAACCTACTTCTAACTGAAACCATAATCGTAACTCCTAATCCGAACCTTAACCTATTAAACCACAACGCCATAATCTCAATCTGACAGTATAGCTTCACACAAAAGTACCCAGAGAACTACTGCAATACTGCATCTGCCTTCTCCAAGTGCAGATAGCCACGCATGATTCGATTCGGAGGTACCTCTCATAGCATGCACTGTATCGAAAGCCGCTGTCTTCGGAGATCACATCTCAACTTCACCTCATCTTTCAACAGCCTCAAATACAACGATTCATTGAAACTAACTAAAAGACTATAAACAGTACAGTATGTGAATACACCACAATCCAATGCACAAGTTCATGCAAGCAAAACTGATCTTGAGAGACAAATGAGTGATTAGAAAATACTGCATAATTAACATTCTTCTGATTGATAGTCAATATGTACTATAAACACAAGAATAACATACAAAGTCAGTAGTATTCTTGATGTGATGGTTGGTTTTCTCTCTTGAAAGAGAATCAATAACAGGGTTAACTTGTATTACTGAAATAACTATGAAGAAGAAATGTTGTTGATAACTTCAGTGTCTACTGGGTTATGCACAAGAGTAGAGAATGAATACAATTACTGGCAGTGATAATAACAATAATAATAATTATAGTAATAATGCTAATGAACTAGTGACAACAGTAATTAGTACACAGATTCAATCAATAATGTGAATGGTACCAGTTGAGTCAATACACGCATGCTCCATTCTCTTTAACCGAAATGAGAAAATGGTATACACCTATGTGAAGTGGTCAGCCATCTGCTTAGAGATTCGCTGCACAATCTGAGTTACGAGACGAATCGGTTTATGCGTGCATCATTCCATAGCAAGCACTAAGAATATTGGTAGTTAGTCAGTCATGCGGATATCTGATGCCTAATTCTCCACTTATCGTCACACATGCTGACCAACTCATCTTCGCTTTTTCTTCAAAAGTAGTCCATTCGGAAACGTCAGCTTTTTCACAATTATTTCTTAGAAGAATGAATCCAACCATACAATCAGACAATTTCTCAACATCCTAAGGCAACATTTGCGATTCGGGTCCTCTTTACTGTCTCAATAATTTTAAGAGGGTAACTATGGTGACAATGCATTCTTCTGATCTCAGAGTGAGTGATCAGTTGAAATTAGGCAGGCCAGAATTCTATGAAATTCAAGTCTTAAGAAGTTTACCACAACGAATTACTACTACTATCCTCCAAATTCCCACTAATCATTCTATTCATCACCCAGACAGATAAAGTTGAATGCCTACCAATCATCACCAGTCAGAGAAATGTGAAGGATGTTGTGTCTATTGCATACCTGACTTGGTCAGCCTGCTTCCAAGCACAACAGAGAAGGATCAGGATGTGATGGCCAAAGTGGATCAGGAAAGCATTCGAGGCGTTCGTCGCTGTGATAATTAGAGTGGAGAATTGCAGTACGCACTACATGTATATACATCTCATATTTTAGCACTGATGTCAGGTCAGCACTTCTTTGTCATTCGGCGACATGAAAATAGCCATCCACAATTATCCATCGCAAATTCTATCAGGTAAGCACTATCAAAAGTATACACACACACTCCCTGTACCCGAATCGTTTCACTACCCTAATGTGAAACTCATTGTTGACTTGTCTTCAGAGATTATGAGGCATAGTTTGCATACTTAATTCTGTACAACTTCCATCACAGCCCAATTATGACTCAATCTTTCCACAGAAACCATGATTATCCTCTATATGAATAGTGATTCACAAGTGTCTGCTGCATCGATGCTCATCTATCACTGAATATAAATCGATTCCGATTTGTACAAACATTTCCCCTTTGATTTTGTCTTATTTATCAGCGTTGTATCTACAACGCTGAATGGCATCATGTATCTTCTGTCATTCGAAACCTCATCACCAAGTGCAACAGTCAGAGAGATTGTTGCTCAACTTTTCAGACATGCAGTTGACACGCTGTAGGACAAGACGAAGTGGGCTAAGGAAATCGCATCACCAATGAATATAACATCTAGTGATTATCAAGCTCTGGTTCATGTGATCTCCATCTTTCAGTTTCACTTCAAATGACTGCGCTCAATAATGTTACTTTCGATTTGCCACTCTCTTCACTTACTTCACTTCTGACTAGCTTGATGATTTAGTGCTGATAATCGATACGGCTGGCATGATTTCTTAATATTAACTACTCATCAAACTGAATGCCTACTGAAAGGTGGGTAACACACAGAATCCTGTGTGTCTAAATGATTCCGCTATCTGTGTCTTCCTGATTTGATTGTAGACAACCGAATGTGTTGGGTTCAAATCCATGGACGCGTGAAGTAGGATTTGTGCATGTCTAGAGATTTCAGTTACTTCAGTGGTTGCAAAGGCATTGGAGGGATTCTTACACCTGAAGTCTGGTGTCCCTTTGTCACGATGAATTAGAAATGAAGAGTCCTTCAAAGGAAATTGCAGACAATTTTCACCTCAGGTTGATGTTTGCAATGTTGTTACGTGCTCAGAGATGTTTGGCTCAGGTGACAATCGCCTCATTCAAATGATGACATTGTATTCACGTGACCAGCTTTCTAAATGCGGAAGCCGATTTCGAGTGAATGGGAGTAATCGGAATGGCTGATGACTGGACAAGTTATATTTTCGGTTTGTGGGCATTCGATGTTATCTCTCTGTGTGATGAATAGAGTGCCTAATGGGAATGTGGGGGATTCGTGGAGTGTGAATAGTAGTAGTGATCTATTGTGGATACTTCTTAAGACTTGAATGTCTTCGAATCCTGACTTCGATTGTTTTTGAATGTCACTCATGCTTGTTTATTTTCGTTCATCTACGTTTATTTCTTATCCTTTGTTTGTTACTGCTTCCCTTAACACCACATTTTACCACTTGTCACTGGTGAGTGGTATGAGTCTATGTATTTCATCTTGTCAGTACTCTGTGAGCGTAATTAGTATTTTCTATGGAGATGCATCCTATTGGATGAATAGATATTCTGCACGATCTGTGGTGGTCAGCTTCTTATTCTTAAGCGGTATCTGCTCTACATGTTTCCCTCATATTCTACTCCAATTCGAATATTGCAATATTTGTGTGTATATTCATGTGCTATTTACTCTGATCATAGATCCCATTTAACACTGGTCTGTCTTTATTTGTTGTTACGCCGTTACACCGGAAGTTCGTTCGACGGCATTCATCCTAGAATGAGGTCAAAACCACAAATATATTCCTTTCCACTTAGTTCTTATTCATGGTCTATTCAATGACACATATATATGCGTTTTCAGCATATACATGTATATGTAGATCTCCGAAACTTTTAATTTGTCGTCGTAAGCAACAGATTGTTAGCCAACGAGATACCTACACTTTTTGACAGGTGTGTACAAACAATAGGCAGAATTCAGATTCAGTTAATTTGCTCGGCTCTTATGCGACTATCACATGGTTTATGTGTGTGAGACAAGACTTCTAACATGGTACTGTCAAGATTCAATGTGTGAAGATACCGCTTTGGAATGGGCAGAAGAAGCAAACACCTGAAGCAGATTTCCCGCTCAATCCTCCCAGTTGTGTGCAAGAAGCAACAGACAGACAAGTTCAGTTTGAAAACGATATACACTGAGACTGAAGATTTTTCATGTCTTCATCGAATGAAGATTTTGTTGACAGATTCATGTCAGTTTCATCGCATACCAAGATCCCGTTTTATAAATTTGAGCAAGTAAAGTGCAAACATTGGTGCAGAATAACATGGATCTATTTTGATTGAGTTGCTTTTCACCAGCTACACTCATCCATCCTATAATCTTGAGTAAAATAAGTCAGTGTACAACTTTAACAAACACTTTTATCATCAACAAGCATATTGTAGGAGTGTCGTGGTGAGGTGAAACGTCATCAGGACGACGAGGTAGCTGCAGTATAAGTGTACATATACATATATGCATCTTGTTTCAGAGAAGTTTCTAAAAATTGATTGACAAGTTTTCTGTTAGTGTGGTGAGAGAAAATTAGTAACACGACAGAATAGTTAGAAAAGAGAAGATCATCAAAATTTGGTGTGGTCAGGTGTGGTCAGATGGAAAGGTGATGATATAATATGGTGAGTAGATAGATCTCTCTCATGAGGTCAGGAAAATATTCTCTTCTGTAAGTGGAAAGAAGAAGAAGAAGAAGGAACAAGGCGAGGAGGTGGTACCTTGATAAGATTAGTCAGTGTGAAGTCAGAAGATGAAGAGTTATTAACAGAGATGATTCACCGATGAAACCTGCGGGGGCAAACAGGTCAGATTCCAGTCGATATTCTGCATATCATGCTCTGATATAGTTGCATATTTCATTCAACCATAGTTTCCGAGTTCATTATAAAACCAATCTCATACCGTTATCTTGTCTCTAGGAGGCAATAGTCATCTTCCCCCTTCACCTCTACATTCTAATGATTCATCATTCGAAACGAATGATCAAGTGGACTACATACACACTCGAATGGATTTGCCCATAATCACTTTTCGAATATTTGTCATCAATGAATGAATTAATGTCATGATCATTCATGTTGATTACTATTCACTAATTCACATGCCTGAAATTCAATTATATTCATCATCAGTTTGCTTTCAAACGTCCATGATTAAAATTTTCTTATGTAATTTTAAAGCCCGAGTAGAGGTTATCCAATGGACACATATAGCTGAATTGTCTTCCACAGTCTTCATATTGGGAAAAGAAGGATGTGCTACTGAAGACCTATACTCCACCCAACAACGGAGGAACGAAAAATAACAATAGTAATAATAAAAATAGAGATTGACATGAGAAGATGTATACGACCAGCCAGTGATAATAACAATAAATATTATTATTAATATTATATACTTTATTCGAAAAACAGCACTTGTGATACAGAATAGAATTCTCAGCGCTTGTCACAATATTGCATCCGAATCACCCAACATATAAATAAGATTCAAACAGATCTAATCAGAGGAATTTGTCCACATTTACCGTATACAGTCAAAATATTTGATGCACAAAATGAGAATAATAAATATAATAAAAATAATAACAATAAAAGTAACAGTGAATTTGTTTCAAACAGTATTGGCGATTCATTTTGGAAATGTTAACATGTTCACATGTAGACTATTGAATCTAATGTTCTCTTGATATAATATGGTGAGGAGAAATACAAAATTAACAGTGAGAAGATATTCGAACAGTTACACTACACATCAGTGATGCACATGACAGCTTAGTGGTCCACACGATACTGTTAACATTACACAGCGAAATGTCATTCCAAACGGCATTCCCCACTGGATGGATAGTCTGAATATTTTCACGATGATCTATTTATTGACTGCAGAAACAACAGTTGAAGTCTGTCACATTTCTCCTCACGACAGTCATGCGTATGTCCAATTTCATTCCTTCTACATTCAATCTACATTCAGTGTGTTTCATGGCGTCTACATATTTGTGAATGATTTCTCCAAGTCTCGTCAACTGTCTGTGTCGTTGTATTCATTATCATTTCGTCGAACACGTTTTATCAATTTCAGCACAATCCGGCTACACATCATGCTATGCTATAAACAAAGCAATCCTTTCCTCTCATTATTCATCTCTCAGTATCCGAATGTAACTCAATGCTTCTCTCTCATGTAGCTGTATTCACTTGAAAACCAACTCACAGATTATCTGTCTCTCACACACATACACACAAACACACAAGTGTGTAAACTACTGGTTCATTCTACTTAGTGTCTGTTTGTCCAGTGGTCAGCTTTGGCAAATGAAAGTAAGCAGTAAATGCGGGTGGGTGCATTCCATTGGATAAATCAATCATTTACTCACTACACAAAAAACAACCTGGTTTGAGTTCAAGGACACCGATGGCGAGATTATTTGTGATTCCGACTTATCAGTTCATAAATATACTAAGAAGAGGGAGAGAAAAAGTGAAGAAAGGAGATTGTGACTGAATCTCGTCTAGTGCTAACAGCGGAGATGCTGAGTGAATTATTCATCAGATAGCTACATTTCAAATCTTCCATATTCACCAAATCACAGGCTGTTAGTGAGGCTTAAATGAATATTTCCGCTTATCTGAGTGACAAATTATTCTCCACAACACACAGAATTGTATTGATCAGGATTGTGTCTGTATTACTACTGATACTGTTGCTAATGTTTACACTATCCTCCTACTGTGTTCACTTCCAAATACCGGAGTTCAAATCTACACTGACTGTTAATTTGAAAAAGTCTCTGCTGTGCACAAATGACAGTTTCAGTGAAAAAGTGAAGGTAGAAGAGGCGTGGATGGCTTTCGTGGATTCATTAGATATTGCAAAGGTCAACTATCACACCTTGTCGAAAGGATTTCAACCGTCTGTCGAAATGTTGCCCTTCTCACTGATCTCCATACCACTCATCCATACAAATGTGGACTTGTTTGATTTTCGAATTCGTTTCGGTGTTGGGAAATTGGGCGTGAATAGTGGAGTTGGAGGATTAAATCTTCTCTATAAACAGACGAATGATGAAGTAGCTGGAAGCAAAGTCAGCAGTCCTGCAGCTTCCAGGCATTATCCAATGCATTTCAATATGACGAAATATGTGGGTGGAATTTCAGCTGGTTTTCCAGAAGATGAGGTATGTCACACGAACTGATTGCCATCGTATAAGCATGACTAGGTTGTATGCCACACCACACACATATACGCTTTACATCATGCGTTGAGTTGAGAAAGCGGATGAGTGAAGGGGTAACGCTGGCCCAGTTCGCCGTATCTGCACACTCCGTTAACTTGATTCCAGAGATCTGGGGTGGATTTGTTGATGCCTGTATTTTGACTAATTATAAACAGTCGTACGTTTCTTATGACGGCGACATCCTGTTCTTCACACGTTGCCAGGTGGCAATCGCAAATTGTTGTCTGAAGTACACACACAAGAAGACAATTTATGATATATAACTAACTGTACAGGCTACACATACCAACCAAACAAATTCCATCCACGAAGATAGATATATAAGTAAATACAACAGTTTCAGTCAAAACAAAATTGGTTCGCAGTTTCCTGGTAAATAACTCGCGGGTCGTCGCTATTCAGCATCATCAAATACACCCATTTCACTGTTGCCAGTCAGAGAGGTTTGTGTGTTTAGAGGGAACTTCTGATGGTGAACAATCGTTGACCACATATTTGAAGCACACCTCATATTCTCGTCCTATCACATCCAGTCAAATGTACAAGCACAATCAAATAATATTGATCAACAGGTAGTGAAACACAGAATAAGGTACTTCATAAACACAAGAAATATCACACACCTACATTTATGCACATCCAAATCCTCCTGCAATCAGTGAACAACATTCGTCACAGTGGCGTGATGTGAAACTGTTGGACATGCCGATAACAGACATTGTTGAAAAGAGAATGATCGATCGGGGTGAGATTATTTTGAAATACGAAACAGTTGAAATTGAATTGTTGTAGAGTAGAAATTGGAAGACAATCTAAACTACAGTCCACAACGCCATAACCATAGAATGACAGTATGGATATGCGCAAAAGAACTCAGAGAACTACTGCAATACTGCATCTGCCTTCTCCAAGTGCAGATAGCCACGCATGATTCGATTCGGAGGTACCTCTCATAGCATGCACTGTATCTGATAGCTTATTGAAGGTCAACTATCGAAAGCCGCTGTCTTCGGAGATCACATCTCAACTTCACCTCATCTTTCAACAGCCTCAAATACAACGATTCATTGAAACTAACTAAAAGACTATAAACAGTACAGTATGTGAATACACCACAATCCAATGCACAAGTTCATGCAAGCAAAACTGATCTTGAGAGACAAATGAGTGATTAGAAAATACTGCATAATTAACATTCTTCTCATTGATAGTCAATATGTACTATAAACACAAGAATAACATACAAAGTCAGTAGTATTCTTGATGTGATGGTTGGTTTTCTCTCTTGAAAGAGAATCAATAACAGGGTTAACTTGTATTACTGAAATAACTATGAAGAAGAAATGTTGTTGATAACTTCAGTGTCTACTGGGTTATGCACAAGAGTAGAGAATGAATACAATTACTGGCAGTGATAATAACAATAATAATAATTATAGTAATAATGCTAATGAACTAGTGACAACAGTAATTAGTACACAGATTCAATCAATAATGTGAATAGTACCAGTTGAGTCAATACACGCATGCTCCATTCTCTTTAACCGAAATGAGAAAATGATATACACGTGTGTGGAGATTAGCGGACACTTGTTTCACTCACATATGCACGTGTGTATGTAAGCAGATAGATCAAGTGTGGAGAGTAAGAAATTCCTTGGTGAAATCAAGCGTGTAGACAATCTAGTCAGTGGAATGAATAGATTACTAAGTTGTGTTGATTCTGTGACATTTGGAGACAAGATAGTTGTTGAGGGGATGTTCACTTTTGTAATTTGATATCTCTCTTCAGCGAAATTATCTACACCTCATCTGAAAGTCGTCATTTGCACAGATCTCACATGGTGTTGTTCTTGCTAATTGTGTCCTTCGTGGTGTGTTCCCTTCTCTTTTTTTACGTGTTCCGCATGTTTTGCCGCAACGCTGAATCACTTGTTCTCTTTGACTTTCAATCTACCGCTCCGGAGTTTTTGATATTTTCGTGTTCCAACGAAAGTCTTCCTATGTACTAGTCATCAGTAGAACAGTCGACAAAAAAAATGCTGCCGTCTACTATGATTACTGAAACTTGGAATAAATGTGGGAATGGATAACTAGAGTTCCATTGCGCAGAGTTGTATCTGTCTCCACCAGTGATACTATAGCATCCTATTCACGGTCAATGAATGCTGATTTGATGTGACCTAAGGAGGTAGCATTTTTCTCCATCTACACGCACTGTGAAGTTTTCATTTTGGTAACTGTGTAGTGGGATACATCCTCCCTAACAAGGTGGTTGTAATCGGCTTCGCATCTCACCTATTCTAATGTAAACAAAGTTTCAATTCTGTTGGTGCTTTGTGAATTGCTAGTCAGGGTGAGGTGATCAAGCCGCATATATTGAGTGACTTCACTCGGAAATATTCAAACCTGTTGAATCGAACTTTGGCGATAAATTAACCAGTCAAGGTTAATTTAGTACAATATATACTCAAATACACTTATAAGTCTGATCAGAACCGAACGGCATCAGAGGAAGTTGGTCACTATGCTCACATTTGTCACGTTTCATCATCAGTGAGCTTTTCAGTTGTTTGCGGAATCATTTCACCAGATCATTTCCGCACGGATGATATGCGGTAGTGCAGGTGTAGCGTACACTGAGGAGTACAGTGGATTTTAGAAAAACTTTTGACTGGTAGTGTTATCTGCTATGTGAGGAGATTGTAGATAATGTGGACAAACTGACACTATGTTGCCAACTGATATATCATTTAGACAATCCACCCCCGGAATCTATTAACTGCCGGCAAATAAATGCTCGGAATCTGCTGGTGAAGACAGCTGTCTGTCACGTATTTGCAGAGATATTTGTAAGGAAACAAGGATTATTTCGAAAGCCTCTAGAACTGAGCAAAGAAATAGAAATGTGCTCAGCTTTCGCACACAATATGCCAATATGAATTGAAATAAGTCAACATAAATATTAGTATATATACATATATATATATATTTATATTGATATCATAACAGACATACTATTACCTTTGTTATTTGGTTTAGTGATCTTCGTTGTTATTTTGACTTTCAATATGTCCCTTTAACTTTTCTCACCCCTTAACTCTTTGTTATATATATGCCCAGGTTTTGTAAATTTCGGTTTAATAATACTTTGATAAAGCTATTAGCATTAAATAGAGAAACGTCAGTAAAAACAATATCGTTTTGTTTTTCATCCATTGGGAAATACAAAAACCTTTATTATAATGAATATCATATACCCAATGACCAAATTTTTTCAAACTGTTAAAAGTGACCTTGGTTTGGACATATATATATATATACGTATATATATATATATATATATATATAACAATGATAATGTGAATATTTAATACGCATGAAGGAAAACTCACATTACATGGTGTAGTAAGTCTGTATGCATCATTTGTTAGTGGGTTGTTAGTCAGAGGTAAAGAGGCGATTAGCCATTGATCGTTCGATGTTAACCATGTGGTCAACATTACCAGTGGACACACTGAATTGCTTCAGATTCGTAAGACTTTTGTTTAATCTCGCCAACACTATGCCCAAATACGCATCATCTATTCGAATCTCCTGTGTGAATGACATCACAATAGATGCTTGCTCCACCAATTCTGCTCCCAGTATGTAACATACACCAAAGAAATATGTTGGAAAATAATCCCATGGATATTCCTCACGTGAAGTACTCCAACGAGAATTAGAGACTCCACCAGCTGGATGTACCACCACAGATGTCGGATGGACCCGACCACCAGCAAACCACTTCACCTCAGATCTATTCAGTGATTTCACCAGCTTGATTGTGTTTCCTGGATGGAGTACATAGTCGTCGTCAAGAAACAGAAACAAAGGTGTTCGGTTGTGAAACGTCGTCGACGCCCAACGAAATGTCAACATCATCTTCTTGGTTAAGTTGAAGTAGTTGTCGTAGAATCCACCAACCAACACATCTCCATGAGAGTCACTCTCCTGTTTCAACTTCCTCAACGCAGACCAGCCTGATGACTCTAGTCTCTTAGATAGCTGTTCAGACCTTCCATTCAACACAACAGTCACTCCATTGAAGTAGTGAATATTTGTTGGTGTGGGTGTTGGCAGTCCAACAACGAAGACAAATTTCACTTTGAAATTATTCTAGTGATCAGATTTCATATAGGTTTTACGAGCATATGATCGTTGTTCAGTGCAGTACACGCATGACTTGACGAGGACAACCAAATCAAATGTTTCTCCACTGTGTGAGGGAATACAGGTGTTGTCGGGTAATTGCACTGCCAGAAGAGCATCGTTGTTTATCGGTATCTGAAATTGCGGACATTGACAGAATAATTTGTGAGTGGAATGGCAGTCAAATATATCTGATGCAGGTTACGAAGATTGTGGATGAATAGATTGATGGTGTGACTGCTTGGAAGATGTATTGATCATGAGACTGCTGTTGACGTAATGGGTAATCTTTGAATGTTGGAATGGCATGTGTGAATATGATCTGAAGATGAAGTTGTAAGATTACCAAACATCAATGAACAACACTCACCTGCCATGCTTACTGAACAGCATCACTAAGATTGACAAGCGAATATGAGTTGGTCATCAAGCATCAGTTAGCCGCATGACTGACTACCTATCAATATTCTTAGTGCTTGCAATGGAATGATTCACGCATTAGCTGCTTCGTCTCGTAACTCAGATTGTGTAGCGAGTCTCTAAGTATGTGGCTCAAATCGCTGACCACTCATTCATCACACCTTCAATAATCGATGAACAGTCACTGGGAGTTAACTCAATCGTGATCCCGTCACTTTTGTCAGACTTGGTTGATATTTGAGAGAGTATTGATTTGCACTGTGGCTTGCCACCAAGATCATGATTACAGATAAGATTAGCATTATAATTGAGATGAACAAGTGACATCAGAGTGATAGGAATTCTTGGGCATTTATTGTTTCATAAACATTGTTCATCACCGATTGGTGCATTTGTGATTAACTGCTCTTTCCTAGTTTCACCCAGTCTCATTGTAAATTATCAAGCATAGAATGTTGGCATTCCATGGAAAATGTGTTCACAATTTTACATCGTAATTTATTTATAGAATCTCATCATGAATTGACTTAATCATCTCACCTGACATTATACACGAAAAGTCAGCAATATTTATGTATTCGTTCCGCTGATATTAACAACACCCTGATGACGCTGGTTCACTGGTGAAAATAAGAAGGAATTCAATGCATTCCCGTTGAAATGCGCCACAGTCGAATATAAACACTGACAGCTGAGTTTGAAAGCGACAAAAACCCAGTCCTCGAAATCAGTGTTAGTACCGAAATCAATTGTCATCAAATTAGACGTCTAACACTTTTAAAAATTAGATTAGATTAAAGACATTAACTAATCCACCCCAGATCTCTGGAATCAAGTTAACGGAGTGGGCCAGCGTTACCCCTTCACTCATCCGCTTTCTCAACTCAACGCATGATGTAAAGCGTATATGTGTGTGGTGTGGCATACAACCTAGTCATGCTTATACGATGGCAATCAGTTCGTGTGACATACCTCATCTTCTGGAAAACCAGCTGAAATTCCACCCACATATTTCGTCATATTGAAATGCATTGGATAATGCCTGGAAGCTGCAGGACTGCTGACTTTGCTTCCAGCTACTTCATCATTCGTCTGTTTATAGAGAAGATTTAATCCTCCAACTCCACTATTCACGCCCAATTTCCCAACACCGAAACGAATTCGAAAATCATACAAGTCCACATTTGTATGGATGAGTGGTATGGAGATCAGTGAGAAGGGCAACATTTCGACAGACGGTTGAAATCCTTTCGACAAGGTGTGATAGTTGACCTTCACAATATCTAATGAATCCACGAAAGCCATCCACGCCTCTTCTACCTTCACTTTTTCACTGAAACTGTCATTTGTGCACAGCAGAGACTTTTTCAAATTAACAGTCAGTGTAGATTTGAACTCCGGTATTTGGAAGTGAACACAGTAGGAGGATAGTGTAAACATTAGCAACAGTATCAGTAGTAATACAGACACAATCCTGATCAATACAATTCTGTGTGTTGTGGAGAATAATTTGTCACTCAGATAAGCGGAAATATTCATTTAAGCCTCATTAACAGCCTGTGATTTGGTGAATATGGAAGATTTGAAATGTAGCTATCTGATGAATAATTCACTCAGCATCTCCGCTGTTAGCAATAGTCGAGATTCAGTCACAGTCTCCTTTCTTCATTTTTTCTCTCTCTCATCCTGGTATATTTATGAACTGATAAGTCGGAATCACAAATAATCTCGCCATCGGTGTCCTTGAACTCAAATCAGGTTGTTTTTTGTGTAGTGAGTAAATGATTGATTTATCCAATGGAATGCACCCACCCGCATTTACTGCTTACTTTCATTTGCCAAAGCTGACCACTGGACAAACAGACACTAAGTAGAATGAACCAGTAGTTTACACACTTGTGTGTTTGTGTGTATGTGTGTGAGAGACAGATAATCTGTGAGTTGGTTTTCAAGTGAATACAGCTACATGAGAGAGAAGCATTGAGTTACATTCGGATACTGAGAGATGAATAATGAGAGGAAAGGATTGCTTTGTTTATAGCATAGCATGATGTGTAGCCGGATTGTGCTGAAATTGATAAAACGTGTTCGACGAAGTGATAATGAATACAATGACACAGACAGTTGACGAGACTTGGAGAAATCATTCACAAATATGTAGACGCCATGAAACACACTGAATGTAGATTGAATGTAGAAGGAATGAAATTGGACATACGCATGACTGTCGTGAGGAGAAATGTGACAGACTTCAACTGTTGTTTCTGCAGTCAATAAATAGATCATCGTGAAAATATTCAGACTATCCATCCAGTGGGGAATGCCGTTTGGAATGACATTTCGCTGTGTAATGTTAACAGTATCGTGTGGACCACTAAGCTGTCATGTGCATCACTGATGTGTAGTGTAACTGTTCGAATATCTTCTCACTGTTAATTTTGTATTTCTCCTCACCATATTATATCAAGAGAACATTAGATTCAATAGTCTACATGTGAACATGTTAACATTTCCAAAATGAATCGCCAATACTGTTTGAAACAAATTCACTGTTACTTTTATTGTTATTATTTTTATTATATTTATTATTCTCATTTTGTGCATCAAATATTTTGACTGTATACGGTAAATGTGGACAAATTCCTCTGATTAAATCTGTTTGAATCTTATTTATATGTTGGGTGATTCGGATGCAATATTGTGACAAGCGCTGAGAATTCTATTCTGTATCACAAGTGCTGTTTTTCGAATAAAGTATATAATATTAATAATAATATTTATTGTTATTATCACTGGCTGGTCGTATACATCTTCTCATGTCAATCTCTATTTTTATTATTACTATTGTTATTTTTCGTTCCTCCGTTGTTGGGTGGAGTATAGGTCTTCAGTAGCACATCCTTCTTTTCCCAATATGAAGACTGTGGAAGACAATTCAGCTATATGTGTCCATTGGATAACCTCTACTCGGGCTTTAAAATTACATAAGAAAATTTTAATCATGGACGTTTGAAAGCAAACTGATGATGAATATAATTGAATTTCAGGCATGTGAATTAGTGAATAGTAATCAACATGAATGATCATGACATTAATTCATTCATTGATGACAAATATTCGAAAAGTGATTATGGGCAAATCCATTCGAGTGTGTATGTAGTCCACTTGATCATTCGTTTCGAATGATGAATCATTAGAATGTAGAGGTGAAGGGGGAAGATGACTATTGCCTCCTAGAGACAAGATAACGGTATGAGATTGGTTTTATAATGAACTCGGAAACTATGGTTGAATGAAATATGCAACTATATCAGAGCATGATATGCAGAATATCGACTGGAATCTGACCTGTTTGCCCCCGCAGGTTTCATCGGTGAATCATCTCTGTTAATAACTCTTCATCTTCTGACTTCACACTGACTAATCTTATCAAGGTACCACCTCCTCGCCTTGTTCCTTCTTCTTCTTCTTCTTCTTTCCACTTACAGAAGAGAATATTTTCCTGACCTCATGAGAGAGATCTATCTACTCACCATATTATATCATCACCTTTCCATCTGACCACACCTGACCACACCAAATCTTGATGATCTTCTCTTTTCTAACTATTCTGTCGTGTTACTAATTTTCTCTCACCACACTAACAGAAAACTTGTCAATCAATTTTTAGAAATTTCTCTCAAACAAGATGCATATATGTATATGTACACTTAGACTGCAGCTACCTCGTTCCCTGATGATGTTTCACCTCACCACGACACTCCTACAATATGCTTGTTGATGATAAAGGTGTTTGTTAAAGTTGTACACTGACTTATTTTACTCAAGATTATAGGATGGATGAGTGTAGCTGGTGAAAAGCAACTCAATCAAAATAGATCCATGTTATTCTGCACCAATGTTTGCACTTTACTTGCTCAAATTTATAAAACGGGATCTTGGTATGCGATGAAACTGACATGAATCTGTCAACAAAATCTTCATTCGATGAAGACATGAAAAATCTTCAGTCTCAGTGCATGTCATTTTCAAACTGAACTTGTCTGTCTGTTGCTTCTTGCACACAACTGGGAGGATTGAGCGGGAAATCTGCTTCAGGTGTTTGCTTCTTCTGCCCATTCCAAAGCGGTATCTTCACACATTGAATCTTGACAGTACCATGTTAGAAGTCTTGTCTCACACACATCAACCATGTGATAGTCGCATAAGAGCCGAGCAAATTAACTGAATCTGAATTCTGCCTATTGTTTGTACACACCTGTCAAAAAGTGTAGGTATCTCGTTGGCTAACAATCTGTTGCTTACGACGACAAATTAAAAGTTTCGGAGATTTACAGATACATGTATATGCTGAAAACGCATATATATGTGTCATTGAATAGACCATGAATAAGAACTAAGTGGAAAGGAATATATTGGTTGTTTTGACCTAATACTAGGCTGAATGCCGTCGAACGAACTTCCGGTGTAACGGCGTAACAACAAATAAAGACAGACCAGTGTTAAATGGGATCTATGATCAGAGTAAATAGCACATGAATATACACACAAATAT
The DNA here is from genome assembly GCA_944472155.2 of Trichobilharzia szidati. Classification (NCBI taxonomy): domain Eukaryota; kingdom Metazoa; phylum Platyhelminthes; class Trematoda; order Strigeidida; family Schistosomatidae; genus Trichobilharzia; species Trichobilharzia szidati. The sequence goes on along the minus strand of OX235273.1, from coordinate 18,893,874 downwards.
TGCAATATTCGAATTGGAGTAGAATATGAGGGAAACATGTAGAGCAGATACCGCTTAAGAATAAGAAGCTGACCACCACAGATCGTGCAGAATATCTATTCATCCAATAGGATGCATCTCCATAGAAAATACTAATTACGCTTACAGAGTACTGACAAGATGAAATACATAGACTCCTACCACTCACCAGTGACAAGTGGTAAAATGTGGTGTTAAGGGAAGCAGTAACAAACAAAGGATAAGAAATAAACGTAGATGAACGAAAATAAACAAGCATGAGTGACATTCAAAAACAATCGAAGTCAGGATTCGAAGACATTCAAGTCTTAAGAAGTATCCACAATAGATCACTATTACTATTCACACTCCACGAATCCCCCACATTCCCATTAGGCATTCCATTCATCACCTGGAGAAATAACATCGAATGCCCAAAAACCGAAAATATAACTTGTCCAATCATCAGCCATTCCGATTACTCCCATTCACTCGAAATCGGCTTCCACATTTAGAAAGCTGGTCACGTGAATACAATGTCATCATCTACAATGTGCCTCCCACCATCTGTGAAATATTCAGTGAGTGGTTTGCAAACTTCAGTTCAGAAACGCGAATTCCTGGTGACACCGGCCCCCTTACCAGCTCTTTCCTCGGAAGCATAGTGTTCACCGAACAATTAATAGAACAAGCAGTTAAAAGCCTGAAACCTTCCACTAGCACGGGACCTGATGGCCTTGCTTCTATAATTCTCAAAAACAGTGGGTGTGATATATCCGTACTACTTCTTAAATTCTTCTCAATATCTATGGACACTGGCACTTACCCTAATGAGTGGAAAACTAGCTTCATAATTCCACACTATAAATCCGGTGATAAGGCAAACGTCCGCAATTACAGACCCATAAATATAACCCCAGTTGTCTCTCGAATCATGGAGAAAGTTGTCAAAGATCAGTTGTCAGACTATCTACTTAAGGAAGATCTTGTTACAAGGTCTCAACACGGATTTCTCAAAAATAGGTCTTGTGTTACTTGCCACTTCGACTTTTTCAACTGCATCACTAGTAGTCGCGAAGCACGTAAGCTAGTTGTCGTTCTCTACTTCGATATATCTAGGGCATTTGACATGGTATCTCACAGTATTCTCTTTGAGAAGCTGTATTCATGTGGGATTCGCAATCCATTACTGAGCTGGTTAAAATCGTTTCTAAGCAATAGGGTACAAATAACCAAGGTTGGATCTGTATTGTCTCATCCTAGGCAGATCACAAGTGGGGTTGTGCAAGGTAGTGTCCTAGGTCCACTTTTATTTACAGTATACATTAACAGCATTTGCAACTGCTTCACCTCAGTTAATCATTCCTATATGCTGACGAAATTAAAGTCGTTTACTCCTGCTACGCTCATGAACTAAGCGATATGGTAAATAAAATACATCTTGAACTAAGTAGTCTCGTAACATGGTGTACTGAATCCTGTCTAAAGTTCAACATTGATAAATGCGGCTGGATTTGTATCGGAAACAGTAACCTTGACCTGAATCTTGAAATAAATGGGCGTAAACTAGCCAAGCTCAACTCAGTCGTAGATCTCGGTATCAGATACTCTAGTAACTTAACGTTCTCTGAACAAACTGATTATGCCAGAAGTAAAACACGAAGGCTCCTAGGATGCATAACTCGCAATTTCTTTTGTTATGAAACTAAGGTTTTATTATATAAAGTATGTGTCCGACCTATTTTAGAATACTGCCCGTTTATTCTTAGCGGACTCAGACAAAACGACAAGCTTAAGTTAGAAGGAGTGCAACGGCAATTCACCTTAAGAATTCTTGGTTTAGAAAGTGGTCTCCAATACTATGAACGTTGCGACAGACTAAGTTAAGAACCACTCTGGAAAAGACGTCTTAAGCTAAACCTGATTTTTTACTACAAGCTAACTAATGTGCTCGTGCACTCCTCCGAGCCAATAATTAAACCTACCGCTGTCATCAGTTATAATCTTAGAAATCATCACAACCTAGCTGCTATAGAGCATTGTCAGACTTGCATGCAGTATAATTTCTTCTTAAATAAGTTTTCAGTCATTTGGAATAGACTACCAGCTGATGTGCGCGATGCGAACACACTCGCAGTGTTCATTTCCTCAGACTGCTCAAAAATGACAGTGCACTTCTGCGTCTGAATCCTACACCCACTTTTTCGCCCAACATAGATATTTTAAGTTCATTAAACGTGTAGTTACAACAAACTACAATTATAAATTTTTATATTATTGGAAGTACATGATAGACATTTTTACACAGGACAATAATATTCGTTCACACGTAATATAGAAGTTAGCATCACGGGAATAGTTAGTTAGTGCACCAAAATAACTATAATTACTAAACAGAATATAAATGTATATACACATATTAATCACTCCCTGAGTACTCCACTTGCTTTCTTTTGCGTTGTTGTTGTTTGTCTTCTTTTGTCTCTCACCATTTCAGCTTCCATTTGACTTTTTGAATGAGAATGAAGAATGTAGATATTTGCCCATTTACAGTGACAAATGATCTGCAAACATTATTGGTCCCATATCTTACAATTCCCTCGTGACTTGCGCATTGCCTTCACCAACGACGCAACCTGGATTACAGTTGTGAAATATACCTTTATACCAATAAAAAAGTATTGATTTATAATACTTCACGATTGTAACTTACAACATAACTGATATTGTCTGCAAAAATAGCTTGCATTTCTTGAAAACACCCGTTTATAAGAAGATATAAACTGTCATTATTATTAGTCTACATTGAGTACTATTCACTTGTGATGTTACGAAGAAAATGCTGACAAAAGTATACAAGTGTATTACTTATTTTAAATTATTATCAAATTTGGATATAAATCAAGAATAAGACTCGATGCCGTACACACCAAAGTTATATGGAGGAATTACTTCAAGCTTTATTTTTTTCCCAAGTATTTGTAATCCATCCAAAACATACTTGGGTTTTTTTTGTTAATGCGAAGACAATATTTCTATATTTCTTGATGTGCTCCATTGAATGACTAGTTATCATATTGTTCCCATAGACAAAATGACTGCAACCTTATAATTTTACCATGATCCAAATTTATGTAATTTAAATAATACTTATCCATGCCTGTACAATTGGTGTGTCCTACACAGGTAGGAAAAGATGTATTTTATTAAATTACTTTTATTAAATGTGCTTACTAATCGTATATGTAATTTATCATATTGATGATGCCTGTAAACTGGCGTCCCTCATGTAAAAAATGAGAAAAAACTACTATTATTATTATTATTTGAATGAGGCGATTTTCACCTGAGCCAACAATCTGTGAGCACGCAACCACAGTAGAAACATCAACCTGAGGTGAAAATTGTCTGCAATTTCGTTTGAGGGACTCTTCATTTCTAATTCATCGTGACAAAGGGACACCAGACTTCAGGTGTAAGAATTCCTCCAATGCATTTGCAACCACTGAAGTAACTGAAATCCCTAGACATGCACAAATCCTACTTCACGCGTCCATGGATTTGAACCCAACACATTCGGTTGTCTACAATCAAATCAGGAAGACACAGATAGCGGAATCATTTAGACACACAGGATTCTGTGTGTTACCCACCTTTCAGTAGGCATTCAGTTTGATGAGTAGTTAATATTAAGAAATCATGCCAGCCGTATCGATTATCAGCACTAAATCATCAAGCTAGTCAGAAGTGAAGTAAGTGAAGAGAGTGGCAAATCGAAAGTAACATTATTGAGCGCACTCATTTGAAGTGAAACTGAAAGATGGAGATCACATGAACCAGAGCTTGATAATCACTAGATGTTATATTCATTGGTGATGCGATTTCCTTAGCCCACTTCGTCTTGTCCTACAGCGTGTCAGCTGCATGTCTGAAAAGTTGAGCAACAATCTCTCTGACTGTTGCACTTGGTGATGAGGTTTCGAATGACAGAAGATACATGATGCTATTCAGCGTTGTAGATACAACGCTGATAAATAAGACAAAATCAAAGGGGAAATGTTTGTACAAATCGGATTCGATTTATATTCAGTGATAGATGAGCATCGATGCAGCAGACACTTGTGAATCACTATTCATATAGAGGATAATCATGGTTTCTGTGGAAAGATTGAGTCATAATTGGGCTGTGATGGAAGTTGTACAGAATTAAGTATGCAAACTATGCCTCATAATCTCTGAAGACAAGTCAACAATGAGTTTCACATTAGGGTAGTGAAACGATTCGGGTACAGGGAGTGTGTGTGTATACTTTTGATAGTGCTTACCTGATAGAATTTGCGATGGATAATTGTGGATGGCTATTTTCATGTTGCCGAATGACAAAGAAGTGCTGACCTGACATCAGTGCTAAAATATGAGATGTATATACATGTAGTGCGTACTGCAATTCTCCACTCTAATTATCACAGCGACGAACGCCTCGAATGCTTTCCTGATCCACTTTGGCCATCACATCCTGATCCTTCTCTGTTGTGCTTGGAAGCAGGCTGACCAAGTCAGGTATGCAATAGACACAACATCCTTCACATTTCTCTGACTGGTGATGATTGGTAGGCATTCAACTTTATCTGTCTGGGTGATGAATAGAATGATTAGTGGGAATTTGGAGGATAGTAGTAGTAATTCGTTGTGGTAAACTTCTTAAGACTTGAATTTCATAGAATTCTGGCCTGCCTAATTTCAACTGATCACTCACTCTGAGATCAGAAGAATGCATTGTCACCATAGTTACCCTCTTAAAATTATTGGGACAGTAAAGAGGATCCGAATCGCAAATGTTGCCTTAGGATGTTGAGAAATTGTCTGATTGTATGGTTGGATTCATTCTTCTAAGAAATAATTGTGAAAAAGCTGACGTTTCCGAATGGACTACTTTTGAAGAAAAAGCGAAGATGAGTTGGTCAGCATGTGTGACGATAAGTGGAGAATTAGGCATCAGATATCCGCATGACTGACTAACTACCAATATTCTCAGTGCTTGCTATGGAATGATGCACGCATTAACCGATTCGTCTCGTAACTCACATTGTGCAGCTAATCTCTAAGCATGTGGCTCAAATCAGATGGCTGACCACTCCACATAGGTGTATATCATTTTCTCATTTCGGTTAAAGAGAATGGAGAATGCGTGTATTGACTCAACTGGTACTGTTCACATTATTGATTGAATCTGTGTACTAATTACTGTGGTCACTAGTTCATTATCATTATTACTACCATTATCATTATTACTATAATTATTATTATTGTTATTATCACTGCCAGTAATTGTATTCATTCTCTACTCTTGTGCATAACCCAGTAGACACTGAAGTTATCAACAACTTTTCTTCTTCATAGTTATTTCAGTAATACAAGTTAACCCTGTTATTGATTCTCTTTCAAGAGAGAAAACCAACCATCACATCAAGAATACTACTGACTTTGTATGTTATTCTTGTGTTTATAGTACATATTGACTATCAATGAGAAGAATGTTAATTATGCAGTATTTTCTAATCACTCATTTGTCTCTCAAGATCAGTTTTGCTTGCATGAACTTGTGCATTGGATTGTGGTGTATTCACATACTGTACTGTTTATAGTCTTTTAGTTAGTTTCAATGAATCGTAGTATTTGAGGCTGTTGAAAGACGAGGTGAAGTTGAAATGTGATTTCCGAAGACAGGGTCTTTCTATTATTGACCTACAAGAGGCTATCACATCCAAGGTTAGCTATGAGTGGTGCCTCCGAATCGAAACATTTCTGCATTATGCAGTGGAGGAGTCAGATGCAGTATTGCAGTTGTTCTCCGGGTAGTTTTGTGTGAATCTTTACTCCCAGGTTGAGGTTAAAGCGTTGTGGATTAATGGGTTAAGGTTCGGATTAGCAGTTACGATTATGATCATAGTTAGCGGTAGGTTGAAAAACAGTGTCAGAAATATCATTGTGTCTCAATGTTAAGTGACCTAGGGTCACCTCGATGAATGGATATATCAAGCATGATATGATTTCTCTTTAGATCATGTGTGTATTGCTTAGGAGAAATTCTTTCCACTCATACACGACAATTATGCAGGGTGATATCATGCTTGCTGTGAGGTTTAGTTGGTATATCTTTCGATCGGGATTCTGATTCGTTGTTCAAGTTTACTGTGGTTTTGGCCATGATAACTTCACTTTGTGTGTCTCCGATTTGGTAAGCGTGAGAAATTAAACTCTGTATGTTTTCACGGGCTTCATTAGGTCGAGGCAGCTGCGTTTCATGTGATTTGGATGTTAACTTTGATTTTCTGGGTAACATTCTCTGAAAGTCATTCTGCGTCATTATTACTAATTAACGCTGTAGTCCTTGTATAGCAGAATGCTTGAATATGTGTCTCATGCAATAACTGCTTAGCGTTCATTTCCACAACTGCCATTTGAATATTTCCTTTCCAGACTGGTGGTGACCTTCATTTGAATGTAAGTTCTCTGGCCATCTGACATCAATCATGTGTGTCTAGTTCATGAAGCGAAAACACCCTGAGTATTTGTGCCACTGCTGCTGCACACTTCTATATATTTACTGTCAAGCAGAAGTCGGAGTGACCTCGTTTGTTTTCCCAACTCTCTGTTTTAATCAGTCGTCTTCTGGAAACTTACAGATGATATTCAACATCATTCGAATAAATGTCAGCTACAGGATTGACAAAATCTTACTTATGAAACAAAACCAACGTGTGTGTTACTTGGATCTTCGGGTGAAGCTAAGAAGTAGACACCCAGCAGATGAAAACGCAGCAATAGCCTTCACACGCTCAGTTGGTATAATGCCGTTAATTTGTATATCTGCTTACACATATTAAACATTATTATTTCCATGGGTTCCAACTGGAATATCGGGGTTCAGTTCATCGGACGCTCATTACAAAGTGAGTGGCGTGTTCGCGCTTGTTGAGTGTCTGTTCTTTATCATGTTGCTTCTCCTGACAATATTATTGAAATATACGGAAACCGGACTAAATTACGTTCCAATTAATGAACGCAGTAATAATTTCTTATTACATATAATTGCAAAGTATCTAGTTTGATGACGGATTGATATCACGTATAGAAGAACCAGAGCAGCAGATGCACCCATCTTCGATGTGCTCGACTGGAATAAGTTGTATTCAAACAAGCACCACTTAGCTTTGATGATCACCTGCATATATCCTATTGGATAGTTGAGTCGTCTGATGTTTCATGTAGACTCTCTGCCTCAGTTGGTTGAAGATGTGGAGGTATCAGAGAGGAAGTTTGAATTGGCAGTGGGTAAGTGAAGGATATTTATTTGCACTATTTATTCCAATGGAATTCCGTGTTACTTCATTGATGGTTATGCTTTGAGCAGCATATCTTTGACTCATTTATGAGTTTCGTCGATGTTCACATGTTGACTGGAGTAATCAAACACGTCGTTGGTGAGAGATTAAAACTTTTCTTCTCTTCGTGCGAAGAATAGATGTCATACGCCGTTGTGTATATATGTTGTATGTATGATGCGAGTCACCCGTTTTAACATGGAATCAGACGACAGTTTTGAAGCATCTCCGGTCAAATTCCACCAGTGAAGTTTGATTGGAGCATGTTCGCTACCTGATACATGATAGATAACATTCAGTGACAAAGTCTTTATTTCCAATTTGTAATTTGATAATCGCCTCATTATAACTGATAACTAGATTTTGTGCGCATATCTGAGAGAGAGAGAGAGTGACTGCGGTCTCTTTATTTAACAGATGATACGAATCTTCCACTGACAAGAATCGGATAAACAGAACACCACTGTCTGACTATTTTCAGATGTTGCGTGTATGAGTGAGACGATGCAATATCTTTATGGTCTCCGAAGTGTGTTCCAGATAACTGAATGTTTATCGATCTGTTCAACAGCAACGTTTTGCTTGATGGTGATAACTTTTTGTCATTTGTGGTTTTTGTTCACTGTATTTGCAGTGTACACTGTCTATGTGTAGTGTAATAGTATAATGCACCATCGAGTGTAGTTTCCAGCATTCAATTGAATCAAAGTCGCTTCCATGGAAACTGAACACTGATGTTGTTGTTGTTGTTATTCGAGTGAATCACGCCACTGTGATAGATGTTGTTCAGTATTTCGCTTACGCCAGTTAATAAGACAGCTCTCACTTTTCTAACACCTTCAAAACTGTTTCAGCTTTACCTTTGCTACTGAACATGCCAATGTATTGTTGTAATAATGAACTGTGGTTTCCTCAATCTATGTAGAATTCTATTTATTGACAATGTACTAACTGGATGCAATACTGTAATAAAAATGCTGAAAATTCCATTCTGTATCACAAGTACTGTTTTGGAATAAAGCAAATTATTATTATTATTTGCAGGAGTAGGTGGAAGTACATAAATGTAGGTGTGTGATATTTCTTGTATTTATGAAGTGTCTAAATCTATGTTTCACTACCTGTTGATCAATATTATTTGATTGTGCTTGTACATTTGACTGAATGTGATAGGACGAGAATATGAGGTGTGCTTCAAATATGTGGTCAACGATTGTTCACCATCAGAAGTTCCCTCCAAACACACAAACCTCTCTGTCTGGCAACAGTGAAATGGGTGTATTTGATGATGCTGAATAGCGACGACCCGTGAGTTATTTACCAGGAAACTGCGAACAAATTTTGTTTTGACTGAAACTGTTGTATTTACTTATACATCTATCTTCGTGGATGGAATTTGTTTGGTTGGTATGTGTAGCCTGTCCAGTTAGTTATATATCGTAGATCATCTCCTTGTCAGTCACACAGATGATAATTTGCCGATTAATGCGTGGCGTCTTGTGATTTACAGCTTGTAGGTGATTTCAGAAAATTACCGGTGAGTTTTACTGCATAGGAGAGAAGCATTCAACATCGCTGTTGTAATATATTCGGAATGAAGTGAAAAGATTGTCTTTCAATAGTATATTGTTGTGTTGACGGATTGTGCTGAAATTCATTAAATGGGTTCGACGAAGCAATAATGAAGCCAATGACATAGAAAGTTGACGAGGTTTGAAGAAATTGTAGCGGTAGGTAATTCACAGAATTATTAGCCACAGCATTCATCACTGAACAGTGGATGCTGACCAACATTGTTCCAGTCGATTTGTTTAGCTGCAGGCTTCAGGTCAAGCATCCACGCCACCTTGAACGACGTCGTGTTATGTTTGTCTCCTCGTTGTTCCGTGCAGACTCCGTACTCTCCGTGACTTTCAAAACCTTAGCCTTTGAAATATCATTCTGAAAACTGTAGACGCAATGTAACACAGAAATCGGATTAAATGTAGAAGGAATGAAATCGGACATACGCATGAATAATAATGATATATGTTTCGTATAAATAGGTAAGTTAACATGAAATGCATGCCATTTTTACAGGCACGATCAATTAATTTACGAATTACAATTATGAATTAGCATACATTATCACTTTTTGTTCAAATGTTCAAATTTTTGAATTATAGTACAAGCAATCGGAACAGATTCTTATAATTGTTAATTTGTAAATCTTTCACGAAGGTCGTCATCAAAGTTGAGCGACAACCCAAACTTCGTTCCATTTCCTGATGATAGTAATGGCCTATCGATAAACAACATATATTTTAGTGAGCACTATGACCCCACGTGCTTGAACGCTCTTTCAGGAAAAGGAGAAAATCCTGCACAGCTACAAAGTGGTATAAAATGCAATCATGAATAGAACATTATTGGAAGTATATTTACAACGAAAATACAAGAAGAGGCTATACAGTACTTGATATGATAGTGCACATTTGCAATGTATGATGCTAGCCATATTGATCTTACCATGTAAAAATATGGCGTTTTCTATGAAAATATAGTTATTCTCAAACATGAGTGTTGTTGTTTTTTTATCATCAGAGCAACCGAACTTCACGCAGGAAAAGGGTTTAACTGAGAAACAGGAAAAAAAAATAAATTTCAGCTTTAATAAAGTCCTAGGAAGTTGAGATAAAATAGAGTATAATAGTAATTAGATAGAAGGATTATCGTGAAGTATATAAGTGAAATATCAGAGAGAAGTGGCTAGAAGGATTAGAACCTGTTGGATATGGTGACCTGTAGGATGTCTGGCGAACTTGTGTATGGCCCATGGGGTAGCATCTTGACAAGAAACTGAGCAGGCTTGTAGATGTTAGGAGCGAAAGCATTATTTCTTTTGCAAGCTAAAACTGTACAGTCATTACTGTTTTAGCTTTTTAAATTTTTTAAAGTCTATTTAAAAACAATTTTTTATACATTCAGTATCTAAACTCATGTTTAATTCTCGAGCTGCCAAAATAATGCATGTTGCTCTCCTACAGATCGGAGCGATTCACATTTGTGACCACTACCAAATCTGCTGATCAGCATGCACCACCCTCCCTCCTTTTTTGACATTAAGCTCTGAGACATTTTACAATGACTGCAGTTGTAATATTGGATTGCTTTGACTCCGTCCCAATCATACAGTATGCTGCACATTAACAACTTTCATGACAAGTGCTTCCCATTAGGTCACATGGCACTATAATACCAGAGGACATTGTAGCAGTATTATCAACAAGTGGGTTACTACAGAAGACTAAGAAATTAGGTTTCCCTTAAGAGTTATGAAGTATAAAAATAGCTAATGTTATAGCAACTAAGTTATATTCTATTTATCAGAGTGATATGAGTAGTGGAACGATTAGTGATAAAGTTATGTAAAGTGGTTCTGAGTAAGGCAACTGGTTAGCAGAACTTGTTATGCCAAATTTTCACGACCGATTTTATATGGTGTGCGTTACACATTGCAAAGTGACTCATCAATTATATAATGGAAAAATACTACATAACTTCAACAATAAGAATTTTTTAGAAAATTATATGAAAATGGGTAACTGTTGACTGAAGATAGTCATTTCAACTCAAAAATAGTACTAATAATATTAATAATATATTTGTAGCAAACGTCTAGGAAATTGCGTTTAAGAAGTATGAAGTATAGAAGTAGTTAGTATTACAGCAACTAAGTTGTAGTCTATTTAGCAGAGTAAAAATTGTAGTGGAACAATTAGTGATAAAATTATGTATAATGATCCTGAAGAAAACAGCCAGTTAACAGAGCTTGTTATGCTAAATTTTCATGACCGATTTTCATACGGTGCGCATTAGACATTGCAAAGTAACCCTTCAACTTATATAATGTTAAAAATACTGCGAAATATTATAAGGATTATACGTTTTAGGAAAGTGTATGAGAAAAGGTGGTTATTGGCTGAGTAAAGTCATTCAGACACAAAAAAATAGCATTGTATTATTAACTGTATATACATATGTAAAATATTAAAAGGTGTGGTTGCTAATACAGTTTTTTCTAGAAGTACTTATATTAACATAACTTATTGAAGACTATACAGAAAGGAAAATCAGTAAATTAGTTAAACGTTCGCTGCGTAAGTAGTAGAGTCGAGTTATATGTAACTGACTAAGCTGAAGAGTGGACCGGCTTTCATTTACCATTTTACCAACATTTGTGGTCCTTTAGACAAGCTAGGGTGGACATTTTAATGTGTCTCTCTAGGCTCCGTTTGAACCGATTGGGGTTTTCACAACATCTAATTTCAGATGGTAGTTGGTTCCAAAGAGTGCAATATTTAATGGTGAAAAACGTTTGCCCTAATGGATTTTCTGTGGGTAGCCACCTTGACAAGGTATTCTTGGTTTCGCAGCTGATATAATTTAATATTTCCCGGCGTTATGGATGAGTTACTATAACAGTGTTTTCTTATGACTTTGAATAGTAGAAATAAGTTGCACTTCACTCTCCTTAACCACAGAGGTTCTAAATTCAGACGCATACACCTGTCAACATATTCCACTGGTTGGTCAAACGCTATTATGCGTTTCGTTAGGAATCTCTGAACACTTTCGATTTTTTTTCGGTCTGCAGACCTTAGGTTACTACACAGGAGAGCACAATATTCAAGTTTGGGGCGGATACATGTTCTATATATAGCTAATCTTGCTTCTTGGGTGTAGAAGTTACGCAGCACAAAGCCAATAAGTCGTTTACAGTCGGATACAACCTTATTTGCATGATCGGAAAAGGTTAGATCTGAGTATGTTATCCCGAGATCTGTGACAGTGTTCAGTTTCGAGAGGAGCTTACCGTACATATATAGGCACATTCTCGGTTTCCAGCGTCCAAGGTGGGCTATACCGCACTTGTCTGGGTTGAAAGTCAGTTGCCACTTTTCACTCCAATCGCCTAGATTGTTTAAGTCATGTTGGATTTCGCTTTCGACGCTCATATCATCGCACCCATAATCATATACTATCTTGAGATCATCTGCAAAGAGGTATGGCTTGCCATACTTGATCACAGAGACTATGTCATTTATAAATAAGAGGAATAGAATAGGGCCAAGAACGCTACCCTGTATTACACCACTAGTTATCGGCCTTGATGAAGACAGCTGGTGGTTGATTTTGACTAACTGCTCTCTTTCTGTGAGAAAAGAATTTATCCATTTGAGAAGTTTCCGGTTATTCTGTAGGATTGCAGTTTTGTTATGAGTCTGATATGTGGGACTTTATCGAAGGCCTTGCTAACGTCGAGAAATGATGTTGTTACCGAATGCCCATTATCAATGCATTGTGTAATGTAGTCAAAGTAATCGAAGTGGCAAGTAATGCACGACCTTCTACTTAAGAAACCGTATTGGGATGGGGATAGTAGGTCATTTGACAGCAAGTACTGAATGATTTGAGTCTTTACTATCTTTTCCATTACACGTGAAACTACAGACGTGATGTTGATGGGGCGGTAGTTGTTGATATCAGCTATAGGCCCGCATTTATGGATAGGTACAATATAAGACTTCATCCAGCAGGTAGGATATGTCCCATAGCTTAGTGAAATTGAGTATAACTTGAGTAGGAGTAAATTCATGTCATTACCACCGTTTTTCAGCAGAATGGAAGATATACCATCTGGACCAATAGTGTTACTAAGCTTAAGATTTCCGACAGCTTTATCGATCTCGTGTGTGATGGAAAGTATGTCACTTAAACATTCGTCTGTTTTACGTGGGAAATCCACGACCTCATCGTTCTCTAAGGTGTATAATCTGGCGAAGTGCTTGCTAAACAGTTCACATATCACCTCAGGATTTTCGTAAGCAATCCCGTCTAAGTATAATATTCTAGGATAAGCTGTTTTGGAGTTCGTCAACCTACTTTTGAAAAGTTTGGCTATTTCTCCTGAGTTATGCGGTGCCTGAATGGCTCGCATTTCTTTGTTTCTGAGGCCTATATTTCTCAACTCTTCAATTCTGTTGAGAAGGGACTTAATAGCAATTAGTGATGACAAGTCATGATATCTGTAGTATTTTATTGAGTGCTTTCGGAGACTTCTCCCAAACGATGTCGGAATATAATCGTTTTGGGGGAATCTGAAGCTAAGAATCTTCTCAGGTGCAATGACGTCATGAATTGAGTTAATATTCGTGAGGAGAAATATGAAATCCTTTGACTGTTGTTTCTGCAGTCGATGCGACGAAGCATGTATTAGCTATGATCTTCCTGAGTTTCGACGCCAACAATTCAGAGGTCGCATCTCATTTCAACAAAAAACTCACGGACATGTAGATGTCTTCAGAACAGTGTGCAGGCATTTCTCTCTAGCTATAATGATGATGGAAACTAACAAATTTGTCTGCATCTCCGTTATAATACAGTGAGTGTTATCTTTCACCTCATTTCTTAGTCAAGAGTGTCGGTTGTGCAGATTACTCTAGCATGAAACGAGAGGGAACTGATGAGATTTCGTTTGTCAAGAAGTGATGATGCATCTGCTTTACTTTATCCTTCATTACGTTTGTAACTCACTGTTACCATCAAAGGCACGTTGGTGAATACAGACAACACATTCAGGCGTATCGTGTATTCATCCTTCACCTATAATTCTCCAATTCCTTCCACAAACTTAAGACTATCTTTCACGCTGTTGCATGAGTCAGTTTTGTACGGCTGTAAACGTCGTGCCAGCCATTTCCTGGTGGATTGGTTTGGATAACCAAGCACACCGATAACCGAAGTAAGTGACCAACCATGCCATATAACCTCGGTGTCACAGTACCGACAGATTTTAGTGTTCCATATAAAACTGGTGAAATTTCATCCTGTCGTTTCAACTTCACAGTGAGTCTGTTGACTGGATTTCGGCCTTTCATTTGGTGCCTATATTAGCTGACAATATCTTGAAATTAGGAGCATCAATTAAGTAAAGTCATTGTTTTGAGTTGAATCATCGGACTTATCCATGAAAATGACTCCAGCGAATTTATCGGCCTTGCAGATCACTAAATTGTCATTTGATTTCAGATTCTTTGAAACCTTTTAATGTCTTCTGGTTGAAGTGCCATTGGCGATGAATCTAATAGTCATGCATTTGTTAGAGCATTCGAATAAATTTGCCTTCAATCTATCAAACTCTTCAATCGATGAAGGCATGAAATCTTCAGTCTCAGTGTAAATGGTTTTCAAACTGAACTTGTTTGTTCCTACATTCAGACAACTGGATGGATTGAGCGGGAAATCTGCTTCAGGTGTTCGCTTCTTTTGCCCTATCTCAGACATTACATCCACAAATTGCACAGTGTTCATCTTGACAGTATGAATTTAGAAGTCCTGTCTCAAGCACATAAACCACGTGATAGTCGTATAAGAGTCAATCAGATTAACTGAGCTTTAATTCGGCAATTGTTTTCACACCTCTCACAAGGTTTATATATCTTGTCGGCTAACAATCTAATTAAAAATTTTGATGATGTATATATGCGCATATATATAATGAAACCCTGTATATCTTTAAATATTTCAGTGTAAATATATACTTGTGTATATCACTTGAAGAGGAACTAATTGGAAAGGAATGTGTTTCTTGTTTTCCTTTAGCACCAGTTTGATTGACGTCGAAAGAAACGTCCGTGTGCATAGGGAGAAATACAGACGCAGATGTGTCAAATGGGATCTGCAGTCAGAAACAATAGCACACGAATATCGAAATAGAGAATAACAGGATAAGATTAACGCATATTCAACAGGGAGTGGAACATGGTTGAGATGTGTACATCAGATCCCGTTTAACAATACGAAGCAAATCACTACAGATCAAACATGATGTTGATACATTAGGACGGATGAATTTCAGTGGAAACAGACAATCTGTAGTGCACACTCATTGCTACTCACTAGTTGGAAGTAGTAGAACGTGGTGTCACGGTGAAGCAGTAACAAACGATGAATAAGACAGGAACGTAAATGAAGGAAAGTAAGTAGACATAATGAATGAACTTCTGAAATTATACAAGCCGAAATGTGAACATTTTCCTATTGTCAGAACTATTGACTACGACACACAGAATTACAGTGATAACAGCTGGATGACGAGTTTACGCAAACAGGTTATCGCTCATGACTGCATCAATTGAAGCACGATTCATTAGTCATCATAGTTTCAGCTTTCAATGTCAAAGGCCATTAACTTCTGCTTGATATCTGTGCAGTAATATCGTCTTCTCTCCTCCCTCGTAGTACTATTCTTCACTCCTTCATTCATCGCTCTTTAGTGCATACTCCTTTTATCCTTCAGTTGTTCATCCTGTTATTGTCGCTTCCTCTCCTCATTTATGTTGGTCTTCAGGGTTTCCCAAAACAGACAGTGGACTGGATCTATATCTGGAGAGGAAATGAAATCCGTACAGCAGATAACATTGAACAGTAAGACGCTAATCAGTACAGATCGAGCAGAATAAATTATTCATTACATGGGACCAGACACCATAGAAATCCCCAAAAATACGCTCAGAGTGTCCCGATGAAGTGGGTGGAACATTTAGACTCATACTACTCAATAGTGAGAAGTAGTAAAGTGTGATTGATATCAAAGTAAGCAGTAACAAAGAATGAATAGGAAATGAAAGTTAACGAACGAAAATAATATAACATGAGTGATATTCAGAAATCTTAGAAGTCAGAATTCAGTGACATTCAAGTCTTAGGAATAATCCACAATGAAGCACTACTACTATCCACACTCCACGAATCCTCCATATTCCCATGGAGCACTCCATTGATTACCCAGAGAGGTAACATCGAATGCCCACCAACTGAAAATATAAGTTGTCCACTCATCATCCATTCCGATTACTCGCATTCACTTGAAATCGGCTTCCTCATTGAGAAAGCTGGCAAAGTGAATACAATATCATCATTTGAATGAGGAGATTGTTGCTTGACCCAAACCCCTTACAGGAAACCATACTTATAATAACTGAGGAACTATACTCACCCACCTAATATTTAGTAATACTGTGGTGTAACATAAGTGACTGCATTACTCAGAAGTGGTGGCCATAGAAAAGTGAAATCCTGTAATGCCATGAACACGATGCATGTGAGTATTGTAAGTTTGACACACATGAAGCAGAAAAGGAAGCGACAATAACAGGATGAACAACTGAAGGATAAAAGGAGTATGCACTAAAGAGCGATGAATGAAGGAGTGAAGAATAGTACTACGAGGGAGGAGAGAAGACGATATTACTGCACAGATATCAAGCAGAAGTTAATGGCCTTTGACATTGAAAGCTGAAACTATGATGACTAATGAATCGTGCTTCAATTGATGCAGTCATGAGCGATAACCTGTTTGCGTAAACTCGTCATCCAGCTGTTATCACTGTAATTCTGTGTGTCGTAGTCAATAGTTCTGACAATAGGAAAATGTTCACATTCCGGCTTGTATAATTTCAGAAGTTCATTCATTATGTCTACTTACTTTCCTTCATTTACGTTCCTGTCTTATTCATCGTTTGTTACTGCTTCACCGTGACACCACGTTCTACTACTTCCAACTAGTGAGTAGCAATGAGTGTGCATTACAGATTGTCCGTTTCCACTGAAATTCATCCGTCCTAATGTATCAACATCATCTTTGATCTGTAGTGATTTGCTTCGTATTGTTAAACAGTATCTCCTTATTTTGATATTGTTGTGTTCTCTGAGCTGGATGGCGAATTTGCGGCGCTTTCATTTCCCTTCTGTGCACGTTTCAATTATATTCCACTCCGTTTTGAATCTTGGGATATTTCTATTGATATTCATGTCATTTTAAACCTGTCTGGATATCACATCTGACACCACTCACTCTTTATTTCTCGTTACGCACACGGAGAGTTCGTTTGCCATAATTGAATGTGGTGTTCAAGTGAAACAAGAAATACGCTTATCCTGAATTACTTCCTCTTCACAGGCTCTACACTAATTCATAATTATAAATAAATATTTTTGTCGTTGGCGACATCATTGGCCAGAAACAACTAGCAACAAGCGACTCTAGCAACAAACAAATCAAACAACAACCTATCGGCTGACAAGTATGCTCAAAGATATTCAGGTGTAATAGACATACAAGGAGAAGACTATTGAGAGACATCATGTGCCGGGCTCTCGAGTAGAAGATGAGTAACTGATATGGAAGAGAGAGGGGTGGTTTTAAAGATAGAGAAGCCATGGATACTCTCCGCGAAAATGACAACATAATAATAACAAGACCGAATAAGGGCTCAGGAGTGGTTATCTTGAACAAAGCGGACTACTTTGAGAAGATGAATATTATTCTTAATGATAATTCAAAATTCCAAAAAATCTCCTCTTCTCTGGATCCGGTTGAAAAGATAGAGATGCAGTTGGCGGAAACACTGAAAAGACTGAAGCAACAAGGCTTCATCTCACAGAGTCAGTACACGTCACTTAAACCCACCGGAACGTTCACACCAAGACTATACGGCTCGCCTAAAGTGCACAAAAATGGTGTACCACTACGACCAGTATTAGATATGCTAAATTCACCATACCATCCGGTAGCCAAATGGTTAGTTGAACTCTTACAGCCCCTTCATACTGAGTTGGTGAAACACAGTGTAAAGGATACATTTGGATTCGTTGAAAGGATAAGAGATTTAAATGTTGATTATAAATTCATGATATCATTTGACGTATCTTCTTTATTCACCAATGTACCTCTCATGGAAACAGTGGACTTTATATGTGAAGAAATTAAAAGACGAAACATCGAGATTGCCATTCCTATATCTTTCATGAAGGAGCTTCTCTTGAAATGTACAATGAATGTCCACTTTTTATTTAATAAGGAACTGTATAGACAAATCGACGGTGTGACAATGGGGTCGCCACTAGGACCCATTCTAGCTGACATTTTCCTGGCGAAACTACAAAATGGGCCTTTGAAAGATGTTATTAATGAACTCGAATTTTATTGTCGATACATGGGTGATACTTTTTTGATTATGAAGAACGAAAGGGAGGCAAAGAACATCCTGGACAAATTTAATGAGGTACATCCTGCAATAAATTTTACTATTGAGAAAGAAAAAGACTCCAGTATATCATTTCTAGACGTCCTTATGACCAGAAAAGAGGATGGCACAATAAGAAGAAGTGTTTATAGAAAACCTACATCAACGGGCCAGTACACACATTTTCTCAGCTTTGTGCCCTAGAAATACAAACGCAATCTAATAAAGTGCTTGGTCCACAGAGCAAGAGAGATTTGCTCGGATGAATGTCTTGACGAGGAGCTTAACAATATTAAACGGTTGCTAAGTGAGAATGGTTATCCTGAAAAGTTTATTGATAAGAATATGAATCTAAAACCAAAACAGTCCAAGTTACGAACAGTTCCAAAGAAAGCCTTGTTCTTACAGATGCGGTTCCTAGGAGACAATACAAGTGAGATACTAACACATCGCCTCAGAAATGCGGTAAAAAGAGCATTCCCTGCTGCTCAATCACGCTGTATCTTTAAAACCACCCCTCTTCTGCGTTCGGGAATAAAAGACAAACTGCCTAATTTCGCCTCTTCCATGTGTATATAACAATTTAACTGCTCCTGTGGAGCCAGTTACATAGGTCGTACAATGAGCCGTGTTTCTCGTCGAATTTCCGAACATCACCCTGCCTGGTTAAGCAAAGGTCAAACAAAATCTATTCGCAGCGCTATTCTGGCGCATCTTGTGGAGACAGAACATAAGATTGACGTTAATCATGCTTTCAGGGTCATTTACCTCATACCTACGAATCTCAATTTCGCTTTAAGAGTTCGACTTCTAAATATTGCTGAGGCTGTGGGGATTCATATTAATAAGCCTAATTTATGCACCCAAAAGAAGTTAGTTCAGTCATTATCATTACCTTGGCCATCTAGGTTTGAATAATCCGGAATTTTTGTGAAATTTACCTAATTTTAGTTGATATTCTATTCGCTGTTGTATCTTTATTATTATTATTATTTAAGCATCTCTAATGAACTGTAATTCCATTGATCATACTTTACAAATCGATGTTATTTAAAAAAACGCTAATATTGTTATTAACTACTAATTTAAAATATTCTGTGTATATAAACATATATACATATAATTGTAGAGCCAGAAGAGGAATTTATCGAAAAGAATACTCTTTGCTCGATTATTTTGTGTTTTATAGATGTCTGAATGAATATTTTTGTAATAGAGTATAAACAGTACAGTATGTGAATACACCACAATCCAATGCACAAATTCATGCAAGCAAAACTGATCTTGAGAGCCAAATGAGTGATTAGAAAATACTGCATAATTAACATTCTTCTCATTGATAGTCAATATGTACTATAAACACAAGAATAACATACAAAGTCAGTAGTATTCTTGATGTGATGGTTGGTTTTCTCTCTTGAAAGAGAATAAATAATACGGTTAACTTGTATTACTGAAATAACTATGAAGAAGAAACGTTGTTGATAACTTCAGTGTCTACTGGGTTATGCACAAGAGTAGAGAATGAATACAATTACTGGCAGTGATAATAACAATAATAATAATTATAGTAATAATGATAATGGTAGTAATAATGCTAATGAACTAGTGACAACAGTAATTAGTACACAGATTCAATCAATAATGTGATTAGTACCAGTTGAGTCAATACACGCATGCTCCATTCTCTTTAACCGAAATGAGAAAATGATATACACGTGTGTGGAGATTAGCGGACACTTGTTTCACTCACATATGCACGTGTGTATGTAAGCAGAGATATCTACCATAAAGCGAAAGAAATTCTTAGGCAAAATCAAGCGTGTAGACAATTTAGTCAATGGAATGTATAGATTACTAAGTTTCACTGATTCCTTGATGGTTGGAGACAAGATACTTGGTGAGTGAATGTTCATTCTGGAGTTTGATATCTCTGTTCACCTCATCTGAAAGTCGTCTTTTCGAAATTCGCCGTCGTTAACATTCTATCCTCTCAAAATTTCACTTCTTACTCTTAACACAACTTTGCTCGTATATGGCCATTTACACAATTAGCACATCGTACAACGTGTAAGCGCGGATGTCGTATAGTATAATGATCAGAATTATATTAAGTACGTCACACGCGATATCCCCCATAGTTTCAATCCAGCCACTGATTTCCATTCGGTTGGTGAGACAACATCTGTTGCTAGTTGTTTCTGGCCAACGATTTGATTTTCAGTGTGTAGCGAAGGTATCTGTTGATAAATGTCTGCAGTCTTTTCAGTATGCGTTTTGTGATGCTGGCGACAAGTCTCCGAGTCATACAGAAGCTCTCTCTGACTGGACATAAGCGTTGAAAATCCAGATCATGATCTTGATGCGGAGTACAGCTGATCTTCATATTGATTTCAGTGAAAACAGATGCTCATGTTGAATGCAGTGTAAAATTGTTGAAAATCAGCCTGGTTAGTTTGAGATTAAGTTGAAGGAATAGAAAGCATCGGATCAGGATATGATAGCTATATGATTTAGTTAGAGAAATATTAAAGACTGATAGTCTGTGGAAGTCTTAGTGTTAATGTTGAGTTAGTGGCCTAAATTTGCTTCTTAGTGTGGATGCTCACCACAAAGTGAGTGGCGCTTTCGCGTTTGTTGAGTGTCTGTTCCTCGACAACACAAGAAGAGGACGTTGTTGTTCCCAATCGCTTAATGTATTTGCGCAACACATTTCGGACATTCTGATCACACACGTACTTGTCACACACAGTTTTATGAAGGCAAGAAGGCATGAATCATTACAATACAGGTCACTGATAGTGGGTGGAGAGATGACGCAAAGGTGCGCGTAAGAAAGAGAAAACAAAATCAACGAAGGGGTTGAAAATATTATGAAGTGAATTGGACCTTGGTTCTAAATTGGACTACCAAGGCAGGTTTAAAGTCAAAGCGAATAACTTTCGTAGACACGGTTTCATGGCCAAGATTGCAGCGAATTTAAGAATGTGACAACCTCGCTTCATACATGGGTTTCAAGGCATTATTGAAATCAAGCTTGAGACTAGTCTCTATAATGTGGTTCGCTAAAGATGATGATAGACATATATTTCCTGGATCGTATGTGTCTGGCGATTTAATTTTACGTTGCAGCCACTTTGGAATCCTTTCTATAGCCCTACAATTCAGACATCGATGGGTCATCCCTATGTACATGCGTCTACACACACATACATGTAAATCGATAAACACAATGGGATGTGACACAATCATTCGAATACTGTGACAGTTAACAGGACAGCATACTTCTCGCTTTCTCTCTAAGGATACGTTTAGCTGCATAGTAAGTTCTATGAATCGCCGCCTTGAGTCTTTGTTGATCAACGGCAAGGATGTATAAACATCCGTTTTGGTAGCTGATTGGATTCGTAGGGCCACTTGGTTGACAATTCCGTAACGGCTAATAAATCTCAGTGGATAATTGTCATCCAACCATATTTCAGTGAGCTGTTGTCTTTCTTCTTCAACTCTGTCGGCAGTACATATAAGGGGAATGCGTTTGAACAAATACTTAACGAACTTCACTTAATCCTGTAGTGGACAGAAAATTATGATAAATTAGATACTGTCTCGTCCTCGTTAAACCTATATGCATAGATATTGCTGGCGTTTTGTGTAAAATGTATGTTAAGATGAGTGAGACAATTGATTATGAGACTCTATAAATAAATTTTGATATCAAACAGTGAACACACTTTGCATGCGATCCCAACACTCTATGCTTGATAATTTACAATGAGACTGGGTGAGACTGGTTTTGTTGACTTGGGAATCCGTATGCATATCAGCAGAACTTAACAGAGTCAGTAATAATAATGACATCACACTGCAGACTGTGAAGTGGAAAGTGGGTGTCAGTTAATG
The DNA here is from genome assembly GCA_944472155.2 of Trichobilharzia szidati. Lineage (NCBI taxonomy): Eukaryota > Metazoa > Platyhelminthes > Trematoda > Strigeidida > Schistosomatidae > Trichobilharzia > Trichobilharzia szidati. Next base: position 18,871,520 of record OX235273.1, on the reverse strand, counting down.
GGCTTAGGTGGTAGAGAAACGTGGAAGAGACTAAAGATTGCACGCAGACTTTCAGCCATGTAGAATTGATGCCAGAGAACAGAATTCAATATAGACACGCTGCTGAAGACCTATTTTCTACTTAAAATCGAAGGTACGAATAACAATAATGCTGACTACAATACTAATAATAATGAATACAATAAAGATTGATTTGCAAATATGCACATGGAAAGGCAGTGAGAAGACATTCGAACAGATACACATGAGTGATTAAGATGACAGATTTGCAGTGCGACTGATACTGTTAACATTACACAGCGAAATGTCATTCCAAACGGCATTCCCCACTGGATGGATAGTCTGAATATTTTCAGGATGATCCATTTATTGATTGCAGAAACAACAGTCGAATAGCCTCATATTTCTCCTCACGACAGTCATGCGTATGTCCAATTTCATTCCTTCTACATTCAATCCGATTTCTGCGTTACATTGCGTCTACACATTTGTGAAGGATTTCTCCAAGTCTCCTCAACTGTCTGTGTCAGAGGATTCATGAACACTTCCTCAATCCCCATATAATCAATATTAGCACAATCCGGCTACACATCAATATGCTATTCACAAAACAATCCCTTCATCTCATTATTCATCTCTCAGTATCTGAATGTAACTCACTGCTTTTCTCTCATGTAGCTGTATTCACTTGAAAACCAACTCACAGATTATCTGTCTCTCACACACATACACACAAACACACAAGTGTGTAAACTACTGGTTCATTCTACTTAGTGTCTGTTTGTCCAGTGGTCAGCTTTGGCAAATGAAAGTAAGCAGTAAATGCGGGTGGGTGCATTCCATTGGATAAATCAATCATTTACTCACTGCTCAAAAACAACCTGATTGGAGTTCAAGGACGCTGATGGCGAGATTATTTTTGATTCTTACATATAAGTACATAAATATATTAAGGTGAATAAAAACTGATGGAAGTAGATTGCGACTGAAACTCGACTAGTGCTAACAGTGGAGATATCGAGTGAATTATTCATAAGATAGCCACATTTCTAATTCTCTCTCTCTCTCATATCGAACTCATCACAATCGGAGACTACGTCGTTGTTGATCAGGCCAAAATGATTATTCCAGCTTATCTGTGTAACAAATTATACTCCATGACGAGCAGAATTCTGTCAGTATTACTACTAATACTTCTGCTAGTGTTTATGCTATCCTCCTACTATCTTCACTTCCAAATACCGTATTTCAAAAATACACTACCTGTTAATGTGAAAACGTCTCTAGCATGCACAAATGACAGTTTCGGTGAAATCGTGAGGTCAGAAAAGTCGTGGATGTCGTTTGTGGATTCATTAAATATTGCAAAGGTGAACTATCACACCTTGTCGAAGGGATTTCAACCGTCTGTTGGAATGTTCCCCTTCTCATTGATCTCGATACCACTCATGCACACAAATGTGAACTTGTATGATTTTCGAATTAGTTTCAGTGTGGTGAAATCAGGCATGAATAGTGGAGTTAGAGGATTGAATCTACTATATAAACAAACGAATGATGAATTGGCTGGAAGAAACGTCAGTAGACCTACAGTCTCTAGACATTATCCAATGCGTTTCAATATGACGAAATATATGGATGGAATTTCAGTCGGTTTTCCTGAGGATGAGGTATGTCACGAGATCTGATTGCTATCGTATAAGCAGGACTAGGTTGTATGTCACACAACACACATATACGCTTTTCATCATGCGAATCCACAGTTAACTAAGTTGATGAGTGAAGAGGTAGCGCTTACCCAGTTCCCTGTATCTGCAAACTCCGTTAAGTTGCTTCTGTAATTTGACTAATTATTATTTAGTGTGTAGCCGTCTAATTTACTTTTCATTGACTGCGATATCAACAGTATTTTTCTAAGATTGGTGGACTGTCACTGTTAAAATCATCTGTCAGTGTTGATATTCGACTGTGACGCATCTGAAAGGGAATTCATTGAATTCATTTTAATTATTTTCCCTTCGGGTGTCACCACTGTAAGCATGATCTTGGTGGCAAGCCGCAGTGCAAATCAATACTCTCTCAAGTATCAACCAAGTCTGATAAAAGTGACAGGATCACGATTAAGTTAACTCCCAGTGACTATTCATCGATTATTGAAGGTGTGATGAATGAGTGGTCAGTGATTTGATTTGAGCCACATGCGCACAGACTCGCTACACAATCTGAGTTACGAGACGAAGCAGCTAATGCGTGAATCATTCCATTGCAAGCACTAAGAATATTGATAGGTAGTCAGTCATGCGGCTAACTGATGCTTGACGACCAACTCATATTCGCTTGTCAATCTTAGTGATGCTGTTCAGTAAGCAGGGTAGGTGAGTGTTGTTCATTGATGTTTGGTAATCTTACAACTTCATCTTCAGATCATATTCACACATGCCATTCCAACATTCAAAGATTACCCATTACGTCAACAGCAGTCTCATGATCAATGCATCGTCCAACTAGTCACAGCATCAGTCTATTCATCCACAATCTTCGTAACCTGCATCAGATATATTTGACTGCCATTCCACTCACAAATTATCCTTTCAATGTCTGCAATTTCAGATACCGATAAACAACGATGCTCTTCTGGCAGTGCAATCACCCGACAACACCTGTAATCCCTCACACAGTGGAGAAACATTTGATTTGGTTGTCCTCGTCAAGTCATGCGTGTACTGCACTGAACAACGATCATATGCTCGTAAAACCTATATGAAATCTGATCACTGGAATAACTTCAAAGTGAAATTTGTCTTCGTTGTTGGACTGCCAACACCCACACCAATAAATATTCACTACTTCAATGGAGTGACTGTTGTGTTGAATGGAAGGTCTGAACAGCTATCTAAGAAACAAGAGTCATCTGGTTGGTCTGCGTTGAGGGAGTTGAAACAGGAGAGTGACTCTCATGGAGATGTGTTGGTTGGTGGATTCTACGACAACTACTTCAACTTAACCAAGAAGATGATGTTGACATTTCGTTGGGCGTCGACGACGTTTCACAACCGAACACCTTTGTTTCTGTTTCTTGACGATGACTATGTACTTCATCCTGGAAACACAATCAAGCTGGTGAGATCACTGAATAGATCTGAGGTGAAGTGGTTTGCTGGTGGTCGGGTCCATCCGACATCTGTGGTGGTGCATCCAGCTGGTGGAGTCTCTAATTCTCGTTGGAGTATTTCACGTGAGGAATATCCATGGGATTATTTTCCCCCATATTTCTTTGGTGTATGTTACATACTGGGAGCAGAATTGGTGGAGCAAGCATCTATTGTGATGTCATTCACACAGGAGATTCGAATAGATGATGCGTATTTGGGCATAGTGCTGGCGAGATTAAACAAAAGTCTTACGAATCTGAAGCAATTCAGTGTGTCCACTGGTAATGTTGACCACATGTTGGTTAACATCGAACGATCAATGGCCAATCGCCTCTTTACCTCTGACTAACAACTCACTAACAAATGATGCATACAGACTTACTACACCATGTAATGTGAGTTTTCCTTCATGCGTATTAAATATTTACATTATCATTGTTATCACTCGCAAGATGGTAAATATTTCTGTGCTAACGTTTTCGCTGACTTATCTCATTTCATATTGGCATATATTGTGCAAAAGCCTACGATATTTCTATTTGTTTGCTCAGTTCTAGTTGGTTTCGAAATAATCCTCCTCTCTTTGTGTCACTCTCCCTTCCGTTAATCGTAGCATCTTATTAATGGAAAATACTGTGCAGTGCAGACTGCTGAAGTGACTCAGAATCAAGTCATTCACAAAGATTGTCATATCACACTACAAAGTATATCATTCATGTAGCCCAGTGTGACTTCCACTTCTCAAGTCTCACTTTCTCAGTCACTCTCACATTTCCTTGTTTCCTTACAAATATCTCTGCAAATATGTGACAGACAGCTGTCTTTACCAGCAGATTCCGAGCATTTATTTGCCGGCAGTTGACAGATTCCGTAGGTGGATTGTCTAAATGATATATCAGTTGGAAACATAGTGTCAGTTTGTCTACATCATTTACAGTCTCCACACATAGAAGATAACACTACCAGACAAATGTGTTTCGAAAATTCACTGAACTCCTCGCTATACATCACACATGCACTACTACATATCATCCGTACGGAAATGATCTAGTGAAATGTTTCCACTAACAGTTGAGCAGATCACTGATCGTAAAACATGAGTAATGCAAGCATATTGAACAACTTCCTCTGATACTGTCTGGTTTCTGATCAGCCTTAAGATTATATTCGAGTGTTTATTGTACTAAATTAACCCCACCTGGTTAATTTGTGTTCAAAATGGCATTCAACAGGTTTGACAATTTCAGAATTTCTTACCTCTTCTAGCTCGTCAGCAAGCACTTAGAGTCCTAAAAATTTGTTAGCATTCAGCGTTGCGGTAAAACATGCGAGACACGAAAAGAAGATAAGGAAACAAAACGCGAGGGGCAGAATTAGCAAGCAGCAGCACCACGCGAGATCTGTGAAAATGACGACTTCCAAATGAGGTCCACATAATTTCGCTGAACAGAGATATCAAATTTCAAAAGTGAACATCCCCTCACCAAGTATCTTGTCTCCAAACGTCACGCAATACATAAACCTTAGATATCTATTCATTCCACTGAATTAATTGTCTACACGCTTGATTCTGCCCAAGAATTTCTTTCGCTTTATAGAAGATATCTCTGCTTATATACACACGTGCATATGTAAGTGAAACAAGTGTCCGCTAATCTCCACATACGTGTATATCATTTTCTCTTTTTGCCTTGAGAGAATGAGGAATGCGTGTATTGACTCAACTGGTACTAATCACATTATTGATTGAATCTGTGTACTAATTACTGTTGTCACTAGTTCATTATCATTATTACTATAATTATTATTATTGTTATTATCACTGCCAGTAATTGTATTCATTCTCTACTCTTGTGCATAACCCAGTAGACATTGAAGTTATCAACAACTTTTCTTCTTCATAGTTATTTCAGTAATACAAGTTAACCGTATTATTTATTCTCTTTCAAGAGAGAAAAGCTCTCATCACATCAAGAATACTACTGACTTTGTATGTTATTCTTGTGTTTATAGTACATATTGACTATCAATAAGAAGAATGTTAATTATGCAGTATTTTCTAATCACTCATTTGGCTCTCAAGATCAGTTTTGCTTGCATGAACTTGTGCATCTGATTGTGGTGTATTCATATACTGTACTGCTTATGCACTATTTCTGAATGCTATTCTTTGTGCTTAAGTAAAAGAGAAACAAGTTCTATTCTTGGCTCTTTATTATCACTGATCATGCTGATGATGTTAGCGAAGCATTAAGAGTCAACCTTCTTAATCCAAGCAATCTCCATTTCTCGTTACCCACTCATCTCCTATATACACCAAAAGCCATTGGAATCCACCTGGAGAAACCGAACCTGTATGTTCAGAAGAAATTCACACTTTCATCACCCCTACCCGAGACATCACTTCAGTAACACGAAGATTGACTGTTTTCCTCTCTACCTATGGCATTTACAAGTCATTATAACCTTGAGTACTTTATTATTCTCCTTACTTTATCGTTTATTATTCTATTGTAATCGATTTTAATAATTTGATCACCTACTTGTTCTTCTTATTTGTCAAAATTCTCCATTATGTGACAACATGCTCTTCAACAAATCTTTACACCTTTTATTTTATTGCATTAATTTCCGCGGTTATTTATCACTCCTTTGACGCGATGACACTGACCAATTACTGTTGACAAATTAGCCACCACTAGATTGTCAAATTCTATGTCACATTAAAGTTGCAATATAAGTTTGAGTACAGTTCCTAACAAAGATCTGTTTGAAAAGGAAGCATTGACTTGGATCGATTTGTTATATTCTACCAGAGGAATTTGATAAGCTTTTGCATTGTGGCATCATATAACCATCTCGAATCGCATATTGATCTTCGTTAAACATGGCTCTAAAAAGACATCGAGTGGTATGTGGCTATGCGTAAACATTAGAGCAATGAGTAGACAAACACGTTAGAACAGATGCTCTATACCACAAACACATACACACACACACAACTTATTAAGGTTTTTTATGGAAGACTGATCTATTCCAGGCTTATTACCATACCATATCCCAGTGAGACCGAAAGATATTCCAAAAACTGCTGTCACTACTCCTTTCAGATTATCTTAATTTATGCCCACGAATTTTGTATTAACTAATACAGCACAGACATTTGCAAGGTTCATGGTCCACGAGCCTTATGGTCCACGGTTTGTTCATGCTTCTGCATATGATACCCTTGTTGCAAATATATCAGAAGCTGAAGTCTACAGCGTCTGCGCACAGTTCTCCAAGGACTTAAGCAATATAGTATTACCAATTATCCATAACAGTGAGAATTTACGCAAGAATTACTCCAATCTTAGAAACAGGTAATGAGTGAGAAAGGTACTATACCAGAAACAGAAGCAACCAAAGATAGACCTACTTCAGATTATCTTAGAAACTGGAGGAGATTTATCGATTTTATAAATTATTATCCCACATTTTACTCCACACTGTAAACATTATCTCAAACTTTAATAGATTTTTCAAAGATCATGTAAAGACGCTACTCATGAATAATACGGCAGTAGAGACTGCGAGAAACTATGAGTTCAGAAACTGTAATTATATGTCTAGACGTAAATATTCCTGTGGACGTCAGTAGTTCTCTAAAATTATAAGACTACAGCGTTTTTCATTGTTTAAGTCAACCTGTTCACATGAAGGTCTGCAGTCAGCCAACCTCGCCACTTGTCATACGGTCACGTTACTTTCTGTTGTTCGTGCAAGATCTCTAGCCATTTACACAAATGATCATCGCGCTATGATTCCTGAAGCATTTCTCTTATTTTGTTTTGTCTTTGGTTCAAGCAGAACAAGTACTTTGGGAGTTACAAGATAAAAAGTTGCATTTATATTCAACGTACTGTAAGAGTTAGACTTAGTATACTTCGACCTAACAACAACCACTCTCACAAAACTTCTTCACCTCTTATGGCCTTAAACGTACTCTGCCTAACGTGCAAGTACTAACGAACGGAATCAAGGTTAAAAGACTTGAGATGGCAAGTGTGACTGGAACAGAATTGTATTTACACAAAAGATATATATAATTTGATAAGAAATAAGAGGTACACACTTATCTGCAGGTGAGGCGGTGTAAGCTCGGAGAGTGTGCTAGGTGAAAGCACAGCGAGAGAGCGAAACCGAAACCGTACAGGAGGTTCAGGAATACAAAGTGGAAGTTGGGTTTTAAGGTCAGACTGAGTTCATTCAAACAAAAGTTGGAAGGTACAATGTACACTACAGTACCTTGCGCAAACGTAGATATCTTTCATCTCTTAAACCCTTTTTCCCATCATGAAATTCGCATCAGATTTAGCTGCTGGTACAGTTCTGCAGCCATTATTACATGGTGAGTGGCAGCCAATAACAGCGTTTTCTGAATGCCTACACCCAAAATAATGTGATAGCCTGTAGATGACCGTGAGATAAACAACTGACAGTGTTGCCTGTAATTGGTCATTTCGTCACTGGATTTGCGCTAATTTTAAATACCATCTGGCGACTTGATGAATGCACTGTAGTTCGCATTTCCAGGAGGAAGTTGTTTGGTCGGTTGCATAACTCACAATACCACAGTATTACAACACAGGAAAGAAATGATATATCAGTGGATTTCTTTGCTGAATTCAATGAATTCATTCCATAACAAAGTCTAAGGACTTGGTGGTTTATCTAAGCTAATAATGAATTAGCTGTGGTAATAGCATCCATTATGACTGTTATAATCATAGCCATTATTTTATTATTATTATTATTGCTTTTAATAGTGTTATTTATTATTTGTCATAAAGCCGTTATCATTTGTGTTAACATTCCTCTTCAAGCTTTGGGAATTACTTACTGCATAAGTTATGATTATATAGTTTTATCATTTCATGAGGCTTCCATAAACCTAACAGATGTCGACTAACAAGTCCTTTAAGCTTAGTGAAAACTATTTAGCTACTTCTGTTTATTGTATGTACGTAAAGTGTCTACTTGAAATGCTTACCAAGTCAAGTTGTCATCTGGAAAAATTTCATATTTATTCAGATCATTCATGTACTACCCAAGTTAATAGTGCTTTTCTTGAACCTTTTTAGACTCTTATGGAGAAACGTATATCTACTGTGTGCTCAGATGGAACCTGTTGACAGTAATAGAATTATCTGTACAATTGAAATCTATTTTTGTGTAATAAAAACTTTTTCAATATATCTGTTTTCCCTTTGTGGTAATGCGATTGTCTCCCTGGAAAATCAGTAACATGTATGTAATAGGCTGGAAATTAAGGGTTGACTGACTATTAGGAAACAATGTGGTGTCTGAGGAAATTTTTTTTTATAATGTGATAAGATGAATAGATAGTAGCGTATCATGTTCTACGACAGCAAACAGTAGACATTCTGTCTAGATTAATATTAAAATCGTAGTTGTACTGTGTCATGAGTATAACAGCATAGATAAAGACTTTTCCTCATGGTACTTTACCACATTCTAGAAATTACAAGTGAACTTCCTCAGGTAAGTTCATTCTCAGTTTGTGACTTTGGACTGCTGTGTTTGTAGTGACCTATTTTATTACTCATAATCGTACTATACTTTCATTGTGTAATTGTACTTTGATTTGTTTATTACTCTAAATCTTGCATGTTAACAATTGATACCTTTTGTACTCGCTCGGTTTTTGAATTTTGATTGCTGCAATAATACACTATCGTATTCCTTCGCAAGTGCCTTTTGAATTACGTTGTGGATGTCGAGTAATCGCAACGTTAGCACACAGTTATAAACGCGAAGAAGTACTAGAATATACGTGTACTCTAGTTTAGTCAAAAATATAGCAGCACAACAAATACATATTCCTACACCTTCTCAAGTGTCTTCTGATTTACGTTGTGTGTGTCGAGTAAGCACAGCGTTAGGACACAATTATAAACGAGAATAAGTATTAGGATATATGTATACGCTAGTTTAATCAAAATATAGCAGCACGACAAACTGGTGAGCCCGACGACAAATTGTGGACCTCGACGCATCGTTACACGTGCTGGAATAATAAAACTCTTACTTTCGTGGATCTATATATTTACTAGACATTTCGAACTCATTCCTGTGCTATCTCATCGCACAACCTGCACTCATGTTCACTTGCTCAAAGACACTATCCTGCTACGTCAACGTCCAACAAATAATCGATCGAATCGAAGCAATTCCAGTTCTCTGGTAATCCAGCAGGCACAACTCAACAGTTCTTCCTTAGTCCTCAAGCTTCAGCATTGTCTACAGGTGGTCAAACACTCTTACAATGGTCTGCAACTCTATTTACTCAAGCCAGTCCTACAGCTGTTCAATTACAACAGTTTACCCAATCACCTCACCAACAACAGATTCAAGCACAAGCTCATCAGTTACAACCAGCTCAACAGCAAGCTTATATCCAACAACATCAGCAACAAGCAACAATGATGGCAACTGACGTCTCTGTCAATGGTCAACCTTGTACTGTAGCTGCACGCTCCTATGCTACTCCCCAGTTTATCATTCTGGCACCAGGAGCTCCATTGAAAGTCATGACTGTTGGTCCTAACGGTCAATTGATTCAAACCACTGGTTTACCACAGTCTATGCCAACTGCTTCTGTTGGAATGGCTATCAATCAACCAACTGCTACTCTCCAACCTCAGCAAATATCAATTCAAGTTACTCCTCAACGTCGAGTAACAACACCCCAGCAACAACAACAACATACTGACGGACGTTCACTTCCAACCGTATCAGCAGCAGCTACTGCTGCACTCTTCTCTGGCACAGCCATCTATTCTTGTACAATTCCACTTGTACAACCAGCTTTCATGGAAATAGAGGTAACTGAATGTTTACCCAAGTCATTCCCATACTTCCTTATTACTATACTATTAACTGTATGTTAAGATATAAATCTATTCTGTAACTCTTTACAATAACAACCTCATTATTATTCTAATAATAATGTTTCTGCTTTTATTGTTACATGTTGCACAACTGTCTAAACATTTTAGTTCGTTTCAAAGTTGTTAACATTTTCGAATATATACATTTATAATCGAACCTCAGAAAACTTAAAAGCCTCAATTCGGTTTTCATACTTTTTTGTCCTGGTAATTTACAATATCATTCCGAATACAGGTAAACTTCATTTAGCTGCATTCTACGGAGGGGCTATTGTAGTGACCCATTTTATTACTCATAATCGTACTATACATTCATTGTGTAACTGTACTTTGATTTGTTTATTACTCTAAATCTTGCATGTTAACAATTGATACCTTTTGTACTCGCTCGGTTTTTGAATTTTGATTGCTGCAATAATACACTATCGTATTCCTTCGCAAGTGCCTTTTGAATTACGTTGTGGATGTCGAGTAATCGCAACGTTAGCACACAGTTATAAACGCGAAGAAGTACTAGAATATACGTGTACTCTAGTTTAGTCAAAAATATAGCAGCACAACAAATACATATTCCTACACCTTCTCAAGTGTCTTCTGATTTACGTTGTGTGTGTCGAGTAAGCACAGCGTTAGGACACAATTATAAACGAGAATAAGTATTAGGATATATGTATACGCTAGTTTAATCAAAATATAGCAGCCCAACATGTTCTGCTAAGACGATAATTAACTCTAGACGATTTATTCTCTAAATGCCTTCTTTGAGATGTCAACATATTCACTTTATTTGACAGTAGCATAATCTTTTTGTGAATAAGCTTCTCTGAATACCTGTGAAGTCTGGAGCAATACTGTTGTACAGATTTTTGTTAGATGTTAAAAATAGAAACTTTGTACACAACTTTTGTTTAAAACGATTCATTGTAAAATATTCATAATTTTGGAGTAGAATCTAAACCACAATTTGCCTCTCATCGCTTCCTCTTCTCACTGGTCTATACTGTCTACCTGATTCACTATTAACCATGCTGTATACTGAGGATTTTGCAGGAGCTCCTTAACCTCATCCGATAACTACACTACAACCGGTGCATAGCTTCTACCAGTAGACACGACTCCAGTAGTGAACACTATTCTGTATGATATTAATAATTTGTAGCAGTGGACTTTAACTGCACAACTAAGTAACCATTAATGCCTGAAACAAGTTAATGCTATATTTTCCAACATACTGTCATATTTTCATTTCATTAACTTGGATTTGTATCCTCATATTTGTTCTGTTACCGAGTTCACGATTAAGTCCTCTGCATACCCACTTTTACTTAGTAATTCAAAGATAACCTCATAAACTGTGTAGCTCACAACTTTTGCAAAGGCTTATTCATATTCAATCTTATCAATTATAACATGCAAACGAATAATGAGGAATACATGTATTATTAATGCATTAACATGTTATACAAATTCAGTGACACTATAGAAATCATTTTCTTCAGCACTTAATGACATGAATTCAACGAAATTAACCATTACTTTGAAAAAAGAGGAAGATTTAAGACATGTAGACATGATTACCACTTCTAGTGCAAAAGTTGACCGGTTGAACTGCTAGGAAAAACTAAATATTCGCTAATTTGTGTACATTTGTAACAGCCATAAACAAAACATTAAACGACATGAAATAGAATGTTCAAATACATCTACAGTCTTCTGTCGATCATGTATCTGCCATACGCATAGTATGTGGGCATCCGTTGATCAAATGACCTATTGCTGTCTGTAGTGTAGTGCCAATCATCAAGCTATGATCTGAAACAGAGAGCAAAGCGTACGTTAGCAGGGTGATCACACAACTGCCACGTGCTGGTAAGAACGAGAGCTCAAAGTCAAGGATTATATTTACAACTAATCATATTACAATCGTACGAGAGGGGAAGGATCTTCCTGTTCGTCCACTACCACGTCGTTTTGGGAGACCAATCCATGCGCGCCATGGAGCCGACCTGAAATCGGGCAAGCATGCATCTTAAACATAAGAAAACCGTCTGACTTACCATGCCTTACACTACCTTGTCTCCCATGATAGCACAGTGCGCAATACTAGTTGACAATATCCGTAGGACTTGTCTGAACTGAACCTTGCTGCTGAAAGGTTTTAGTTTGTTGAAATGAGTAACCAATATACTAGAGGAACTGAGATCTTGGATCCTACGGATGCAGTCATTTAATACGTCTGCAATGACAGAAGACAAGGGCCAGGCAGAAGATCATCTATTGAAAAAATCAAGAGATATTTACGTATTTTCATGTACATTATTATTCGTTATTGTTAGCAGAGAATCAACGTCTTCTGACTAGTTGTTTTCTTTCTGAATATTATTGTGTCATCTCTTTTTGGCCGTTCCTTAGGAAGTCAGGCGAATCGTCTTTGCACTTGTCAAGTCTGCTGTGATTGGTTGGTGTGTTCCTAGAGGTTAAGCTTTGTTATTGCTTATTCTCATGACCCCGATATGGGACGCAAACGTTGACGTAGATTGTTGTCTACAATTTTAGCTTACAGACAGCTCTCACCACACCTTCACTACGTAAATGGTCTTTCTCAACGTCTTTGGAATTTACGAGCCCTCCATTTAGGTGGTGGTATTCTTTCTTTTACTTCCGGGGTGTCCAAAGTATATCCCTGGTCATTTGATGTACCTTGTTCATGTTTTGTCTCAGTCTGCTTTAGTGTGCCACTTAGCAGCACTAACCACACACACACGATCAAGCCGTTCTAGAAGCTCATCTCATATATATCCAGCGGCCTGCATAAATTACCGGGCTACCAGGATTTTCAGCCATTGAAATGCTTGAACTCTTTTCATCGTTTTAATCGAGCAATTATACCAAATGACCAATACATGAACTCACGCGCATATTTAATTAGCTTCCAACTGTTTGCTATGTAATTTTTGAAGGAAATGAAGAAAAATGTACAGAAATCGTCGTGTCCTCATATGCAGCAACTTTACGACAAATGATGTACTTAAGATTATTGCTTTACACGTAAATTCTGTATGAAGAGGAGACATTTCAGAAACAAATACGCTGAAAATTGCTGCAATATATGTTCGCATATTGTCTGAAATAAAGCTTCACAGTTATTATTATTATTATCAACGTTGTTCCAGATCACCTAGAATGTACAGAGATCGTGATGATATTCGTTGGTACTACTGTAATTATGGCATCAGTGCATGCTGTTGCTGCCGTCTCTGTAATTTTCATACAAAGGTAAGGGATATATCGGGATTTTTGACGAATTATGCTAACGGTAATCTACAGTCCAACACTCGTTTATTTTATGCACTTATTTATATATTTAAACACAAAAATCTTGGTACAATATGGCGCCAAGAAGATGCGCCACACAATAATAATAAAACAAAATAGATTAAAAGTAAAAACACAGGTGGAAAACGGATAAAGAACTTCATCTGGAAGGAAAAGTCATATTTAACGAGTTCAAACAGTATTCGTCAGCCATCATGCGGAAGGGAAGAAAGAAGGAAATTGCAGCACGATTCCAATATCCAATATCGTTTTTACGAGCTAGTATAAGCCAATTTGATTTCATTGTGCCCGCCTCTTGATTGTGAAGTATAGGTTCCTGATCTTCGGTAAACTTCTGCGTAGCTCGTCCCGCCACTCGACTGTCGTAGCTTTGGTTGACTCCAAAAGGAGTAGTGCTGGGATTAACTATATGTGGTTTGCAGTTTGAGGTGTGTTAAGACTGTTACTACTGTGAATGGAGTTGATCCTTTCACCAGTTAGTCCTCCGCTATCATCGTCAAAAGAAAAGAGATAATAATAATAGATATAATTAGTAAAGTTATTCAGACTAACAGACGGAAAAGAAATAAAGAAAACCTAACAACAGTCAGCTGATTAAATTTGAAGAATAATATGAATTATATATATATATATATATCGGCAATAATGATAATAATAAGTGTAGTTAAATTTGTCAGGACAGTAAGATGGGAGAGAATGTAAAGAAGTAAAACGACGAATTTAGTTGTCTACCCCTGAATGGTGTATGGGAGTTTAAGTGGATAGGCCATTTGGACGCAGTCCTTGTGTCGCTACATGATTGTCCAGCCTTCGCTTAAAGGCGTCCGCAGACGGTGCCATAGCTACATCTGCCGGTAAGGAATTCCTGGGACGACAAACCCGCAGTGAAAAGAAGTGGGAGCGCACCTGGGTCTTTGACCTCTGGTGAGCTATCCTTCTAGGATTTCCACGAGGAAGCCCATACCTACTCAATGGCAGAACACCTCTGTTTGTGTGATTCTGGTCATTTGTTATTTTGTAGGTAGTATGAATAGGCCTAATTTGTTTAGCCTTTCATCATATGGTTTATTTCGGAGACCAACCACTCCTTTTGTTGCCCATCTCTGGACTCTTTCCAAGAGGTTGACGTCACTTCTAAGCAGTGGGGTGCAATAATATTATGCACTTCAAGGTGTGGTCTGACGTATGTTTTGTACAACCTTAGAAAGAGCTCAGGAGTGAGTGCACCTAACTGTCTATGTGTAAAGTGTATGACCACATATGCCCTCGTTACATCCCCGTGTAATTTACGCTTGTGTCCATTTTCTCCGTTGGAACTAGACCTGAGTCACGTTCCGACGTTGAGCAGGACAAGCTTTCATTGCACAGGGTGTAACTTGCATTCTGCAGTCTACAGGTGCGTAACTTCACTACTTTGCACTTTTTCAGGTTGAAAGTCATACCACTGGCCACCGCCCAGTCTTCCAGAAGCCTTAGATCTGCCTGCAGTCTATCTGAGTCCTCCGGACACTTTATCGCCCTCCATATCTTCACGTCATCAGCGTATAGAAGAGTCGGGCAGCTTAGACGGCATGGTAAATCACTGATAAAAATCAAGAACATCAGTGGTCCCAGGATAGAACCCTGCGATACTCCTGATGACGAGCTATGCCAAGATGATCGGACTCGATTGACCTTGGTGCAAAATTTGTTTTCAGCTAGGTAGTCCTTTAACCATGAAAGAAGTGGCTTACCTATACCTGCCTGGCTTGTTTTGTGTAGGAGGAGGTCATGGTGAACGCTGTCAAATGCCTTCTCAAAGTCTAGGAAGACCACATCGACTGAAACATTCATATCCCACTGACTGAGATTTTTAGCCATATCTGATTACCTTTCGAGCCAACGATTCGATGTGTTGTGTTGATCTATTTGACCGAACTATCATACACGGATATACTAGCACTTCTTCGCCTTTATTATTGTGTCCTAACATTGTATTTACTCGACATCCACAACGTTATTCAAAAAGTACTTGAGATGGAGTACGAATGTGTATTCTCGCAGTGGTCAAAATTGAAAAGCTGTGCAATAAGAGTGTATCAATTGTCATCATGCTATCTTTAAAGTGATAAACAAATCATGATGAAATCCTCCACGCAATCAAATCAAAGTCCAATTAAAAAGTGAAAGAATAATACTATGGTGAATAATAAAATGGGTCACTACACATCTATCTCTTCGACTCCAGCTAAGTAGTCTTGACGCACCAACCGATGCTAACTTACCGCAAATATTCTTCATGCCACGACGCCACATCACGAGCTAACTACCTCTGCACCTTTTCTATCCCGTCCCAGGTCTAAGAAACAGAGATCGGTGCGAAAGCCACTGCGATGACATTCGTAGTACATGTCGAAGTCAATGGAACCGATGTTTCCACTGTGTCCAAACACATGCTGCCGGACCTAAGAATTACTCACACGGTGATGCCATAGAACGCAAATAATCCTGCAGAGACGGCTGTGGTTGAATACGCAGAGTCGCCGCACATCCTCAGCTTGGTAAGGCCAGGTTTCACTGTCGTAGAGCAGGATGGCCTGCACCGAAGCATTGTATACCCGACCTTTGACAGCCGGGCTAATGTCACAACGGCGCCAGAGGTGGCTCAGGTTAACGTATGCCACCCCAGCTTTCATGATATGGTTGGAAATCTCATCCGTCACCCCTCCGATAGCAGTCACACAACTACCCAGTTATACAGACTTATCGACAACTTCAAGTGATTCACCCGCAAGAGTGAGTGCAGGTACAGGTGCCTGCCAATCTTTTAACATTACTTTGCACTTAGACGGCACAAAGCGCATACCATACATACAGGCACCGATTGCCGACTGATTATATGCGATTTGGGCAGCCTGCATGCTATCGCACAGTAAGATGATATCGTCTGCATACTCGAGGTCGAAAAGTCTATCTTCAGGGAGCAGATCTACACCACCTTCATATGCTTCCTTCAGAGGTGACTCCAGAATGTCATCGATGGTCTAGTTAAAGAGAAGTGGAGATCGGGCAACCCTGTCTAACCCCACTGTTACCTGGGAACACTGATGCCTTCAGTCTATCTGAGGTGTTTCTGTATATAGCTTTCAGGATGTTAACAAACTTCTCAGGTACACCCCTCTCTAGCAAACAGTTCCAGAGAGAATTTCTGTCTAACGAATCGGAGGCAGCCTTAATATCAAGAAACACAACAATTGTTGCCCTGCAGTACGTGTGGCGGTGTTCCAACAACTGACGAAGGGCGAACACATGATCAATGCATCCACGACCTGAACGAAATCCAGCCTATCCTTTGCGAATCAATCCACGCGTTTTGCGCAGCCTGAGAAGCAAGACAGAAGCCAATATTTTAGACGCAAGTGGTAGTAGACTGATACCCTTATGGTTGTCACAAGGGTTACGTCGACCCTTTTTAAAGATGAGGATGATAATTACTTCATTCGACAGTGATAACACACTCTCCGCCTCCCATACGTTCCTGAATAATCCAGTCAAAGCCTTTACAAGAGCTTCGCCACCATCTTTCTGAAGAGCCAGGGGCAGATTGTCTTGGCCGGGTGCCTTATGGCGTTTTAATACTTGTAAGACTTTACAGACTCCCACCAAGGAGCGGTGGAGTTGGTGATAGTGGATACTGAAGCTGGTGGCTAGCTAAATTGTTTCTCGAAGTGCTCTGCCCAGCGTTCCAGGGGTCCTTTCAGGCTGGTGATTGGTGTACCATCTGCCTCAAAGACCGTCTCACTAACACCTTGTTTTTTGCTGCTGGTGACTAGGATGAGCTGAAACAGCCTCCGACTATTGTAGCTAACTCCATCTCGAAAGCACGTTCTGACCACCAGGCTTCGCAGTCACTACATCTAATCTCGCGTGTAAGAGTCTTTTGCTTACTGTTGTATCCGCTGCCAGTCGGAATGGACTGGCGTTCGTCCAGAAGTTGCGAGGAACTCGCAATGTTTTATACAGGAGATCGAAATACTGGCACAACGTTCCCAGTCAACATAGAGGAAGAAGTGAGTGTTCCTCCTTCCTCAATATCCTGACCCAAAAGTCACGCTTCAAGCTGTTAACGAATGCAGCATTGTTACGTATAGACGCAAACGCATAACTTTTGATTTTGGTATTCAGAATACCTACAGATGGTTGTTTTCCATCGCGGACACTGATTTCTTACAGTACCTTAAATTACTGGTAGGTCCAATTAGTTCCAAATGGATTTATTCGCTCAATAAAGCGTACAATGCTGGTACAATCGGCCGTGTATCATATTTGAACCTGATGGTTGCACTCACACTAGCATCTTCGCAAACCGAGTTAATGGTTCAGTCCCCTGATCTTCTTCAACCTGTATCCGGAGTAATCGAACCGAACCATCACGAGGTTCATCACATTAAAACTGCTTGACCAACAGTTTTCGCAAGCCCCCGACACCTTGATTTGCACTGACTTGCTATCGCAAAGGCGGAATTTGACAAAATGCTATAGCTTGCCATCATTCAACTATCTAACAGTTCTTGGTCTTTACCAGTTCATTTGATCCTTCAAAAGTCGTCTGATGAAATGCACTCGTGAAGTGATTACCGAGCTTTGAACAAAAAAACGGTACCCCATAGATACTCACTTCCATATATAAACGGTTTCGCCAGTAATTTGCCTGACGTTAACGTTTACTCCTAGATAGACCTCGAAGGACCCTATCACTGCATTCCCATCAACACAGACAGAGGTTCACATTTAGAAAGACATCTTTTTCAACAGCTCACCGAGTTACAACGAAACTAAACGAATAAGAACGAATTGGTACTATTCCATTTCCAGCAAGATGATTGAGCGATTTCATCGGCAACTTAAGACTGAGCTTTCTGCCCCTCTCATCAAAAACGACTGGTCCACCAAACTCATGCTGGTACTACTGAGTAAATCAACTCAAAATACCACTTCCACTACAGCAGCAACGATCATCATGCATCCTGTTATAAATGACAAACTGAGCTCATGTTTTCGTCAGAGGGCGTGGCTTGAAGTGACCACTTCAACCGGCCCGAGACGGTCCATTTTGACTTCTACAGAAGAATGACAAAGTTATCACGTTAGAATGGTCGAATGAGACAGATGCCATCAGTCTTGATAGAGTCAAACCAGCTTTTATCGACGGCTTCGAAGACAATGATATAAATCAAGTGACATGCCAACGTCACCAGAAAAACCTGTGAAAACAAAACAATCTGGTGGGAGAGTTCATTGACCTGAAAGTTACCTTTAAAATACAACTACTTAGCTTATTGTTAATATTCCTCATTAGTCTTATTTCGAAATTACCATAGAAACTCTCATTCACGTCCTCGATATTCTTATCTGAAATTCACATTGCAGTTATTTACACGCTGACATTTTCTGCATAATTACATTTAACCGTGTAATGTTTGCTATTTACATGTCGTTTTCCTCCAAAAACTACGCATCCCCTGCTGATTTGCATCATTCCACACATTTTCTATCATAATTATCGATTGCGCCGTCCTTGTTGCATTTATTATTATTATTTCTGACTATACATCCATTTTTCAAAACTCTGGATCAAAATTGCGCATTTTTAGCGTAATAGACACACAGTTTCCTATGTATTACAGCCAGTATTTATTCTGCAGTCTCATATTATTGTCGAAAAATTAAATCAAAGTTTATTATTTCATATTTCAGTTTACTGGAGGGGGAAACACGTAGCACTCCTATATTAACTCTAACTGTAGGTTCATAAAACTAATTCATGTAACAATGTTTTATGTTTACAGATACCAGTTTTACATTTCCTTGTGAAATATTTGCCAGTATATTATCCATTACTGCTTTTTATTTGCAACATATATATTTCTAACATATATATACATAACACCATAAAATCCAACGGCTAAAGATTTGCGTTACGTTCAACCTTTGCGTTACATTTCTGCGTGATTCGTTACATAAAATTTATCTTGTTGTAATCCTTGCACAAGTACTCTACTTCCTCCATACCTATAACTATTAACTCTTATAGCAAATAGTTATGGTTAACCAAAGTAAAAAGCAACGAACTCAATCCCCTGCAAATCTGATGACTAATTTTAAGTCGTTGATTGCTACATCAAGCAACACGCTCCCTACAAACGGTTCTAGTGAGCCACATATCTCGCTTGTATGTCGTAAGCGTCGAGCTGAAACTGAGGATAAAACTGTACTGACAGCACTACTCCCAAAAATTCAGTACCCTCTGCTCATACAGAAACCCTCCCTACACCCTATGTGCTTATCGAAAAGCTCCAGCCTTCAAGCTTTGTTTCAGTACTATCTTCAGAAATAGAACTTCTAAAGTTATCTATAGGAGAAATTAAGGCCGACTTAAGGGAAATAATAAACAATAATTCAGTAAATCCTGGAATTTCTGAAACCAATACCAAAATATCCAAATTATCAGATCAGATCAGTGATATCAGATCGCAGGTCTGTGAACTGACACCTTTAACTATCCTCATGAGAAATGTAAACCTTAACAAACTTGACACAGAATCAGTACCTAAGGTGGATAACCTCATTAACTTTGTTACTACAGAAGTAACAGAACGACTCGATGCTAAACTAAATGCTATTGTCTACAACGTTCCGGACAATGAGGCACTAAAAAGGGTACAGCGCATCCTACTTAGTGAGGCGAAAATGCCCAACTCCAAGACTAAGTGCTACAGGCTGAAGAAGAGTCAACATGAAAAGTGTTGTCCTATTCGTTTTCAGTTCGAAACACCGGCAGAGGCCAGAAAGTTCATTCACTCGCAACACACCCTATCGCAAGCCAGAAACTACAAACTAATAAAGGTTGCGGTGGACAAGACAGTCATAGAAGGGCGCGTATATAATTATCTCACTAAGCCTAATTGTGGAATAAACAATAGGACATTGCAAGCAGCAATTATACCCAACCCTTTGAGAGACACCGTAGAATCCACCGCACCACCCCTCTCTAACCACACAGAATTATCTTCTCAGAGAGCGACACCAACCGAAAGGCCGCTAAACTGTAATCAAATAGCCAATAAAACTATACCACCTACCACCGTAGATTTAGACATGTCACTAAATAATCCCGGACAAAAAGTCAAAATTCCCCGAAAGTCGACCCTGCCATCTCCTAGCCATAAGTCCATTGGAAAAAAAAGAAGAATATGACCCCAAATCATGCCAACAACAACAATGGCAGTATAAGTGGGCCCACATTCCCCACGGTAAATTGTATTGGCACCCACAACGTGCGAAATAGCACCATAGCACACACTGATAACCAACGTCACGACAGTGCCACCCTCAATAGTACAAGTGGCAATAGTCATAACTCGACCAACAACAACTCAGGGTATTCACAGTATGGCACACAAATAAATTTTGATCGGATATATGGTACAAGTCTGCTGGGAACTAACCCACAAAGCAATACACACGAAACCCATACAAGGACACAACTAGTACCTAACAATAGGTGAAATAATAAACCATGCTCATCACACGGTCTCAATCACTTTTTATCCCCTGCGCCCCTGCCAGCGTTGAAAAAGCAGCTGATAGGGATGTTAACACTCCTAAACGACTAGTGCTGGCTCCTTCTTTGGACGAATATAGGAACAGTCTAGTTCACCCGCATCCATTGAGTACACTTGATACATGCACAAGTTTAGGTCAAATAAAGATCCCTACCCACGTTTCCAGCCTAACTAAAAATAAAAATGCCTTAGCCTATAGCAAATCCAGTACTCCAACGCTTAATTATTCACCGAAAATAGCACGCACCAACTCGATAGACATAGATGAGCATGATGTTGAAACTCCTCTTAACATAGCGTCGTCATGTCAAACAGTACTACTGGGTGCCGAACCATATTCGGGGCTAATTAACGAACTTAAATACTTCAAGTGCTATTTAAAATCTCATTTTTACCTGATCCTCATAAATGCTAGATCTGTTCCAAATAAACTGACCGCGCGATCCTTGAATACGACGAGCTTTTTCCTCTCTAACCGGAAAATACCTATTTTGTGAATTATCCGCTTGGGAAACCTGATCTTCCTAGCCGGTGAATTAAATTCAACCATTACTTACATATCGAATCTCTGTGTGGTAAGTCCAGCTGTCTCGAACTACTGCCAAAGCTTCAGGTGCTATTTTTGTAGCAGCATCTTCCTCACTCGTTCAGATAAACGAGACTTGTTGGTCTACCACGTGATTGCTGTGAAGCCGATCATCCAGAAAGTACTAGGTAAAGTCGAAAACCTTTTCTTTTCCTTGTCTTATACTTTTTCAGTCTTATTCTTGTTCTTGTGGGTAGAAACTGTTGCACTCTTATTCTTATACAGCATAAGTTTTAGCGATAGTTATTATGGCTGTAGAAAGTAACCTTAGAAATGGCACCAAAACACCTTACTCTGTAGTCACAAGGGCTTCAGCCAGAGAAGGCAAAAACCCAGGGACACCAACCCCAAATCGCATACCCATCCTAAAGACCCGTGTAGGACTCGTCTGTCCTGATACTATGCCTGCACTGCCACAGTCTAGTACTGAAACGGCGCAGGCAATACTAGTAGGACAGGATACTACACCTGCACCAACTGAAAGCCAATGTGTGAAGTACAACAAACCTAAAAGGAAACGCTCAAGACGTCATAAGACCTCGAAAGCGTCACCAAGTAAGGGAGACGAATGCCAGGCGTCCAATATCATTGTTTCTAAAGCTGACTCAGCTTTCGAATGCAATTTTTGCAAACGGTGGGTGCACTGCCGTTGCGACAAAGAGGTTGCGAAATCACAATACGAGTTTATGAGAAATAACCCGTGCCCGTGGTTTTGGTACATCTGTCCACTCTGTCGCCCTAGCATAGTCACACAGAGCGTGTCTGCGGATAGCAAAAACAACACGCCGCCCTTGTGTCCCAACACGGTCCTATGTAGCTCCCCACCTGCTAACATCACATTGCCAAAACTTGGCATAGACAGTAAGAAGGACACTCCAGTCCTACTGACCGAAAATGCCAATTTTCACAAGGTGAAGATTCACAAGGTTGGACCTAAAACATCGAGGAAAGATAGAATTAAAGAAGCGCCACTTGCATCCACAAGCAAGCCTGGCAACACAATAAAGGCTGGCCAGAACCTGATGAAGCCTAAAGTTGCTGATGCTGCAAAGGAATACGAGAAGCCAAAGGCCAAACCTAAGTCTGAGGTTAATCTGTCTAATTCGCTCATCATCTTTAACGTACCTGTGAGCAAGGACAGCTTGCTTGAACAGCGGGCCCTGTTTGATCAGGAACAGTGGTCCGACCTGTGCAATAAACTAGGTCTGAATATTAGTTCAGTGAAATTGTGCAGGCTGTACAGGGGTGTCCACACACCTCAAGGTAAGCCACTCCCATTACGGGCTACACTTGACTCTGCCGAAGAGGCCGAAAAGGTACTATTGATGGCTCAGGTACTAGCCATCGACAGAAGCTCGAATATAAGGGTGAGACAAGACAGGCCATGGGCTGTCAGACAAATGGCGAGGGAGTCACCGGAACTTTTGCCTTCTACCTCTATGGTGGTACACGGTGTTCCAGAGCTGGAAACGGGCACTGCCTGTGAAAATCACATGCATGACGTACAGCAGTGGAGATGGCTGTCGTCTCAGATGGCCCTTGACGCTTCTGGAGCCATCTCCGTTTACCGACTACCTCGCCCCGCTCATCTCACACTGACTAGCTCCCCAAAGCTGCTAAGTGTAACATTCAGCGGTTGACCATAGCAGTTCAACGGTGGTATGAGATCAAGGGGAAATTGGGAGGACATATCCACTGCTGCGAAAGTAGACCTCGAACCATAAGGAGGCAGCAAACGGAGGCTTTAATACGTCCCCAAGCTTCAGTGACACTCGAGCGATGCAGTTCTGAGAATAACAGTCTGTGTCACCCAAGTGTCCTGCCTAAATCCAAGGGAAAAATCCACAACGGGCCGGTTCCATCGGAACTGGCCAACTAGTCCTAACATTAAGTCCCCTACCAGCAGACAGCTTCACGTCAACCACCACACAACACGCTGAGGTTGTAATACTCACTGTCAGCTGCCTGTATAGCAATGTGAGGGGGCTGAGAGGAAAAATAGGTGAACTCCGAAATCTCCAAGCACACCTACAACTGAAAATAATCATTCTCACCGAAACATGGCTAACCCCCACTATCGCCGATAATGAAATCAGTATAGGTGATATGGTTTTGGTCAGGAGAGACAGGGATAATAAGGGAGGAGGGGGAGTTGCCATATACTTTGATAGGCAACTTAAGTGTGTTCGCGCAACGGACCCACCACTTATTGAACTCCCAGACTCCATATGGTGTCATTTCACCGTAGGCCACACCAAGCATTTACTTGGTGGCATCTACCGATCTCCCACCTGTGGGGCAGAGCACAATGAGCTACTGCTCAGCACTATCACAGGGATACGAGACTTGGGCTATGACCAAATCACCATTGCTGGAGATTTCAATGCCCCATCACTGAACCTTGGCTCGGGGTATGCTAAGGGAAAATTCGGCCGAAATCTACTGCAAGCTATTCGGGACACGGGACTGACTGAGAATGTTGGAGACGACACTAGGTGGGGCCCTAGTGGAAAGTCATCAAAACTAGACTACATTCTCACTAGTGACCAACTACTTGTCGAGAAGGTCCAGATCATGACTCCTCTAGGAAGTAGTGACCATGCAGTCATAGGTTTCGACCTCGTTCTCCGTGAGCATTTGCAGTGGGACGCTACGCAACCATGTCTGTGCTACAGCAAGGCTGACTTTGCTGAAATGCGGAGGCTCTTGTCCGATGCAGACTGGCCCTTGGCATGGGATGAGCTGTCTGTGGATGAACACTGGGAAGCGGTAAAAAAGACCATTCATACAGTAATCTCGGATACCGTCCCTTTAGTCACAGCACAGCCCAAAAGAAAGTCATCATGGTTAAAGAGAGGCACGCAGCGTATTCTGCAAGCAAAGCGGAAGGCTTGGTTTACGTGTATATATATATTTTTCCTATCTATGTAGGACACACCAGTTGTACAGGCATGGATAAGTGCTATTTAAATTACATGAATTTGATTTATAGTGAAATTACATGGTTGCTCTCGTCTCTGACATCAGTTAGTGAGCACATTCTGATAGTTAGTCGTTCAATGGAGCACATAAAGAAATATAGAAATATTGTCTTCGCATTAACAAGAACAACCCTAGTATGTGTTGTTTAAGTTACAAATACTTGGGGAAAAAATAAAGCTTTAAGTCAATTCCTCCATATAACTTCGTTGTGTGCGGCATCTTATCTTGTTTTATGTTCAAATTGGGTATTAATTTAAAATGAGTGATTAATATATATGATTCTGACATCATTTTTATTGCAAGTAATACCAGATGTGAGTTCAACTGAATGCAGATTATTATTGGTCATTGTCAAGAAGATTTGTTTTACTGCACTCAAGTCACCCATAGCCCGCCATTTGTCACAGCATGGTTGCTCCGCACGAGTAAGTTGATAAACACGTAGAAAGCTATATAAAAACCATTTTAGATCGTTGACAGTGCTTGTATAAGATGCTGTACAGCCTCTAGTTATGGTGACAGTGGATTTCATCAAGGATGCTGAGCCATTACTAGCCAAACCTTGAGGGATGATATATGAGTAAGTGACTTCAATTGTTTCTCAGCTTCAGTCGGAATGTAGATCAATGCAACTTGTACTACAAAGTAAATACAACAGAAATGTACCAGAGGACAAAGAAGAAGTATGTTACTTCTAAAATATTTGTTTATATTCGTTGTACATTGTAATTTGATGAACAAAAATTTGTTTCTACTATGTCTTTTTATGCATTTATGCTACTAGTTTATTTATAGTCTTTAGAGAAGTAAGGGTATTTAAGCGCGTTTAGGTACTGTAGTAGGCTAATAGTTGATTCGTTCTAGGAATAAATAGTTTATTTATATAGTCGGTAGAGTGAAATGGTGTGTACAGAGAGCGTTTGAAGCTTGAAACTGTTTTGCAGTTCCTGACATCTAGGGGCAGATTTTTCCATATTTTAGAATACATGATTGTGAAGAAGTTTTCGCGGAGTGTTGACTTAAAGGCTTTTATTGTCACTGTGCAATTTTGGTTACGCAGATAGTAAGAGCCTTCTTGTGCGAATTGTATGTCCTTACTGTCTGAGAATGATATTTTGTGTAGGACCTTATAGAAGAATACTAGGTTTATAATTAGTCGTCTTGTCCAGAGTGGGTCAAGTTGTAGAATCATGCACCGTGAGATGTAGTCTTTCTTACATTCGTAGCCTAGTAGTTTCGAAGTAAAATATCGTTGGATACTTTCTATTCTTAGCTTTTCAAGTGTGTGAGTGATGCTAATAATAAATGGACAGTATTCTAGTAGTGGCCTCACACAGGTTTTGTACAGAATGAGCCTTGCTTCATTGTCGTGAAAGTTCCTGAGTATGCATCCTAAGAGCATCCTCAACTTTTGAGTCTGTGATGCCACTTGCTCAGAGAATGTTAGGTTACTCGAGTACCTCAGACCTAGGTCAACGACACTTTGGAGTTTGGTTAGGTTAGCCGATTGAGGCGTTGTGTTGATATATTTATTCCAATTTTTTCAGCAGTCTAATCGTAATTTTATAATAGGAAAGAAATTTGATTGTGGATACGAAAACTGAATTAGGTCATTTCGAATTGTTTTACTGCATCAAATGGGGCCGAGGCCGATTCTAGAACTATCCATTGGCGCCATTTGTGTCAGCATGGCAGACTGTACATGTAAGTTGAGTAATACATTGAAAACTGTTTGAAAACCAGTTGCTTCTTTATTTCAGATCATGAATACTCCTTGTACAGAATGTTGGCCAGCGTTTTCAAATGGTAGCATCGGATCGTTCATGGAATTTGAGTTTTAATTTACATAAATGGTCATTTCAGTTTAGATGTTGGGTTGTTCGATCTCGACCAGGAGGTATTTAGAAGTGCAGGCTCAGGATACAATACCAGAAAGAGAAAGTATGTAAACATGAAGAGAACATCAATATTTTATGTATATATAAATGTATATCATTGTATAGTAAGCATAACCTATAATCTAGTTGCTCTTCATGTATTTCGCGAAGTCTTAGAGTTGATTTAGTGTCGTAATATTTAGTGGTGAGTCTAGGCGTTATAGTGTTCTAATAGCTCGTGCGTTTTAGAAATAATTGGTGCGGTGTCATTAGCATGGTCATTGGGATGAAACAGTTTATATAGCAAGCGTTTGAGGGTTATAGTAGAGTGACAGGTCCTTATCTCTAGGAGTAAACTGTTCCAGATCTTAGAGTACATGACTATGAAGAAGTTTGCAGGGAGTGTTGTCTAACAGTTTTTCCTAGATACTGTGCACGTTTGGTTACGAAGGTTGTTAGAGCCTTCCGGTGAGAACTGTATCTCCTTGCTGTCTGAGAATGATATTTTATGCAAGATTTTAAAGAAGAATGTTAGATTAATGCTGAGTCGTCTCATCCAGAGTGGGTCGATACCCAGGATTAAACACCTTGATGTGTAGTGCTTTTTGCAGTCAAATCCTAGAAGTTTAGACGTGAAGTATCGTTGGACGCTTTCTATTTTAAGCCTGTCACTTACGCGAGTGCTGCTGAGAATAAATGGACAATATTCAAGTAGTGGTCTGACACAAGTTTTATGTAATAATAGTTTCGCTTCGTAGTTGTGGAAATTCCTGAGTATGCATCCTAGAAGCATCCTCGATTTACGCGTCTGTGTCGCCACTTGCTCAGAAAATGTCAAGTCACTAGAGTACCTGAGTCCTAGGTCAAAAACACTTTGGAGTTTAGGCAAGTCGATGGATTCAAGTACCAGTTTGATATTTATTGAGGATGCACCGAAACAGATCCAACCACATTTTTAAGGTTGAATTTTAGGTTCCATGTGGAGGACCATGCAGTTACTCGATCTAGTTCTTCCTGAACAGCTTTCTGAAAGTACCCTAAGTCATCACAGTGGAATGTGTAAGCTACTTTAAGATCATCTGCAAAGATGAATGGTTTGCCAAGTGAGAAACAGCTGCATATGTCGTTGACATATACAGTGAATAGGAGGGGGCCTAAGACGGTACCTTGAACTACTCCAGAAGTGACTGGATTAGGTTTAGAGTTTACAGAACCCAGTCTAACTACTTGGGACCTATTGTTAAGGAATGATTCAATCCATCCTAATAATGGGTTACTTATTCCTAAAGAGTTTAGCTTATATATTAGAAGTAAATGGTCAACGCGGTCAAAGGCTTTGGATATGTCGAAGTAGATGACTAGTACTAGTTGTTGTTTGTCTCGGCTGCTAGTTATATAGTTAAAGAAGTCAAGGTGACAAGTCATGCATGATCTGGATTTTAGGAATCCATGTTGGTTTGGACTTAGAATATTGCAGCTGAGCATATGTTTGAGGATATCATCTTTAACTATTCGTTCAATGATTCTAGATACTATGGGTGTAATATTGATTGGCCTATAGTTGTTGACTTCAGTTTTTGATCCGGATTTGTGTTTAGGTACTATAAATGTCGTTTTCCATTTATCTGGATAGGATTGGCTTTCTAGGGACATTGTAAAAATCTTAAGTAATAAAAGGGAAATGTCAGAGCCACCGTGTTTATAAAAATACGATGGTATACCGTTAAAACCAGCACTACTAGAGCTTTTAAGAGTATTAATGGCTTGGTTAATATTAGAATAAGTGAAATGAACTGTACTGATTTGTTTCAGCGTTGAAGAAGAAGGAAGTTCCATCGTAGATTGTAAACCGAGAAGTGGACTTGTAGGCTTAAGGTAGTTAGCTGCAAACGTCTCGTCAAACAGTTCACACATGTCTGCATGGTTACTGTATAGTTTACCCTTGTTTATAAGGAGAGAAATTTTATGGCTTTGACGATAATAATAATAATCACTTTATTCCACTTTGTTCATTCGTTTCTTTAAGATTTCTGTGAGAGCACCTACTCTGGTGGTGCTGGCTAGTGCGGTGCATTCTTCGTTTCTCATACGCAAGTTATGAGCTTGCGAGATGGAGCTAAGAGTACTTAGTATTGACCCTAGTGTACTAAAGTCGTGTCGTCTGAAGTCACTTGTTGACAGTCTCTTCGGATTAGTACGATCCTTTGGCTTCATGAATGACTTTCAATGTGGGGAAAACTTTAGTGTTTGAAGTGGGATGACAGCATCTAAGCATGTGTTGGAGTTATAGTAAAAGATGTCTAGAGCTTTCGAGAGGCTATCAGTATAGAAGTACTCTCTCCATTCTGAGGATCTTAACATTGATTTCACTAGAGTCCAGTCTGCCTTACTGTAGATCCTGCAAGTTATTTGTTGTGAAGTAGGGGTATGGGTTGCATTGCTACTTGACGGAAGTGGCAGTGCACACAGCACTGTTTTGTGGTCACACCCTGAAAACTCAGAACCTACTAGGGTAGAAAGGGGACTTATATTGTGGCAGAAGATTAAGTCTAGTACGTTATTACCTCTTGTTGAAGGTTGTGACAGTCTGTTTCCAGCCAAGTATATCCAGTGTGCCTAAGAACTTATCAAATTTATTTGGGCCTGTGGGTATATCCCAGTTGATTTCTGGTAAGTTAAAGTCTCCACATGGGATCTTATGATCGTAGTGTAGGGTGGATAATTGTTCCAGAGTATTAATAAGTTGGGTCTCGTAATTACTGAAGGTACCAGGTGCTCTGTAAGTGCATCCAATTAATACTATTGCCTTATTTAAGTGTAAGTTAACCCATAAAGTCTCAGGCATGTTAAGTGTACTACTTTCTAGCTGTGATACAGTAAGTGCATTCAGAAAGTACATGAGACAACCCCCTCCCTCACCACCTTCCCTGTCACACCGAAAGTGTGTGTAGTTATCTAAGCTTATCCCTTCATCCAGTATGTTCGAATTACACCAGGATTCAGTGATGACAATTATAGGGGGCTTGTATATTACTGTGAGTGCTCTGAGCATCGGTAGTTTATTTGGAACAGATCTAGCATTTATGAGGATCAGGTAAAGATGAGATTTTAAATAGCATCTGCATCTTTCTGAGAAAGAACAGCTCCGATACCGGTGTCGCTAGCGTCTGTATCTAGGATGAAAGGACCTGCCTGGTCAGAAACGTTGGGGTATACCAGAATGGGAGGGCTGCATAAAGGGTCTTTAAGTTTCTCGAAAGCTTCAGTAGCCGATTTTGTCACTGACACTGTGTCGACACCAAATGAGTCTAATAACATGCATATAGAGGATACTCATGGATTATTTTATCAAGATGTTGTCCACTCACTGAAACCACATAACCAGTGTTTATCTGTTATCCTAGTAGATACTAGATCAGTTCTAAGCAAACACTTAACACTAAGTACATTAGCTTCTATATGCAGACCGTCATTGATTATGATCACTGAAGCCTGGTGCACAAGTGATATCTTCAATGATAGCCTAAGGATTGATAAATACAGCCTTTTCCGAGAAAACAGACAGAGAGGTCGTGGGGGTGGAACACTAATTTACTGTGAACAATCCTTATGTGCAACCCAGTTCAGTAACCCAATTCTGTCACAACTCAATGACTCCATCTGGGTTGAAATAAAAGTTGTCAGAAGTAAACCTATACCTGTGGGTTGTGTGTACCGACCCCCTTCATCCAACAGGGAATATGATAATATGCTCAGCAATATTTTTAATGTTGCAGCCAATCTTCCCCACAGTTATAAAATTATCGGAGGTGATTTCAACATGCCAGAAGTATCATGGTCTTCACTCCGAGGACCCCAAAGGTATGATAATCTCCTGAATTCCATCTTCACAGGAGGGTGGACACAACACATAAATTCGCCCACTAGATCCGCAAATATCCTAGACCTTATTTTCACGAACAACATAAAACCATCTACAGTACATGTGGGACATGAATTTCCAGGTAGTGACCATAAAATAGTAGTGTGTTCTTTTGACATCTTTCCTGAAACAAAACGCAGAGATGAAGCTGGCCAGACACCTATGAGATTGTACACACGTGCTGACTGGGAATTGTATCAGCGCCTAATTAGATATTCCAATTGGGACTCGTAGTTTTCGAACGAGTCCTTAGAGGCAATTCTTAACAACTTTTATCAGAATTTCAACTCAATTCATGACGTCATTGCACCTGAGAAGATTCTTAGCTTCAGATTCCCCCAAAGCGATTATATTCCAACATCGTTTAGGAGAAGTCTGCGAAAGCACTCAAGAAAATACTACAGATATCATGACTTGTCATCACTAATTGCTATTAAGTCCCTTCTCAACAGAATTGAAGAGTTGAGAAATATAGGCCTCAGAAACAAAGAAATGCGAGCCATTCAGGCACCGCATAACTCAGGAGAAATAGCCAAACTTTTCAAAAGTAGGTTGACGAACTCCAAAACAGCTTATCCTAGAATATTGTACTTAGACGGGATTGCTTACGAAAATCCTGAGGTGACATGTGAACTGTTTAGAAAGCACTTCGCCAGATTATACACCTTAGAGAACGATGAGGTCGTGGATTTCCCACGTAAAACAGACGAATGTTTAAGTGACATACTTTCCATCACACACGAGATCGATAAAGCTGTCGGAAATCTTAAGCTTAATAACATTATTGGTCCAGATGGTATATCTTCCATTCTGCTGAAAAACGGTGGTAGTGACATGAATTTACTCCTGCTCAAGTTATACTCAATTTCACTAAGCTATGGGACATACCCCACCTACTGGAAGAAGTCTTATATTGTACCTATCCATAAATGCGGGCCTATAGCTGATATCAACAACTACCGCCCCATCAACATCACGTCTGTAGTTTCACGTGTAATGGAAAAGATAGTAAAGACTCAAATCATTCAGTACTTGCTGTCAAATGACCTACTATCCCCATCCCAATACGGTTTCTTAAGTAGAAGGTCGTGTTTTACTTGCCACTTAGATTATTTTGACTACATTACACAATGCATTGATAATGGGCATTCAGTAACAACATCATTTCTCGACGTTAGCAAGGCCTTCGATAAAGTCCCACATATCAGACTCATAACAAAACTGCAATCCTACAGAATAACCGGGAAACTTCTCAAATGGATAAATTCTTTTCTCACAGAAAGAGAGCAATTAGTCAAAATCAACCACCAGCTGTCTTCATCAAAGCCGATAACTAGTGGTGTAATACAAGGTGGCGTTCTTGGCCCTATTCTATTTCTCTTATTTATAAATGACATAGTCTCTATGATCAAGTATGGCAAGCCATACCTCTTTGCAGATGATCTCAAGATAGTATACGATTACGTGTACGATGATAAGAGCGTCGAAAGCGAAATCCAACATGACTTAAACAATCTAGGCGATTGGAGTGAAAAGTGGCAACTGACTTTCAACCCAGACAAGTGCGGTATAGCCCACCTGGGACGCTGGAAACCGAGAATGTGCCTATATGTGTACGGTAAGCTCCTCTCGAAACTGAACACTGTCACAGATCTCGGGATAACATACTCAGATCTAACCTTTTCCGATCATGCAAATAAGGTTGTATCCGACTGTAAACGACTTATTGGCTTTGTGCTGCGTAACTTCTACACCCAAGAAGCAAGATTAGCTATATATAGAACGTGTATCCGCCCCAAACTTGAATATTGTGCTCTCCTGTATAGTAACCTAAGGTCTGCAGACCAAAAAAAATCGAAAGTGTTCAGAGATTCCTAACGAAACGCATAATAGCGTTTGACCAACCATTGGAATATGTTGACAGGTGTATGCGTCTGAATTTAGAACCTCTGTGGTTAAGGAGAGTGAAGTGCAACTTATTTCTACTATTCAAAGTCGTAAGAAAACACTGTTATAGTAACTCATCCATAACGCCGGGAAATATTAAATTATATCAGCTGCGAAACCAAGAATACCTTGTCAAGGTGGCTACCCACAGAAAATCCATTAGGGCAAAATTTTTCACCATTAAATATTGCACTCTTTGGAACTAACTACCATCTGAAATTAGATGTTGTGAAAACCCCAATGGGTTCAAACGGAGCCTAGAGAGACACATTAAAATGTCCACCCTAGCTTGTCTAAAGGACCACAAATGTTGGTAAAATGGTAAATGAAAGCCGGTCCACTCTTCAGCTTAGTTAGTTACATATAACTCGACTCTACTACTTACGCAGCGAACGTTTAACTAATTTACTGATTTTCCTTTCTGTATAGTCTTCAATAAGTTATGTTAATATAAGTACTTCTAGAAAAAACTGTATTAGCAACCACACCTTTTAATATTTTACATATGTATATACAGTTAATAATACAATGCTATTTTTTGTGTCTGAATGACTTTACTCAGCCAATAACCACCTTTTCTCATACACCTTCCTAAAACGTATAATCTTTATAATATTTCGCAGTATTTTTAACATTATATAAGTTGAAGGGTTACTTTGCAATATCTAATGCGCACCGTATGAAAATCGGTCACGAAAATTTAGCATAACTAGCTCTGTTAGCCGGCCGTTTTCTTCAGGATCGTTATACATAATTATCCACTACTCATATCACTCTGCTAAATAGCATATAACTTAGTTGCTCTAATATTAGCTATTTTTATACTTCATAACTCTTAAGGGAAACCTAATTTCTTAGTCTTTTGTAGTAACCCACTTGTTCACAAGTATGATGATAATACTGCTAACAATGTCCTCTGGTATTATTGTGCCATGTGACCTAATGGGAAGCACTTGTCATGAAAGCTGTTACGAATTATAATATTGATTACACTCTTATCATATATAGTTTGATTTACTTTACGGCTCCCTGTAAGACTAACTACCATTCTTCAGGATACACACACTGCGGTATTGTTAACCAAATGTTAAAATTCTGTTGGTTCTGTGTTAATATCGTTTTATAATATGTGTAGACTGGTTACTTTGCAATGTTAAATGTTTATTATATAAAAGACTGTCATGATAATTTAGTACAATAAGTCCTGCCAACCGACCTTACCTTCAGTTCATACTACCTACATTGAACTCTAACTATAGTGTTCTGATGAATCTTGCTCCACTATTCACAAAACCTATTCTTTTTACTTTTTAAGGGTTTAGCATCTTATAAACTAATCTGTTCATTAGGACGCATGCACACATATATAATATGTTCATAAATCTGTATGTGGAGATCTATTGGAAGCACTCACTAAGAAAGCTAGGCAAATGGAATGTGAGGTACGAACGTGTCTGGAATCAAGCAATATATTTGCCGTAGCCATAACAATCAGAGCCTAACATCATAAAAGGAGGGAGGGTGGCGCATGCTGATCAGCAGATATGGTGGTGGACACTAAGATGAATCGCCCCATTCTGCAGGAACAGCGATATGCAATTTGACGGCTCGAGATTTCTATGAGGGCTTGAATCTTTATCTTGAAAAAGATAATAATGATCGCCTGGACAGATCATGCTTATACCTTTAAACATATACCATTCGGTCAGCCTATTGCTGAGATGCGACCACGTGGGCTCTGCACAGATTTATGGGGCATCTTATAAATTGACATGCTTTCCTTTGTCGTATCTTCGAATATCACCTAACAATGTCTCATCTCATACATTTTCTAATAACGTCTTCACTTGCTCATTATATGCCACTAAACTTAACATTTTATAGCTCTTTATGAATTTGATTCGACTTATTCTATTCCTATTCTCTGTAGGGTACGGTTGTGCGCCAAATACACAAAAAGGTATGAAATTAAAACAACCGGCTTGTGGATAATTGTATTAAAACCAAAAGTGGACAACATGATAGCAAAACCTATAGGGTAGCATTATACATTGCAAAGGAACTTTGTCAGCCTAAGGATTATAGTCTCCCATTGTATTTCCTTTATGAATGCATATATTAATGATGCATTGCATTTACCTATTTCATTACACTTTAATGATTCACCTTTGCACCTTTACTTTTCTAAAACAGCTTACTATCCCTTGTAAACGTTGTACTTACCTCAATATTGGTTGGTTATCGTATGCCTACAACTACGGGTTGAAAACGAAATGAAGTCGAATTTCCTGAGCAACCTGGAGGACTACTGTTTAATTCAATAATGATACGACATGGGTCAGACAAAGAGTGTATTTATACCTATATCAAATATTTAGCTGTTCAAACATTACTAACTTGTAGACAATCTACTATTTTACATTGTATCATACTTGATCGTGCCTGTAAAAATGGCATGCATTTTCATGTAAATTTATGTTTATATGAAAATATAAATTATTATTGTAGTCCTTCTTCTTAAGAATGTCGAATAAAGGAGCTGCAAGTAAAGAGAAGTTAAGTACAAAACGTCTATAATAAGAAGCTAACCCTAGAAAACTGTGTAGCTCGGAAGCTGAGTTTGGGACGGGCCAGTCTTTAACTTCCATCACTTTGGTTGGATCACATCTAATGCCTTCGGGTGATACAATATGACCCAAGAAACACACTTCTTTCCTGAAAAATTGACATTTATTTGGGTTCAGTATTAGCCCAACTGCTTGCATTCGTTCTAGTACTTTAGCAATGTCACTTAAATGTCCATTCACTGTCTTGCTATGCATGATAATATCGTCTAAATATACCAAACACTTACCTGGCATACAATCGCTAGGGACCGTCTGCATGAGACGTTGAAATGTCGCTGGAGCATTTACCGGACCAAATGGCATCGTTTCAAATTCATACAGACCTGATTGTACAATAAATGCTGTTTTTTGTCTATCTTCTGGGTGTACTTCTACTTGCCAATATCCAGAAGCTAGATCCAAGGTATTAAACCAATTCGATTCCCCTAGAGCATCAAATGTGTCGTCTATACGTGGTAAGGGGAAACAGTCTCGCCTAGTTACTTGATTCAACTTACGATAATCCACACACAACCGAAGTGTTCCATTCGATTTCTTAACTGAAACTACTGGGGAAGCCCATGGGGATACAGATGGTTTGATGACATTCTTCTCTAACAGTTCATCAACTAACTTATTCAGCTCTTTCTGATAATGTGCAGGTACTCGCCGTGCAGGTTGTCTACAAGGTGGGGTGTTACCTGTATCTATGTGGTGTTGGATCAGTTTTGTTCTCCCTGGGTTTTTTCCATCCCAGTCAAAACAGTCTATGTAATTGTCGAGCATTCTATTAAAACTGGCTGTTGTCTCCAAGGGTAAGGTTTCTACCGTAGTTAACATTCTTAGTTTCTCTTTCATAACATGGCCCTGTACGCCAAACGTGCCGTGCTGTAAGTCGCTTCCTGGAATGAACGGAATGAAGCTGTCATTCAATATAAGAGTCTTCTGGCTACAGTCTATTATCCCGGACAGCTTTTCTAAGAGGTCAACTCCTAGGATTACTTGCCACGGCACCTGAGTTGACACAACGAAAGCGTGATGAAGTGACAGTGTCCCTGACTTTAGAGGTAGTAGGGCTACTCCCTGGAATTGCATGCAATCTCCGCTGGCTGTCGTATGCCGCAACTTGTGAGTGTCTATTTTGGGCCTGAAATTTTCTGGGGCACACGAGGAATGTATAACGGAGCAATTTGCTCCTTAATCAACTAGCATTACACATAATCTGTTACCTATATACCCTGAAACTTTCGGGGAGGAGGTAGCGCCGATTAGGTTAATAGTCGGTAAACAATTCACATCGACATGTGACTTACCTGAATTGTGCCCACAAGTTCGAGCATGCTTACCAAAGTGCCTGCAGTAGTAGCAATTGTTTCTTGAAGCCATTTGTGACTGTGGACGTCCTTTATACTGTTGTCTGGACTGCTGAGTGTATGGTGGTGTCTTGTGACGGTAGTCCACTGCATTAACTGGTTGTGATGTGGTTCCTAGCTCTTCCAGGCTTTCCAGTAGACGTGCCCTGTTTTCCGCTTCTTCCATGGATGCCGGAGTATGCAAGATGAATTCTTTGCTGTAACGGAAGTCGACACCTTGCAGGAACTTGCTGAAAACAACTTCTCCGACCTCTGTAAAACGGCTGTTTTGCATAGCTTGAGGAGCAAGCTTGCGTAGCCGCAGTGAAAATTGGTTGACCGCTTCCCCTTGACCTTGCCTGCACTCATTCAGGCGTTTCAATGCTTCTATTTGAGGCACTGATGGTACTATGCGTGCTCGTAGAGTACTCAAAAGGGTGCCCATTGTCAGATGCACATGGTCCGAACCTATCACGTGCATTTCCAAAGAACGTCCGACACAATCGAGGACAAACGCGTTTGGGTTAGGGACGTTCATCAGATCGACATATCGGTGCACCTTGTCCGACCATAGGTCGAAGTCATCACCAACTTCTAATTTATGTGGCATGGGATGGACATAGC
Organism: Trichobilharzia szidati; assembly: GCA_944472155.2. NCBI lineage: Eukaryota > Metazoa > Platyhelminthes > Trematoda > Strigeidida > Schistosomatidae > Trichobilharzia > Trichobilharzia szidati. The sequence continues at coordinate 18,834,579 of OX235273.1, read as the reverse complement.
GCGATCCAGACTGATTTGATTGGAATGCTCTGGCCATGGCCACAGCTAGTTGATCAACAAGCTCGTTAGATGCTGTCTCCTGGACAGGAGAAGTGTTCTTGGAAGCCTCAGTAAGTCAAGACTTAGAAGAAGAAAGGTTTTTCGTTGGCAGGCTCGCCATTTATGTAGGGCCAATCATCAAGCAATGATCTGAAACAGAGAGCAAAGCGCACGTTAGCAGGGTGATCACACAAGTCCGCGTGCCAGTAAGAACGAAGACTCAAGGTCAAGGAGTTTATTTACAACCAATCATAATACAATTAGGTGAGAGGGGAAGAGCCTTCCTATTGGTCATCCGTTGCGTCGTCTTGGGCGACCAATCCCTGTACGCTACGTGGCCAACCTGAAATTAGATAAACATACAGTTTAAACATTAGAAAATCGCTTACTTAACAGGCCCTACATGTAATTATCTTAAAAACGAGCGATTATATATAATACGATAAGGACACATTATGGTAGACGTTAAATGCCATGTTCTAGTAGCGCTGTTAAAATTTCCCTTGGAAATCTTTTTTGTCAATAATTTTTAATGAAATTGCGTTATATATTATCTGGATTGATGAGAATTCCCATTTTCTGGCCTGTTATTTTGGTGTCCGCGTCATGTAATCTGACTGCGACACCCCCTAGCATATTGGTTGCAACGATCAGTGTTTCAGGCGAACTGTAGCAAAATATCGCTATAATGAGAAACATGGGATAGTTGAAAGGTAATGTCATCTACACAAATAATCTACTGTATTCAGATGCTGCACCTTTCGTCATGGTATCATTCAATGGAGACTTCACGTCTCAGGATATTAATTCAGCCTATTTTCGTGTGAAGAACAGTCCTTTTTGACAAAAGAATTCTATCAGTACTTCGAAATCACCTGTAAATGCTAACAGAACCTTCTGTGGGAATAGAAGTAATCATGTGGATTTGTCTCACCGTATGTGTGTTTGGACAGGAATTATCGTAGGTTGAGAGGTTATTTCTAAATGTATTTCATATATATTTGCACTGTTTGGTGTAGCGTAATATGAGTTATTTGGACTCAATGTATAAAAAATATCTCAACTTTATTAATATTTTGCCATTGTCTGCTTAGCTGACTGCTTGGCTAGCAAACGTAGGTGGTTGTCATGATTATTGCAAGTGCAGTGCCGTGGAGAAGGCAATCACTCGTTTAAATTTCCTTACTGTGCCACTTAGTGCATTAATTCAGTGTATAGTATTATTATACACATGAATTGTGTCGATTATGAGAACTGAATCTAGTCAGCTCTATTACTATCAATCTACTGTCTGTTATGCCATTCTCACTGGCACTGTAAACTTAATGCTGCACTGTTTTTGATCACCAGTAGTGGTGATGAATTTTTCCTGAATTTCCCATTAACATGAAGCAGTAGAGATGCAGTGTCACGATCGAATGTCTAGGTTGCATTATATGTCATTGTTATCCTCATCAACGCAACAGGTCTGCGTATCTTACAATATTTTAAGTGTTTCTCTATGCTGCTAACACTGTGCATAGTTGCTTAGAGTTGAGGCATGTTCAGCTTATATTTGATGGCTATAGATTCCTAAATATGAGAATGTAATTTCTGTAGGATTCATAAAACTATGCTCATTAGACATTACTGAGATTATGGATCTATTTCTAAGTTACACATTTGCAATAATAATATTTTATTTCTGGAACAGAAACCAGCCATTTTTACAGGCATGGACATATATACACTAATTAGAACTTATAGAATATATATAAATAAATAAATAAATTTATTCTCATAGTACAGTACATGAGGGACGCCAGCTTACAGGCATCATCAAATTGTTATAGAAATAGAACCATATAATTCAATCACAATTTACAGCCAGTAGCAAGATATGCTTTACATGTTCGCTGGAGATTATACATACACTTGATAAATGTTAATCCCAGTAGTATAAAACAGCCTTTTCACTTATATACAATCATTTCTGTGCTAAGTTGGAAAAATCTGCTGGATTGTCAGTGAGTGCAACACAACAGGAAATACAGGAGTATTGTCTTCGCATTAACAAAAAAACCAGGTCTTTGGTGGATGGATTATAAGTGCCTGGGAAAAAAATAAAGCTTGAAGTAAATATTCATACATAACTTTGTTGTGTGCATAGTCCTCGAATTATAGTTCGTTGATGTGTTATTTTGAAATCAGTGATGTGTTTATCTCATTTCATCTTCAGTGTCATTGTTGGGAGTAAGTACATAAGCTTCGGACGCATTAATTAATGGATTTCTACTGCTTGTGGGTATTTTCTTAGCGTGAGGAAGGTTTATGAGTTTCAGCTGTTCCGACAGGAGTTGAGAATATTAACTGCTCAGCAACATTATGGATATAAGTTCATCACATTGTCTAAGGAAAGGTGGGTTGCAGTTGGTGAGGGATATATGGTGCCCAACGAGCGTTCATCTGTCCATGTGATGTTGTGGTGAGTTATACCTTTTTCATGTTGTCGGTTTATGTCCATTTTATTCCAATTATTGTGTTGGATAGTAGTTTTACAAACGAGATTTCTTGTCTGTTTGAGGATACGTATGTTAACCGTTAATGTTTTATCTAGAATTATAAATATAGGCAAAAAACAACAGGTGTAGTATTTAAGCTTATACATTAAATGGACCTATAATTTCGGAGCTTCTCAGATAGGAACTAGAACTACTATCGTTTGCAAACTCTTGTATTTTATCATTAAGCACCTTTTTGAAGGAGGCCAATGTACTTGCTTGACGCATTTCCATTGGCAGTTTATTCCATATCTGTGCATACCTAATCAAGTAAAACTTTTGCCTGGTGGCTGTTTTACATTGTTCGATAGCTACTGTACCCTTAGTATGTCTTAGTTTGTAGCCATTGTCATCTGAAAGTCGAGTGCCATTAGTAGAGGTAAAAACTAAGTGGTTTAGAAGCTTATAGTAAAGTGTCAAGTTCAGTCTCAGGCGTCTTAGCCATAGTGTTTCTAGTCCTAGCGTATCACATCTAGTGGAGTAGTTCGTACCATTTTCAGTTCCGAGTAATTTTAACGTGAAGTACCTCTGAACTCCCTCGACATTCAATTTGTCCTCTATGCGTATGCTACTATACATGAATGAACAGTAATCAAATAAAGAATGATCTGTTAATCTAGAAATAGATTGAATGCTGGTAAATTTGAGAGAAATATTTAAGAAGAAATGTACAAATAAGGCAATAGGTAATTTTCGAGATATGCTTTCAACTGAATAATTCATGAGATATAGCATCAAATCAAAACTGTAATTGAAAAAAATACGGTATGTCAATTTCACGCGGGAATTATAAACGATTACGTTAATTGTGGAAAGTAAGTAGCATTTCTGTACAGGTGCTGACGTGAAATATAAGGGATGCGGAATGAACAGTAATTGTAAGTAAATGATTCATAGAGTGTTTGAAAGTCTTTAGGGGGCTGTAGGTATTGACGTTCGCGAGTTGTACGGATTATACTAACGCAAGATCTTATACCAACAACTTCTATAGTGTTCGTTCTTCGAGTACCAAATGGTAAAGCAAAAGACCAGATTTTGTCGTCCAAAGTACGTATTATATTTCGGGACAAAATCGCGGGTAGAGGTGAATGCTTAGCTAGCTAGTAATCGTGCACACACGTGACACGACGGAGCACCAAATGGCGGGGATGCTTGACCGTAAGCCTTCAGCTAAACAAGTCGACTTAAACAGTGATGGTCAGCATCCAATGTTGAGAGATGATTGCTGTGGTTAATAATTTTGGGGAATTATTTACCGCTACAGCTCACTCCCCCCCTAGTGGGTTTGTGAGGACCCTAAGACATGACCAGCCGGAAGTAAAAAATCTCGATGGTTCCCTGATGGGTGAAAAAATCTTCCGAGCGGCTTTATGGAGAGCCTGCTGGTCTGTCTGCCTATGCTAATGGGGTGTCTGTACATAGCTTCCGCAATGTTGTTCGTTAGATCCGGTGCTTCGTTTGTTTCCTGTCCAGTGCCCGTTGCACCTGGAAAAGAAAACAAGAATGCTGAGAACCTTGTCAAGAAAAATGTACCAAATAAGCGTTTTTTTACCAAAAAAATATGACATGCATCTTCTATACAGTAAAATAATGTAAAGTTCAAAATATCGGGAAAAAATATACATCTAGTTTAATTTTATGTACGGTTATAGGAAAAATATCATTTACTTGTGTTAAATGATGTGTCACTCAGTTATGTGAAATATGTGTGAAGGTATTCCGGGAATCTAACGTGACGTCCAGAACGCGTTTTCTTAGAGTGATCGACCAAAGTAGCCAGTGGGCGAATGCCCTGACAGTCAATAGTGTGACCCAGAAAATCGAGTGAGTCAACGTGACTTTTCCTCTCTAACCGGAAAATACCTATTTTGTGAATTATCCGCTTGGGAAACCTGATCTTCCTAGCCGGTGAATTAAATTCAACCATTACTTACATATCGAATCTCTGTGTGGTAAGTCCAGCTGTCTCGAACTACTGCCAAAGCTTCAGGTGCTATTTTTGTAGCAGCATCTTCCCCACTCGTTCAGATAAACGAGACTTGTTGGTCTACCACGTGATTGCTGTGAAGCCGATCATCCAGAAAGTACTAGGTAAAGTCGAAAACCTTTTCTTTTCCTTGTCTTATACTTTTTCAGTCTTATTCTTGTTCTTGTGGGTAGAAACTGTTGCACTCTTATTCTTATACAGCATAAGTTTTAGCGATAGTTATTATGGCTGTAGAAAGTAACCTTAGAAATGGCACCAAAACACCTTACTCTGTAGTCACAAGGGCTTCAGCCAGAGAAGGCAAAAACCCAGGGACACCAACCCTAAATCGCATACCCATCCTAAAGACCCGTGTAGGACTCGTCTGTCCTGATACTATGCCTGCACTGCCACAGTCTAGTACTGAAACGGCGCAGGCAATACTAGTAGGACAGGATACTACACCTGCACCAACTGAAAGCCAATGTGTGAAGTACAACAAACCTAAAAGGAAACGCTCAAGACGTCATAAGACCTCGAAAGCGTCACCAAGTAAGGGAGACGAATGCCAGGCGCCCAATATCATTGTTTCTAAAGCTGACTCAGCTTTCGAATGCAATTTTTGCAAACGGTGGGTGCACTGCCGTTGCGACAAAGAGGTACCGAAATCACACTACGAGTTTATGAGAAATAACCCGTGCCCGTGGTTTTGGTACATCTGTCCACTCTGTCGCCCTAGCATAGTCACACAGAGCGTGTCTGCGGTTAGCAGAAACTTCACGCCGCCCTTGTGTCCCAACACGGTCTTATGTAGCTCCCCACCTGCTAACATCACATTGCCAAAACTTGGCATAGACAGTAAGAAGGACACTCCAGTCCTACTGACCGAAAATGCCAATTTTCACAAGGTGAAGATTCACAAGGTTGGACCTAAAACATTAAGGAAAGATAGAGTTAGAGAAGCACCACTTGCATCCACAAGCAAGCCTGGCAACACAATAAAGGCTGGCCAGAACACGATGAAGCCTAAAGTTGTTGATGCTGCAAAGGAATATGAGAAGCCAAAGGCCAAACCTAAGTCTGAGGTTAATCGGTCTAATTCGCTCATCCTCTTTAACGTACCTGTGGGCAAGGACAGCTTGCTTGAACAGCGGGCCCTGTTTGATCAGGAACAGTGGTCCGACCTGTGCAATAAACTAGGTCTGAATATTAGTTCAGTGAAATTGTGCAGGCTGTACAGGGGTGTCCACACACCTCAAGGTAAGCCACTCCCATTACGGGCTACACTTGACTCTGCCGAAGAGGCCGAAAAGGTACTATTGATGGCTCAGGTACTAGCCATCGACAGAAGCTCGAACATAAGGGTGAGACAAGACAGACCATGGGCTGTCAGACAAATGGCAAGGGAGTCACCGGAACTTTTGCCTTCCACCTCTATGGTAGTGCATGGTGTCCCGGAGCTGGAAACGGGCACTGCCTGTGAAAATCACATGCATGACGTACAGCAGTGGAGATGGCTGTCGTCTCAGATGGCCCTTGGCGCTTCTGGAGCCGTCTCCGTTTACCGACTACCTCGCCCCGCTCATCTCACACTGATTAGCTCCCCAAAGCTGCTTAGTGTCACATTCAACTCCCCAGAGCAGTTGGCCATAACACTTCAACGGTGGTATGAGATCAAGGGGAAATTGGGAGGACATATCCACTTCTGCGAAAGTAGACCTCGAACCATAAGGAGGCAGCAAACGGAGGCTTTAATACGTCCCCAAGCTTCAGTGACACTCGAGCGATGCAGTTCTGAGAATAACAGTCTGTGTCACCCAAGTGTCCCGCCTAAATCCAAGGGAAAAATCCACAATGGGCCGGTTCCATCGGAACTGGCCAACTAGTCCTAACATTAAGTCCCCTACCAGCAGACAGCTTCACGTGAACCACCACACAACACGCTGAGGTTGTAATACTCACTGTCAGCTGCCTGTATAGCAATGTGAGGGGGCTGAGAGGAAAAATAGGTGAACTCCGAAATCTCCAAGCACACCTACAACTGAAAATAATCATTCTCACCGAAACATGGCTAACCCCCACTATCGCCGATAATGAAATCAGTATAGGTGATATGGTTTTGGTCAGGAGAGACAGGGATAATAAGGGAGGAGGGGGAGTTGCCATATACTTTGATAGGCAACTTAAGTGTGTTCGCGCAACGGACCCACCACTTATTGAACTCCCAGACTCCATATGGTGTCATTTCACCGTAGGCCACACCAAGCATTTACTTGGTGGCATCTACCGATCTCCCACCTGTGGGGCAGAGCACAATGAGCTACTGCTCAGCACTATCACAGGGATACGAGACTTGGGCTATGACCAAATCACCATTGCTGGAGATTTCAATGCCCCATCACTGAACCTTGGCTCGGGGTATGCTAAGGGAAAATTCGGCCGAAATCTACTGCAAGCTATTCGGGACACGGGACTGACTGAGAATGTTGGAGACGACACTAGGTGGGGCCCTAGTGGAAAGTCATCAAAACTAGACTACATTCTCACTAGTGACCAACTACTTGTCGAGAAGGTCCAGATCATGACTCCTCTAGGAAGTAGTGACCATGCAGTCATAGGTTTCGACCTCGTTCTCCGTGAGCATTTGCAGTGGGACGCTACGCAACCATGTCTGTGCTACAGCAAGGCTGACTTTGCTGAAATGCGGAGGCTCTTGTCCGATGCAGACTGACCCTTGGCATGGGATGAGCTGTCTGTGGATGAACACTGGGAAGCGGTAAAAAAGACCATTCATACAGTAATCTCGGATACCGTCCCTTTAGTCACAGCACAGCCCAAAAGAAAGTCATCATGGTTAAAGAGAGGCACGCAGCGTATTCTGCAAGCAAAGCGGAAGGCTTGGTTTACGTGGTGCGTATCTAAGAGCCAGATCGACCATGATGCATACCTGGGACTCAGGAACCGGTGCAATGCAAGAGTCAGGAGGGACAGAAGGTCATTCCAGGCTAACCTTGCTAAAAATCTCCTGGCAAACCCGAAGAATTTGTACCGATTCATGCCGGAAAGGAAACCAACCAACCAACCAGGGGGCGTGTGCCTTAGTAGCCCAAAACGGTCAATATCTCACTAGTCTGGAGATGGCTGAAACATTCAGTTTAGCCTTCGCCAAACAGCTAAACAGCAATGTGGGTATTACCGTTACGAACCCAAATGGTGGCATGACTATTTCACAGGAGGAAGACCAAATAGCCACCCCTCAAATAAACCCTGCAATAGTACTGAGAAAGCTGCAGCGACTCATACCTGGGAAGTCCCCAGGTTGTGATGACATCAGGCCATCTGTTCTGAAACAGTGCGCCGAAGCTCTCTGTAGGCCTTTATGCGACTTGTTCCAACACTCCATGGAATCGGGGAAACTGCCAAAGGAATGGAAAAGAAGCATCCTTTCTCCAATCTTCAAGGGTGGGGATAGGCCAAATCCCACCAGTTATAGACCAGTAGCTCTACTCCCAGTGGTATCGAAAGTACTGGAAAGTATTATTGATGATCACATCAGGGAATATCTGGATAGGTCTAAAATACTCCATGAAGCCCAACACGGTTTCAGGAAAGGAAGATCCTGCGTCACTAACTTATTATCAGCTTGGGACGATTGGACATCATGCTGGGATATGAATGTTCCTGTCCATGTGATCTTTCTAGACTTTGAGAAGGCATTTGACACTGTTCACCATGACCTTCTCCTACACAAAACAAGCCAGGTAGGTCTAGGTAAACCACTTCTGTCATGGTTGAAGGACTACCTAACTGAAAGGCAATTTTGCACCAAGGTCAATCGAGTCCGATCATCTTGGCACAGCTCGTCATCAGGAGTGTCGCAGGGTTTTATCCTGGGACCACTGATGTTCTTGATTTTTATCAATGATTTACCATGCCGTCTAAACTGCCCGACTCTTCTATACGCTGATGACGTAAAGATATAATAATAATAATTTTATTTCTGGAACAGAAACCAGCCATTTTTACAGGCATGAACAAATGTACACTAAATAGAACTCATAGAATATATATGATTTGTTAATCTAGAAATAGATTGAATACTGGTAAATTTGAGAGAAATATTTAAAAAGAAATGTACAAATAAGGCAATAGGTAATTTTCGAGATATGCTTTCAACTGAATAATTCATGAGATATAGCATCAAATCAAAACTGTAATTGAAAAAAAATACGGTATGTCAATTTCACGCGGGAATTATAAACGATTACGTTAATTGTGGAAGGTGAGTAGCATTTTCGTACAGGTGCTGACGTGAAATATAAGAGATGCGGAATGAACAGTAATTGTAATTAAATGATTCATAGTGTTTGAAAGTCCATAAAACTTCAAATTCACCGGTAAGTACACCATAATTGTGACATTTCCAGTTGTATATGAGACCAACTTTGAACTTGTCAGCAGATTTCATGATAGAGGTGGTTCCGTTATTCACCAGGTGGGCTAGCAATATTCCGAATTAGTTGAGGATAGCGGCAATGTTTCAGTGCCTTCGTTTAAGGCAGTACCTTTGAAAAGAGAAGAAGACACAAGGAAACCGACAGAGAGGTGCAGAAGTATATAATAGGTGTTAATAATTCAAAACATATGTAAAAAAAACATGGGGCTCATCATATTTTTGTTTTTTTCATTTAAAAAATACTATTTCCCCCTGAGATTTTCTAGTGATGGAATTCTAGTCTTTCTTGCGAAAAGAAAAAAAAGTTTAAGTGAAAAAAAGATGATAATTTTACCTACTTATATAGGTTAAATAGGAGTTAAACACAAAAGTCAAAGTGCGTGAACTATGTAGAAGAAAAGCGAGGGCTTAATAATAACTACTGTTTTTCTGAAGTATACATTTAGGTGTCCTTCTGAAGTGGGGGACTCATACCATGTACTTGCATTCGAGGAGTTTGTTATTTAAACTTCAGCTTTAGGTAAATTTTCAACTTCCTTTGTCTTTTTTTTAAATTTTATTTATTCTCTTATTCTGCAGAAGCCATTCGAACTCAGGAGCCTTAGCAATAGAGTGCTGTCCCACAGATAAGGGTGGTTCTCATATGTCCCCACCGTCATATCCGCTGACTAGCAATCACCACCCTCCCATGGAGGGCGGTAAAGTGTCCGGAGGACTCAGATAGGCTGCAGGCAGATCTAAGGCTTCTGGAAGACTGGGCGGTGGCCAGTGGTATGACTTTCAACCTGAAAAAGTGCAAAGTAGTGAAGTTACGCACCTGTAGACTGCAGAATGCAAGTTACACCCTGTGCAATGAAAGCTTGTCCTGCTCAACGTCGGAACGTGACTCAGGTCTAGTTCCAACGGAGAAAATGGACACAAGCGTGAATTACACGGGGGAGGGCATATGCGGTCACACACTTTACACATAGACAATTAGGTGCACTCACTCCTCAGCTCTTTCTAAGGTTGTATAAAACATACGTCAGACCGCATCTTGAAGTGCATAATATCATTGCACCTCCACTGCTTAAAAGAGACGCCAACCTCTTGGAAAGAGCCCAACGACGGGCAACAAAAGGAGTGGTTGGTCTCCGAAATAAACCATATGATGGAAGGCTGAAGATATTAGGCCTATTCACACTTAGTTACCGTCGCCTGAGGGGGGATTTAATTACTGCCTACAAAATAACAAATGATCAGAATCACCCGAACAAAGGTGTTCTGCCATTGAGTAGGTATAGGCTCCCTCGTGGAAATCCCAGGAGGATAGCTCATCAGAGGGCAAGGACCCGGGTGCGCTCCCACTTCTTTTCCCTGCGGGTTTGCCGTCCCTGGAATTCCTTACCGGCAGATGTAGCTATGGCACCGTCTGTGGACGCCTTTGAGCGAAGGCTGGACAACCTTGCAGCGACACAAGGACTGTATCCAAATGGCCTATCCCCTTAAAATCGCATATACCATTCAAAGGTAGACAATTAAACTGGTCGTTTTACTTCTTCACATTCCCTTCAGTCTTACTCTCCTGACAGCTTTAACTGCACTTATTATTATTATTACTGGTATATATATATGTATACCGGTTGACTGACTGTTGTTACGTTTTCTTATTTTTTCTCTGTCTATTAGTCTGAATACCTTTGCTAATTATATCTATTATTATTATTATCTCTTTTCCATTGACGACGATACCGAAAGACTAACTGGTGAAAGGATCAACTCCATTCACAGCAGTAACAGTCTTAACACACCTCATACTACAAACCACATATAATTAATCCCAGCACTACTCCTTTTGGAGTCAACCAAAGCTACGACAGTCGAGTGGCGGGACGAGCTACACAGACGTTTACCAAAGATCAGGAACCTCTACCTCACAATCAAGAGGCGAGCGCAAAGAAATCAAATTGGTTTATACTGGCTCGTAAAAACGATATTGGATATTGGAACGCCTATTTGACACTTCTGTACATTGATGGTAACACCATGTTGGCGTAACCTTTCAAATGCCAAGTCCAAGTGTCTAAGGTGAGTTTTCTTATCTGGACTGGCAATGAGGCAGTCGTCTAAATATGCGTATACAAAGTCGAGACCGCGAAATACTTCGTTGATGAAGCGTTGGAATGTTTGGGCCGCATTCCGGAGGCCGAATGGCATACGTAGAAATTCAAAAAGTCCGAAAGGCGTGATGATAGCCGTTTTCGGAATATCTTCCGTTGCCATCGGGATATGGTTATATGCTTTAACCAAGTCGATTTGGGAGAATATAGATGCTCCAGATAACGTTGCCGTCAAGTCGTGTACGTGAGGCAAAGGGTAGCAATCAGGGGTTGTTTTGGCGTTCACTCGCCGGTAATCACCAGTGGGTCGCCAATCGTTACTATCCTTTTTCGGTACCATATGCAATGGGGATGCCCATGGACTATTCGATGGCCGAATGATGCCAAGGGTGAGCATATGATCGAATTCATTTCTGGCAATTCTCAGTTTGTCAGGGGCCAGTCGTCGTGCTTTAGATGTCATGGGCTGTCCTGAGGTTATGATGTGGTGCATAACATTGCTGGTTATACACGGGAGATCGTTAGATGGGCAATTCAGTTCCGGATATTTGTCAACAATCGGTTGAAAAGTTGGATCAAAGATTGCTTTCATCTTAACGATTGACAAGCTGGGGCCACTGTAAGTTATGCCTTTGATAGACAAACTAGTAGTGTTGTCAATTAATCGTTTACGGCGGACGTCTACGAGCAAATCATGATGATTAAGTAGGTCCGTGCCAATGATGGGCATTGTGACGTCAGCGATTAGGTAAATCCACTGAATAGGTTTGCGTAAACCTACGTTCAGATAGACGTATTTCCGACCATAGGTTGCAATTGGTTTTCCATTTGCAGCCTGTAGGTTGAAGTTAGGATCCTTCTGTCGATCTGCTGCTGTAGCAGGAAGGACGCTGACTTCGGCGCCTGTGTCGACTAGATATCTAGTCTGGCTCATTACATCATGGATGTAAAGTAAGCGGCTAGTGCCACCGGCGACGGTTGCCGCTAACGCGTGCCGGCGGGATAGTTTCCCACAGACTTGGAGGCTTTGCCGAAATCACAAGGTTTTCGACAACACTTCGCCTCCTTGCCATAGGTGTTGTGATACCAACACCAGTCAGGATTTTTGAGATAGCGTGTGTTGGACTTAGATCGTCCACGTGCACTTTGCCGTTGAGGGGATTTAGAACGACGATAGGAGGAATTGCTAGGCTTGTTTGACCTAAGCATCTGCTGGACGGAGTTGATTAACTCTATCATTGCAGAATCCTTCTTCGAAGTCTGTTCGGTAACAGAGTATACTTCGGTAACTGGCCGTTTCGTTATCTCTAGAATTCTATCTGCAGAGACAGCTAAGTCATCCATGAGAACACCCTGAAGTGTCACAAGTACAGTCTGAACTGACTGTGGCAGTTTGGATAAAAATAGTTCTCTAAACAGTCCTTCATCGAACTGACTTTGGCCAATGATCTCTTTCATTCTTGCCAGCATGCTCACGGCTGACTGATCTCCTAACTCAATGTTACGAAATAACTCATCCAGACGTTGTCGATCTGTGAGAACATTTCTCTTGAGGATGGATGCTTTGAGCAACTCGTACGAGTTACTTACCGACATCTGCAGAGTTACGCACCTGCTGAATTCCCGCGGTAGGGCATGAATAACTGCAAGGAACTGTGAACGTTGATCAGTTATGCCATGTTCACAAAAATCAGACTCAGCAATCTGAAACCACGTTTCAGCATTATCTGGCCAATATGGTACTAGCTGGATTGTTTTGGCGGTTGAGCGAATCTGAATAACCTTGGGGCTAGGATCACTCATGACGAAAAGTTTGCCGATAACAATATAGTACAAGAATAAACACAAAAAGGAACGAACTCACCGGGTTTATCTGCGTGTGAATTGAAGATGTAGTTCGTGGTTGGGCTCACCAGTTTAGGGGGCTGTAGGTATCGACGTTCGCGAGTTGTACGGATTATACTAACGCAAGATCTTATACCAACAACTTCTATAGTGTTCGTTCTTCGAGTACCAAATGGTAAAGCAAAAGACCAGATTTTGTCGTCCAAAGTACGTATTATATTTCGGGACAAAATCGCGGGTAGAGGTGAATGCTTAGCTAGCTAGTAATCGTGCACACACGTGACACGACGGAGCACCAAATGGCGGGGATGCTTGACCGTAAGCCTTCAGCTAAACAAGTCGACTTAAACAGTGATGGTCAGCATCCAATGTTGAGAGATGATTGCTGTGGTTAATAATTTTGGGGAATTATTTACCGCTACAAGTCCATGAAACTTCAAAATCACCGGTAAGTACACCATAATTGTGACATTTCCAGTTGTAAGATATATATATTTATTCCTGTTTATGCAGGAACATACCAATTGTACAGGCATGGATAAGTTATTATATAAATTACAGTTTGTTTGTTCAATCTAACATTAGAGTCAGTCAGAACAGTCTGCAAAATAGTCTGTCTGTGTAACACATAAAGAGATATAGAAATATTGTCTTCGCATTAACAAAAAACCCAGACTTCAGATGAGTGTGATACAAATATCTGGGAAAAATAAAGCTTGAAGTCAATTCTCCTATAAAACTTTGTTGTGAACAGCATCCGTGAGATAAAGTTTATTGATGTATTATTTTGATTCAATAATGTATTTATTCCATTTTTGTCAGCAGTCTTATCGTAGTTTTATAATAGGAAAGAAATTTGATCTTTGATACGAAAGTTAGATAAGGCAATGTTAGATTGTTTTACTGCATCAAATGGGGTCAATTCTAGAACTATCCATTTGCGCCATTTGCGTCAGCATGGCAGACTGTACATGTAAGTTGAGTAATACATTGATAACTGTTTGAAAACCAGTTGCTTCTTTATTTCAGATCAAGAATACTCCTTGTACAGAATGTTAGCCAGCGTTTTCAAGTGGTTGCATCGGATCGTTCATGGAATTTGAGTTTGAATTTACATAAATGGTCATTTCAGTTTGGATGTTGGGTTGTTCGACCTCAACCAGGAGGTATATAGAAGTTTACGCTCAGCAGGGAGATAAAGTATGTAAATATGAAAAGAACTTCATTATTTTATGTACATATAAATGTTTATAAATGTATATCATTGTATAGTAAACACTACCCATAATCTAGTTGTTTTTCATGTAATTTCGCGAAGTCTTAGAGTTTACTTAGTGTCGTAATATTTAGTAATGAGTCTAGGCGTTATAGTGTGCTAATTGCTCATGCGTTTTGGAAATAAGTGGTGCGGTGTGTGTATATGAGACCAACTTTGAACTTGTCAGCAGATTTCATGATAGAGGTGGTTCCGTTATTCACCAGGTGGGCTAGCAATATTCCGAATTAGTTGAGGATAGCGGCACTGTTTCAGTGCCTTCGTTTAAGGCAGTACCTTTGAAAAGAGAAGAAGACACAAGGAAACCGACAGAGAGGTGCAGAAGTATATAATAGGTGTTAATAATTCAAAACATATATAACAAACATGGGGTTCATCATCTTTTTGTTGTTTTTTTTCGTTAAAAAAATACTATTTCCCCCTGAGATTTTCTAGTGATGGAATTCTAGTCTTTCTTGCGAAAAGAAAAAAGTTTAAGTGAAAAAGGATGATAATTCTACCTACTTATTTAGGCTGAATAGGAGTTAAACACAAAAGTCAAAGTGCGTGAGCTATGTAGAAGAAAAGCGAGGGCTTAATAATAACTACTGTTTTTCTGAAGTATACATTTAGGTGTCCTTCTGAAGTAGGGGACTCATACCATGTACTTGCATTCGAGGAGTTTGTTATTTAAACTTCAGCTTTAGGCAAATTTACAACTTCTGTTTTTTTTAAATTTTATCTATTCTCTTATTTTGCAGAAGCCATTCGAACTCAGGAGCCTTAGCAATAGAGTGCTGTCCCACAGATAAGGGTGGTTCTCATATGTCCCCACCGTCATATCCGCTGACTAGCAATCACCACCCTCCCACCTTTTTTGTGCAAGGCCCTGGCAAAATGCTTCATTTTTTGCCATATATATCTTTTAATTTCTGTTATAATATGCCACAAACTTTTCTTTTTTAAAAAATATTCATTTGTCAACTCATTCGAAGTCGTGGCATGAGTGACTACTTTCAGAAGACCGTCATGTATGTTTCATCTGTTACAGCATTTTGAAGAGGAACAATAATAAAAGTATAAGGAAAATAGACTATCAGAGTCTACATTTTAGATATAAACAAATGTCATTTCGGAAAACAGTGCATAATCGTGTAGCATTAAACATATAAGTAGTAGTAAGTTATAATATTTTGTTCCGAAAGATTTGACTACACAAGATTATAGTTATAGAACAGTAAGTTAGGATTCATTACTATTTAGGACTCACCGTATAGTTGATTATTTAGACTACCAACATTCGGGCCTTAATTTGCGTATAGGCAGACAGTGCTAACATGTAGCATTAGGCAGTCTCCAGAGACATTTTAATACCAGTTGTCTTCAGTTGATTTGCATCTGGAACTTGAGACTGAACTCTTAGCATGCTGAAATACTCATAATACCGTGTTATCAGTGATATATGCAAAAAAATTGTTTAAAATATTCGAATGAAGAAATAATTAAAATTTAAGGCTGATTGAGAATAGGTGACTGGGGTTGTGAAAACAATCATAGTGAAAGTAGAGTCAAACATAGAGATCACAGATTTCGGGAGCTAACAGTAAGGGTCAGAGGAATGCCGTATTAGATCTCTGATTTTTAGTCTGTCACATACGCCTTCTAACCCGGTGTTGATAAAATATTTGTTCAGCAGAGATGAGAAGGTTTTTGGGGTAGGACTGTTTCTAATTTCAGTTGGAAGACGGTTCCAAATACAGTGGTATCTGACAGTGAAAGAATTTGATCTGTACTTTGTATGACAGCGGGGCACTTCAAAAGATGAAGATTTATTTCTGAGGTTATATTTCTTAGGTGAACTAAAAGTAAAGTCATTGTGGTGGAAATATATAAGCCCTTTAGCGATCCTAAATGTAATTTTTAAATATGACGCCTCAATAGTATGGAAGTTTCAAAGATTGTCTTGTTATTTGCGTATAATCCTTTAATATTGGTAAACATATGAGGTCTATTTATAGAAACGGCGTCAATGTAAAAACCAGCTGTGGACTACAAATACTTTCATTTGCATGAGATATTACCTAGTATTAACAGAATCAGTGTATTCATAGTGTGTGCTAATATGTAGAATTATCTTTCATAATTTCATGTTATGCTAGTCCTTACATGTGCTTTATTTTTTTCAGGTATACGGAAGTTGTCGAATATGAAACCAGCGGAAATATCATTCGGTCAAACTAACGTTAATACTCTTCATCGGGATTTTCTTTTGTAAATTTATGAAATATTTAATATGCTCTCCAATTCTACTTCATCTAGACTTGTTCAGTGCATCGCAGTACTACGTGCTTTTGTAATAAGTGAATTCGGATCAATGCATGTTAAGCTTAGTTAGTAGTATGGAGATTTACTATAGTACCTGATCGTGCCTGTAAAAATGGCATGCATTTTCATGTAAATTTGTAAATTTATATGAAATACATTATCATTATTATTATTATGAGACTGTTACTTTAGCACTTCGTAAGATTTTGTGTCTGCTTCCGTACAGTAGCACATTGTAAAAACTAAGTAAGATTTAGCAAGTGGAATAATAATTCTGTACTGTTCGATACGCTAAAATCGCCTTATCTAGCCAGTTGCAAAGAAACAATTTTCATCTATTCCTAATATGCCGTTGAATCATGTGATGTCATCTAATATCCATCATTTCTATGATCAATAACTGCGGTGTTTGCATATCTACTTTATGAATATTAAATAACTCACGCCTTTATGCATCTAATTATTTAAAAATTCAGATGTTAGAACTACGACTTGACCAGATTTACAATGTTTAATATATTTAGACACTATAAACATATACTGCTTCCTTCTATGACGCATTACCTAAAGCTATTTTAAAGTAGTTCCCCCTGAAAATAATCTCCTGTTGCTACTACCTAAGTGAGCGACTCAACGTTATCTTTGAATTACAAAGTTAAAGCGGACATTCTGAGAGCTTTCTGGGTAAAAAGATCGTCTCCCAGTCGGAAAAATAAACATATCCTAATCTCTTCGCGAAAGCGTTTAGAGGTATTTATCCTATCGCTTCAAATGACTAACTGTTTTCTATCACTTAAAAAGTAGAAATAAATTTACCGAAGACAGCCTGCTTACGGTTTGTATATATCATAATGAGGAAAAAGCTTTATCCATAGGGTTCTAACAATCGGATGCGCGATATGAATCCGAAACACAACGACTACGGTTCTCAATCGCAAAACATTCTACTTTGCTACCTAATCGTCTCAATACCATTCATGGGGATAATAATAATTTATATTTCGTAGAAACGGATAAGTTTACAAGAAATGCATGCCACTTTTACAGGCACGATCAGTTATGTTATAAATTACAATCCGTAAGTATCATTAATTTACACTTTTTCAAATGTTTGAATTGTTCAATCAGAACAGGTTCTTATAAATGTTAAATTGTGAACCCTCCACTAAGGTCACCGTCAAAGTTGAGCGACAACCCAAACTTCGTTTCGTTTCCTTCTGAACAAAGTGAAAGTTTTAGCTTTAATAATGGCATAGGTAGTTAACATAGAGTATAACAGTGCGTAAACAAAAAGATTATTCTGAGGTAGGTAAATGATAATTAAGTGAGTAGTGAATTCGGAGATCTGGAAAATTGGAACCCATTAGGTTACCAGATACATCGATACCTGAGGATATTCTTAGGATTCTCTGAACACTTTCAATTTTTTTCAGTCTGCAGACCTTAGGCTACACGAGGGCACAATATTCAAGTTTGGGGTGGATACATGTTCTATATATATAATCGTGCTTCTTGGGTGTAGAAGTTACCCAGTACAAAGCCAACAAGTCATTCATAGTCAGATACAACCTTATTTGCATGATCAGAAGTGGCCTAATACAATCTCCTACAGCTACAACCTTATTAACCAACTTAACACTGCCTTAGAATTATAAGGTTAGATAGGACATTCAGATGATTTTTTCGGTAAAAAATGTATATCCTATCTCCACAACAGATTCACTATTCATAATTACTCGGAAACCATCTTCACAATCATTACTGAGATTGCGGATTAATTTCAACGCGATTGTTAGTGTTATTGCCAAGTGACAAAACACTACGGTTGAATGCTGCTGCCCATGGTTTCTTCAAAGGCAGCCAGTGTCTGTGTACATACCTCGCAAAACGGGGATCCAGATGCCGTATGAGACCGAGGTATGTGTAGAATCTGTATATAAATTTATGATCAGTTCCAAAAATTTACCCATGAATTGATTCCTCGCGAATCATACTCGACAGGTACTGCCTAACAAGCTTACTTTTTGTCTACAAAATCTTTAGAATTTACAAAACTTACCTTTTTACGCATTGCACGAGAAACATGGAATGCACACAATATTATATTGCAAAGTGGGTGCGTTGTCTCAACGGCACCTCTCAATGCTTTTGCGCAATCCATGACAAACGTTTCTGTATTGGAAGTCGTACCCATTACACATTTAAATTTATCCAGAATCGTCGTTAAATCATCCAGCCTTTCTTGCCTACTCCATGCAAACATAACCGGCAGACCTTATCCATGAGAGTCTGTAACAACAAATTGAAACAGTTTATAGCTTCAAATATTTGATGTAGAAAACATTTACACCTACTTTCCTCTATCAGTGTTGTAGGTGGAATCGAAACTCACGACCTCAGGGAATTTGTGGTAAATTTCTATTTGCCCATTTGAACTAAAACATGCTATTTTTATTCTTCCATCGTTTTCACCCCGAATTATAACCAATTTCCCAGCTTGGTGTAATCTGGAAAAAACCACTGACTGTAAATCACAATCTGAAAGGTTATTCTTGTACATCAAAGTCTCACCTTCAACTACAGTAGCTCTTATATTTCGTAGATCATTGTACGTCATCCTTTTTTTGAATTGTTCTGCAACGTAATCAATAACCTTTTCAGGATCGGATGAAACAGACAGCATCGGCTTAACTATAGAAAGTTCAGACTCATCTAATTTGCGTGCTCTAGCATCCTTCATTAAATAATCACGAGTGCAATAGTGATTATGAATCATATATACAGATGGTATAATGAATTCATTGCAATGATATTGGATGCGTATCATTGATGGGCAACCACAGTATTTAGATCTACTCCGTAAGACATTAAAAACCACAGGATGTGATTGCTTACGGATTTCCTTTTGTATCCAAAAGTACATACATACACCGCATAGTCATACTTCACATGTGGCTTATCCTTATTTAATTTAGATTCTTTCACAATATACCGGGTGTTTGTTAACTGATAATAGACACACTGATACTGTGCTTACCTTCTCAAAAAGCTTCAAAGCTTTTTCAACATCATCCCAGGTTCTAAATTCTTCAGGTTTAATTTGCTCTTCGAAAACTTTGCTAATATCAACTCTGATTGTATTTTCCTCATCAGATTGACTCGTATATTACTGCATGCTGTAAACATGAATGTGACAGACATTGTTTTTTCCACATTTCTACATGTTAAGTAAGCAACTGAGCTAGTAACAACAACGGCAACCAAAAATGAACTGGAAACAACTGCTTCCGCCACCCAAACATGCTCATGCGCATAATTTCCGAAACTTCTAGACAGTACTAGTTCATTATTAGCGGAAAAACAACTAAAAACCTGAAACCATGAATGAATGCAACGTATGAAACAATTACAATGAAATGAATGCACTGACCTGCTGGTAAAAACTTTCGAAACAAACGAAATAACTAATTTTAACAGAAACGGAAACAATAATGAAGTGAAACGCAACATTTGTGAACAATGTGCATCAAGATACGTGGTGAATAAGTGCTGGATAAACGGAAAAATCGATGTGTAAACGAACAGCTACAGAACTGCAATCCAACATGGCCGACTAACATGGACGAAAATGACCTTTGAGCGTCTCACTCCATCAATGACCTTGTACATGGCGTTTAATTTCTGCCCACATTATTGATAAATTAAAACTAAATTAAAAGAGTAAACCAAAGCAATTTTGCAAAATGTTGTAAGGTGGAATTTTTGATAGCCCTATGTTCAAGCAGACCGCCAAGATGTAAGCATTAAAAAAAGAATGAGACACATCGGCAAGTTTGCTCAGGCCAGTGATGCCGAAATTATTGAAACAAATGAAAAAATCTCCGAAATGGAATACGGGACGACTCATGAAACTGATAAATAAGGAGAATTAAGCTCATGCAATAGCTGGTGCGAGATCAAGCTTCAGTGCATACCAAGTAGAAAATTAGGTTGCATCATCGTGGATGGATGCTGGGGATGAAACAATCTTAGTTCAGGCCGAACAAGGCAACCAAAGACCAGACAACAACACTGCGCATCTCCGTTCAGCGTGACCAATAATGACTATGAATAGAGTCGCATATTATTGCCCATGACTTTCTTGATCGAGGTGCAGTAAACCGTGCGCACAGTGTGGGCAGTGAAATAACAAAAAGCCCCTGGAAAGTCTGCATTTCGAGGATGACTGGTTTCACGCATCTCAAAAAATTGAAATTTACAAGCGAAATACAACAAGCTGGCGGTAGGAGCAGCGAGGAAGGGACTTCTGGTGAATAGACAGAATACAGCCGAAAACACTATACATCGGTCGGAGCCAACGGCAAAAAATTTCGAGAAAATCCCCTGTACTTAGGAGGATTCGGCTCAATTCCGGGTGGAGCAGATAAAGATGTCTTAACCATTTGGAATCTGTCCGGGAAAGCAAAACACACAGGTGCTGATTACCTTGAAACCAGTGTGAAGTTCTACTACACTTAATAGGGGGAAAAATTTGAAACTTCAACACGGACATCAGGTTAGTCAGCTCTTCTCTGTGACTGAGAGACTTGGTTCACAAGTTACTGCGACCACTTTTAACAGGCTACCACAGATTTTCATCTGGAGATGTTTTCACTCGGTACTGAATATAGTATGACCGGTTAGAATGGTTACGCAACAAGAAGTGCTGACGGCCGAGTAGCCAGAAACTTTATGTCTAACACATGTGCTTAAAAATATGTAGGAATATTGATATATTGTGGCTGTCTTTAAGTGAAATCCCACTCCAGGCTGTCGAGTGGAAGATGAATGGGAAGCGGCGAGTTTGGGCAAGTTACTTGAGTGACACTGAGAAGACCATGGGCAAAGGAGGAAGTTAAGGCTTGTAGGCAGACGTAAGGGCATGTTGGAGTGATTGCAGGGATCCTGAAAGTCACCGAGAAGTTAGAACGGCAGAAAAATAGGGAGACTAGACATAGTGTGAAAATAGGGTCAAGCATTAAGAACCAGATGTGACTACCGTTTTCTGTACTTTTAGTGCTGATGGAGGGGAGGACGAAGAACCATACTCCTATTTCAAAGTGGATTAATATGAATGAGTCAACCATTTTTCAAAATTTCAGCACAGAGATATTGGATATTGTGTAGGTCATTGTAAGTCACCTAACATTAGGGCGCAAACTTGAACGGAACTTTACATTTGCGATAAAGTTGTATGTTACTATTGTCTATTCAAAATGTGAGTGCTATCATTGTGCGTATATTGTACTTTCCACTAAAATCCCTCATATTTGAAGTTAATCGTTGTGTCTGCTTATAAGATTCAGTGAAATCTGAAGAATTTTCAGATGTATTTTGGTTATACAACACTAATCAAACACTGAAAATATCAGGTGCACATGTTATTTCTTGAATTTTATTCGTAGGTGTTAGTTAGCTGTCCAGTTATAGCTTAAAAAGGTACTAGCTGTATGGCTGCTAAGAAAAGTATTCCTAAGTAACATTCCTTTTTGCACAGGTATTTGCTGCACATTGTGAACATGATATGTCACTAATGTTCACACAGCAGTCATTTTATGTAAGATTTGCTGCTATTATAAATACAAAAGTTCAAGAACTGCAAATGTTTGTGAAATGGCGGTGTGCTTAGCACTTTGAAAGACTTAAAACTGAATAATGTCTTCGAAACTTGTTGTGTTTCTAACAGAACGTTTGGCAGAGCACAATTATCATTGCCAAAGTCAAGGTCCTTCAAGAGTTGACCTACTAGAACTAATTGGACACAGCGAATGCTGGGAAAGGTCATGCCAAATCAATTCATGCCTGCTTCTTTGAACACAGTATTCTACTCACTCCCCAGGTACTTTTTTGCCTACCTTTACTGTTAGTTAGGGTTATTACTTTTTAGATTAAGATTTGAGGTGTAAAGTTAACGTTAGGATTAAGATTAAAGTTGAGATTAGAAGTTAAGATTATGGTTAGAGTTAAGAGTAAGTTAAAGAAGTGTCAGAAATGTCAATAGATTTCAAAGTATCATGACCTACAGTCAACTGGATGAATGCATCTATCGCGCATGGTATGATTTCTGTGGTGGAGACATTCTTATAACGCCTAAGCTACAAATATCCTGTTGGTATGCTTTTATTGCATTTTTCAGCGATTATTCCACTTTTTTTCATCTGAATTCTGACTAGTTGTCCACGGTTACACTATTTTTAGCTATTATAGTTAAACTTTACCGAAAGTTTGGTTTTTCCAATTTCATGGATTACACTAAATAAATTTCAATCATTCTTATACCTGTAATGTTTTCGAACAGACACCTCTTCACATTGGATTTGGTTTTGTCCTTATGCAGGAGCACAGTCTGATATGCAGTCAGTTAGTGTAACTGCTCATATGAGTTCAACGACTAGATTCATACATACTAAAATGGGTGGAAGACTAGTTGTATCCTTTCACATTTAATTTGCTACAGTCACTGTTCCCAACCAACAGTGGGTTTAGACAGGGTTGCCGAATCTCTCCATTTCTCTTTAACTTTGCCATCGATGACATTCTGGAGTCAGCTCTGAAGGATGTGCGTGAAGGTGGTGTAGATCTGCTACCTGGAGATAGACTTTTCGACCTCGAGTATGCAGACGATATCGTCTTACTGTGCGATAGCATGCAGGCTGCCTAAATCGCACTTAATCAGTTGGCGATCAGTGTCTGTAAGTATGGTATGTGCTTTGCACCGTCTAAGTGCAAAGTAATGTTAAAAGATTGGCAGGAGCCTGTACCTGCACTCACTCTTGCGGGTGAACCGCTTGAAGTTGTTGATAAGTATTTACAACCTTAGTCAGAATTAACCCAGTTTACAATGAAAATCTATGTAATTTAGGTGTTATAACCCACCTGTCTTTATTCTATGTCAAAAGTGGAAGAACAACTAGAGTTAAGGTTAGGGGTGAACCTAAACAAGGCAACTCAACCCTACATTCAAATCCTCATTTCCAGTATTCAGTTTTGTCAACTATTTACACTAGTTGTTCAGTTGTCTGGTCGCTGACTGCAGTTTCGTCTCGCTTGGGGACTACCTTTTTATGCACTTCAGTTACTGTGCATAAAGAAGTGCTCATATTTTGGTGTGATTTTGGTTTTCTGTTACATAAAGAACAGGACAGTGACTTCATTTATTCGGTACCTTATGGGCACCAAGAGATGAGCCAAAATCTCATAGTTCGTGCAAGTGAATCGTCATCCGTACTCAACCATGACCCCGGGCCATAAAGACAGCCCATCTACAATTCAGTCACTGAAATAAAATCGAATAACCAAGGCGCTTGCCTCACTATCATAAGGTCCTGAGTGCGTACTACTGAGTTTTAACCTGTGCTAGGAGATAAATTTGATATTCAGTATGCCAGATAATAGTACCGCCAAACTACTTCTGAATCGATATGTACACCAAAGTTCGAATACGTAACGCATCGTGTAAACAACGCTTACGACTTCAGGTTGATCTTAGCTTTTATCTAAGCTTATCGGTTAACCAAATTCTTCCCCCAGCTTGACACTGCCACAAATAGTAAAATACAAACTACATATACTATTGGCACCAAATAATGAGCCAGACAAAATCTGAACTTTGTGCGACATCTGGGATACTATAAAGACAACCAGAGACCGAACTAGGTGGTTGTCTCAAGGGACCACCCGCACCTCCGAGCAGTTGACTTGAAGTCTGATCCACAAGCCGATGGAACAGCAACTTCAGCTGTGTTCTCGTGGTTTCTGGTTACTGAAACAGGTTGATGCGTCATTCAGTATGTCCTGATTATTGAGTCCATGTACATCACAGGTTTGGAATGACAGTCTTCCACCTCCCCTCGGTAGACCTGTATATCCACCATTCTGGTTGTAAGAGCCAGACGTTCGCGTTCGCCCTTTCACTTGTGTAAGGAATGCCACTGTCGGATGAAGGCTGTTAATAGGACTTACCTGACCGAGGCTATGAGCTCATTACCACATGAGAGCATTTCGAGATGAAGACCGAAGTCTACTTACTTACTCTTAACTGAACCAAGTCGTTTATGGGGCCAATACTTTTCTTTTTTTCCGGTCACTTTCATCTTTGAACTATTTTTTTCAGATTCTATCATTAACGTAAAATATTATGACATCATGTTATTCATCACACTGTTATACTGGTACTATTATGACAAACTAATCGACATATTAATTGTCTTTCATCAAATTGGTATCGCAACATTTTAATTCCAGTAGATATGTAATGTGAGAATTGCGGCAAACATTCCTACAGTGTACATTACTTTACACTTAAATATACACGAGTAAGTATGAATCTAATGACGTATACAAGGTTCATCATTAAAGAACAGATTGATCAGTTATTTTTCATCTTCATAAGTGAGCTCACTTTAATTGCCTTCAGTTATGATAATAGTGTCGTTGCCAGTTGTGTTAGATACTTAATTCAAAAGTCGAGAGACTTGATTCGATTGAATTCATCAATGCATTTTATACAATGCAATACAAGTTACCTAGCGACAGTTTACTAAAATATGGTGTCTCATAAGATGCATTCGTCAAGGTGAGAATAGATGTTGAATGAACCAAGTGTGTGGTGAATTCAACTACTTACTGTGTAAAATCATTCCAAGAAAGTGTACTTATTTGATCATAAGGAAAACAGAGATAATTTTGGTGAAGATTTTTTGTTGATGTTTTTTTCGACGGAATTATCAACTAGGCTGGACACTGGTGAATATATATTGTGAATTCCTAATCAGGAGTCTAAATATAGGACGATATATATAAAGTAATACAAATAGGGATCAATATAAAATCACGAAAAATACCCATTTATTCATAAGTAAAAACACAGTTTTTGTTCAGCGAAGAAATTTCTTTTCAACGACTTCATTTTCAAGCTGTACAGTCGTATTTATATTACAGAAAAGGTCATTAAGTGGCACCATTAAGTGGGTACCGTTAGGGAGAAAGAGAAATCTAATTCATTCCTTATGCTCTAGAATTCGTAAAATCTGCTCTGCAGAGACAATCGATAGTGAACTAGATAAGCTTCGATCAAATCTCCTTAATAATGGTTATCCTACAAGGTTTATCGAACGTAACATCAAGAAAGAACACGCTCCCAGACAAATTACAGTGCCGAAGAAGAAACTGTTTATGAGTCTGGCATTCAAAGGTGACACCATTTCGGAATTGATTAAAAATCGTTTATCTAAATGTATTAAACGTACTTTTCCTGCAGCTGACTTACAACTAGTTTTTACCAGCCGAAATATGATTAGATAATGCGTCAAGGATAGATTACCGCTTTTGTCCACATCCATGTGCATCTACTCTTTTACCTGCTCTTGTGGAGTTGTTTATATTGGACGTTGTAAGCATAATCTCCGAAAACGTGTAGCTGAACACTATCCAGTCTGGTTAATGAAAGGCGAACGTAGAACTGCGAAGTCGTCTATCTGTGATCATCTGTTAGAGTCAGGTCATTTAGCCCCACGTGATTCATCTTTCAAAGTTATCTACATGGCAAAATCGAATGGATCCAAAAGTTTACGTTTTCTTCACTTATGCATAGCCGAAGCTTTAGCTATACGTGAACAGAAACCTAACTTATGTGTTCAAAAACGTTTTGTCAAACCCCTTTCTTTACCTTGGTCATAGTAATGTTCTTTCTAGTTTTTACTTTATTTTATTTTACCACTTGAATTCTTTCCACTTCACTTCACATCTTCATTCTTATCGTAATCGTACTCTTATTTTATAAAATTTTTAGACAACATTTGACATTTTAAAAACATTTTTCAATTCACTTATAAAACAATCTTTAATTATTTTGTAATTTATCCACTTCAACTCTACCCCTTATAACATTTTAATAATCGTTATTCTTATCACATATATGTATATTGACTGAGCAATTATTTAGTGCCACTTAATGACCTTTTCTGTAATATAAATACGACTGTACAACTTGAAAATGAAGTCGTTGAAAAGAAATTTCTTCGCTGAACAAAAACTGTGTTTTTACTTATCAATATAAAAACCAAATAGAAAGTTCGGGGAATAAAAATAATTAACTAATAGTAATTTTATCCAGAAAGTAAGCTGGATATCATGACCAAGTCGAATGCACAGTTTGAATATACCTTTTGGACACATAATATTAACTTAAATTTTCGAATCACTAATGCTACAAGTGTGTCTAAATGAGGTGTTTTAGTCGTACTCCTTGTGATGTATACTCAACCATACTGATGATATTCGTTTCTGATTACCAAAAGCTGAACAGAACACATTTCACAGAACTTTCTTGATATTTATGAATTAACATTATAGGCCGAGAGTTGGTATTCGAGAATTATGCTGCTACTACCACCGCGAAGTAAAGTTCCGAAAAAAGACTGATGAACTTTTCAAAATTTTAAAGAAGGTTCAGTCAATTCTGTCAAAGGGGGGGGGGTAAAACCAAAACACCTTATCCATGCACAGCTGAAGCATTAGTTATATGAAAATTTAAGTCGACACCGTCCACAAAGTATGTTCGACCTACTTTTATCATGGCCATCATATCCAGTTTATCTATACTTTAGGAAACAAGTTCCCTTGTTGAGAAACAGATGGACGAATCATCTGAAAATCTTATCTTAAGATTTTTTAAGGAACTTAATTGGTTTTTCTTAGTGTAATTACTAAGGTGTTAGGGACCGACATTCAGTGTCATTGTGGTGTATGTAAAAAGAAATAGGCTTTTGGCTATATTTTACATGTTAGTCAGTTTTGCTTAACAAAGCCTCCCCTCTCGGCTAGAGGGGACTAAGTAAATTGATGTTGGGTTTTATTTTAACCACTACTAGCTCTTTTCCAACCTAATCCTATATCAGTTAACACTTCTGGAAAAGGAAGACAGTAGCTCGGCATACACACTGTGCGTCCTAGCCATCTCAATCAATGGAGTTACACAATCTCAGATTGACTTCCCTTCATTCTGTCTGTCTGTCTGGATTCAACATAGAACTTGGCACCGAAGTGCAGCAGTTCGAGTTGCCACGTTCCAAATAGCACACAAAGGTAGACAAGAAAATGAGTGAAGAGAATCAATAGAGCTTTGACAAGTATAAGAGTGAAACAGAATGAGTAATGGTAGAAAGGAGTATGAAGGTTAAAGAGACTGAATACATCTGTGCCATTGACAACGGTTTTGAGCCATGTCGCCTATTGTCTCCAGCCATTGATGCTTAGAGTCCCGAGGGCCCCAACCCGGAAGTCCTTCCCTTCATTACTTATTACTCTACGCCTAATCTTTACTACTACTAGTGTCCTCGGGACAGTAAAAACCAGTGGCTGGAGACAATTGGTGATATAGCTCAAAATCGTTCTCAATGGCGCAGATGTATCCACTCCTTATGACTTATGATTTCCAATAAAACTGCTTTTTGTTCTTCGTTATTACTATTCCTTTGTCTCACACCTCTGTTTACTGTCTATATTGAGCATTTCTGCTACTTTCTCTTGCTTTGTGTGCTACATGGAGTGTGGCGACTTGAACTGCTGCACATATGTGCAAAGTTCTATGTCGAAAACAGACAGACAGAATCTTTACTACTATTCATCACATTATGCGATTGTTGGGTGCCAGTAAGTATGCCTATGTTCCAGAATCTGTCAGAGGGTGAAGATATGATCAATACACCCTCTTCCTGGTCCAAAGCCTGCTTGGTTCTCTCGTGTTTGTTCCTCCTGTGTATTACTTAGTCTACGCATGATTACTGGTCTGGAAATTTAGATACCATTATTAGTCAAGCTAATCCCCCTGTGATTATCACAGGAAGACTTGTCTCCCTTCTTGTATATCGGGATAATCAACGACTTACACCAGCCCGACGGGACTTCCTCTGATTCCCAGATGCTGCCTAGTACCTCAGTTAACGCAGACAGTAAACTGTCTCTACCGTACTTAAATACCTCTGAAGTCATTCCATCAGGTCCTGCTGCTTTGCTTCGTTTCAGACTAGTGACCGTCTTAGTAACCTCAGTTATGGAAGGAGGACCTGTGTCTATATCCCATTCAGGGAGGTGTTGGTTGTTCAGTAGGTTGAGTGTAGCTGTAGGCCAGTTGAATTTCTCCTGAAAGTGTTCTTTCCAACGTTCTAGTCGTCTCTTCTGGGGGCTAATTATAGTGCCATTTTTCTCAGAGATTGTTTCACTAATTGTTTACCTTTGACCACGTGTTTGCGTGATAAGCCTAAATAGTTGTCGGATATTACTAATCACCTATACCTTTTCCATCTCTTTCGCTTTTGTTGCCCACCACTGTTCACAGTCGTTGCGAAGACTTCTTGTTAGTTTGTGTTTGATCAGCTTTCTCTCTTCATCATAATCGGAGCTCGCCGGAATCAGTTTTCTTGTGTATTTCACTTCGGATAAGGTACTAGAAATCCACTGGCCATAACTAACTTTTGGTTTAAGGTTATTAGAAGCCTTCGTAGCTGCGTCTACAACTAAATGTATATTGTGCCAGGCCCCCTTAGGAGGAGTCTTGCTGTCCACCTCAGATACTCGTTTCACTATTTCTTCCTTCAATAGGGACTCAGTGTCTTGATCAGGTTGTGGGCGTAACTGCTTTGCTACCAACAGTTTTCTATGTCCATCGAATCGTAAGCATAAGCTTGCGCAAACCAGGGCATGGTTGGAGTTTACCCTCGTCAATGATACCCTATCGCTATGTTATCTGTTTTAGTGCGACTTTGATTTGGTCATGGAAGTCTGCAGGTCAGCCAATGTCTCTCGTTGTGCCTAAAGTTGGTGCTGACTAGGAAGAGATGATTATCTGAACAGAACTGTAGAAGACGATTGCCGTTGTCGGTTCTTCGGCAGGGAACTCCATAAGTACCACCTACATACTTCTCAGTCTGGCACAACTTCCCTAATGGGCATTGAGGTCGCCTGCTAAAGCAACTATATCTGAGCGTTTTGCTTTTGACAGTTAATTAGACAATTTCTGGTAGAAATCATCCTATAGTTCATCCGAACTGTAATCTGTTGAGGTGTAAACGGAGACTACGAAAAGACAACGACAAGTAACGCCGTTCTTCCTTCTTCTAATGGACCCGTTCAGATGGACCGCACACATACAACTATCTATTGGGATCCAGTCAAGAAGGGATTTTTCTGCCCTAACACTCAAAGTTATCCCTACACCTGCGATTCCTCGGGAACTAGTTGAGGGGTCTCCTGACACCCGTAAGGTGAATTTTGCAGATTCACCTTGTTGGCCAGGTTGGGGTTAAGTGAATGACCACACTCGGGTCTTGTATGTGTGCCTTCGAGACGCAAAATACATCCATGGCTTGAGATTCCAGAGTTCTTGCTAGTGATGCCTGTTGTCCTATTTGGCAGGGGGTCCTGACGTTGAATGCTCCTATATGAAGTTGTCGACGTGGCTTTAAGAGGCTGTCGGGGGTGTTTCTATGGTTCTCATCGTTGTTTATGGTCACAGAATGAAATGAAGACGAGTGACTAGCCTGCAGAATAGTATTAACAGTAGGAGAAAAACAGGATGATGAGGGTGACAGGGATAAAGGAGAATGGTGATCAGGAGGGCTCCGTATGCTTCTGGAAGTGTGTGGGGGGTTGTTACTTCCCGGCTGCCCACACCGTAGAAGTTGATTGGTTCTTGTTGTACTTGAAACAGAAAGAGAATTCGTTCTGCGTGACCACAGAGTCCAAGGAACAACAGCTTAAGGTTGGTTACACATGGCGTTTTGGTTTGGTTTCGTATAAGTAACTTACCACCGGTTACGGACCACCGTAGGGTAAGTCGGGATGTAAAATTTTTGAGGTCGACTTCTTCTAACCTTCTGCCTCCAGAGTAAAGAGACAGCTGGCATACTAGTCATCTGAGGGAAACACGTCACTGCTTTTACATCCCTCTTCCCCAGCTGTACGACTTCTCTCACAGACCCCCAGAATAGTGTAAAAAAATTCTTACACTATACCGGTAACTGACTTTAATGTAATTGCTCTCCTAACAATCTCCCTGGCACAGTGGGACCTACGGGGGAACATTAGTTCCAGTTAGTAGCTTGTCGAGTCATTGCGATATGCAAGCCCGACCACCACGTCAAGGTAGCAGCTATCGGTGGAGACAGCTGAAACTGACAGTCACAAACTGTGTTAATCAGTACCACATTCTTGTTTGACCATCATTCGCCTCCTACCAACTCAATACTTATTTCGATAGCATGACATATTGAGGTAGATGTTAGTTAGGTTTTCATAAAATTGTTTATTTATTCAAATACTTAGCAGCACAGGATGACCACTAGGAAACGCTCTACACAAAATGATATAGGTAAGAGGCAGTTAAACAATAACAAACTGTCCATTTGATGACAGTCTAGGGGAGATGGCTAAACCCTGATTCCGAACCTCCAACGACTGGCATATGAAGCTCACTGGAGCTCACCGGCAGACGTATGGACAAAGGGCTTGTTGGATGTCTGGCCCCATTCAAAAGGCGTATGAACCGAACTCTGGTCACCGGCTGCCAATGGATAGTGGACTCCCTACTCCACTCCTACTGCCTTGTATGTCACACTTGGCTGTGTAAAGGCTAGAGCTGCACTCTCAAACAAAAGACCGAGCGGTTCGGGGGACATCACTCGTACCAAATTCCCATGAAACTTCATGAACTCTCTTACAAACGTGGCTTCTTCTCGCGGAAGAGATGTACGCAGACTCGAGGTAGTAGACCATTGGTGCCTCAGTTACATTCTGCATGTTCGTTGGGAGGACAAACTCTCCAACGAAGAAGTGCGTCGTCGTTGCTACAACATCAACCAAATTCCAGTACTGGTCCAACAACGTCGCCTTCGGTGGTTCGGCCATGTTTTGCGCCGACCAGATGACGATCTGGTCAAATCAGTTCTAAATCCCTCGCCATTACCATCTTGGCGATGTCGCAGGGGTGGACAGCTGAAAACATGGCTTGGTACAGTCAAGGCTGATATGGAGTGCCTGAGGCTACAAACCGTCTACGGACTCCGTCTGTGGAACAAGAATTGGATAACCCTGTCGTAAAACCTTGCATCAGATCGCCGCGCCTGGGCAGCGATGATTCGAGATGTTCATGAAGCCGGCTCATCCTCCCGTAGGAGATAGCCGAAGTAAGTAAATAAATAATAATAATAATAATAAACAAAGCATGGACAGTCTCATGAAGATTTTTCGTGAGAACATTTGTCACTTCTAATTTACTTTGTTGGGAGGAGAAACGATTAGCTATAGTTCTAAGCTATATCTGATCACCTCTCAAACCACTGAATCTTTTACCATTTTTAACCCAATCCAGAGAGTCTCCAGATGCTAAGAACCAATGGCTGGAGAGACTATTGGTGATATGACCTCCATGTTACTATTCTTTCTTCCGTACATTTCTGCTCATCGGAGTTCTTCTGAGTCTTCTTTTTCCTCTACTTTTATGTTCTACATGGAGTGTAGGCAAATCTCTTATCATTTATCTTATCATCAACTGGAATAAAAATGTACCAAGTTTAAATTCTCGACATAATCAACATAACGTTCACTCATTTATTGTGTATTGTTCTTCATTTCAACACTAGATTTGAATATGAAAGGTTTCAACATGTAGTTCAGAATGATTTAAAAAACTTGTACTTCTCAGGACATAGATATTCATATTTGAGGATGAAGGCAGTACCGAGAGAGTGTATATCGCACTTACCAAGGCACTCTGCTGGGACTCATGCAGCTGTGTAACAGCTTACGGAGAGTTGTCGTCTCAAGAGATGATAATTTAATTTCATCGTAGATGTACTTATGTAGTTGACCCTGAATGATTTCAGCGACTTACGGATTGGAATTTTACAAGGGAATAGTCCAGTCCTCCTAGGTGAAGACGCCGACAAAATTCAGAATCTTCTAAACATCTTGAGCAGAAATCTTCCAATGTTTGACATGCGATTCTCTCCTGTAAAATGTAAGATAATGTTTGCAGGGCTGGACTGTACTGAATCCCAGCTTGAAGATGAGGAGTGAATTGGTTGAGCGTATCGATCACTTTACTTGTTTAGGAAACTGCATCTGTCCCGAATGGCTGGTTGCTGACGAAATCTCAGCAGGGATACAAAAGGCTCGTGTGATATTTGCCAGCTTACGTCGTTTTTTGGCATAAACATGATATCTGGCTACCGATCAAATGACGTATGTACTGCTGAGTAGTTCGCTCCGCCAACCTTCATGGCTGTGAAACATAGCCATTGAAAGTGGAAGATATGAAAAATCTAATTAATTTTGACTATAGATATTTACATTCTATCTTCCGTGTTAAGTGGTATAATATGGTGAATAGTAATACAGATTAGGCGGAGAGTGTTAGGTAGGGAAGAGAAGTCAATCTATGAGATTGTGTAGCTCCATTGATTGAGATGACTAGGACACGCAATGTGTATGTCAAGTAACTGTCTTCCTCTTCCAGAAGTGTTAAATGATATAGTAGGATTAGATTGGAAAAGAGCTAGTAGCGGTGAAACCGAAAGATGGAATCACTCCAAAAAGCCGTTGATAGTTGGTTCGGCTCAGTCACGTAGGAAGGTGTAGACTGTTGTCTGGTTTGGGTCGTTGGGATTCTAAGAACCAATGTGTGGAGACTGTTGGTGATATGTATCAAATCCGTTCTCAGTGGTATAGATCCATTCGCTCTCTGTGCGTCGGTGGCACACCGGTTGGGACTCTGGCCGACCATGCACATGGTTAGGGGTTCGATCTCCTGTTGACGCACACCTGATATCAATGGTTGGCCTGCGAAATTGGGCTACGGATATCACATGCGGAAAATTCCATACTTGTACCTAAATATAATGTGGAATCAAGCTGTAATCAAAAATAAAATTATCCATTAGACTGTCACGTTTTTTCATGTCACTATTCTTTCTCCCTCATTATCCCCATTCCTATTCAACTTCATCATAGACGTACTAATGGACTTAACCCTAACTCACTTTAGCGACTCAGGGATTGACTTGCTACCAGGGAAGAATCTCGTTGACTTAGAATATGCGGACGATATAGTCCTTCTAGGCGAGGACGCTGACAAAATGCAGAGTCTACTGAACACCTTGAGCAACAATCTAAGAATGTTCGGCATGCGATTCGCCCCTGTAAAATGTAAGATGATGCTGCAGGATTGGACTTCACCGACCCCTAGATTAGAAATAGGAAGTGAAGTGGTAGAACACGTTGACCGCTTCACTTACTTGGGAAGTACCATCAGCCAGCGCCAACGGGTTGATCTCAGACGAAATTTCAGCACGAATACAGAGGGCTAGTTTTGCATATGCCAGTTTACGCCGTCTCTGGCGTAGACGCGATATCCGACTATCGACCAAAGGGCGTGTGTACTGCTCAACAGTCCGCTCCGTCCTCCTTTATGGCTGTGAGATCTGGCCATTGAGAGCAGAAGACATGAAAATATTAGCTGTCTTCGATCATAGGTGTCTGCGTTCTATCTCCCTTGTGAAGTGGTATAATAGAGTGAGCAATATTGAGGTTAGGCGTCGGTCGAGTGCTAGGTAAGGCGGGGAAATCAATCGACGAAACGGTGAAATTACTTCGACTGAGATGGTTAGGGCATGTGCTACGTATGCCTAGTCATCGCCTTCCTCGACAGATGGGCAATGTTAGCTGATATAGGGCCAGGCTGGAAAAGAGCTAGCGGCGGTCAAACGAAAAGATGGCACCAGTCAATGAAATCTACAACAGTTAGTCTAAGCCAGCCACGTAGGAAGATGTAGACTTCCTGGTTGTGGTCCTCGGGATGGTAAAAACCAATGGTTGGAAACAATTGTTGACATGGCTCAAAATCGTTGTTCTCAATGGCTGGCGCAGATGCATCCACTCCTTGTGACTTATGATTTCCAATTAAACTGCGTTTTGTTCTCCGTTATTACTATTCCTTTGTCTCACACCTCTGTTTACTGTCTATATTTTGCATTTCTCCTACTTTCTTCTCTTGCTTCGTGTGCTACATGGAGTGTGGCTAGTTGAACTGCCGCACATATGTGCAAAGTTCTATGTCGAAAACCGACCGACCGACCTCCCTCATTTCTACTTAAGTTTAATTTTTATCTCTATTTTGTTTACGTCTGTGTTCTCCTTGGACACTGAGGTAACTTGAACTGCTACACTTCTGTGTTGTTGATGATGTTCTATGTTGAAGCTACAATTATGTTTGACGTTTAATTGATTAGTGTGATTAACATATTTAGTTTCATGGAGTTTCTTTAATCCTGTGTTTTTATATATTTAAGCTTGTTTAAGCTTATTTCCGCGCTGTGCGTATAAATTTTTAGAGAGAGAGAAAAAAATAAGTATTTTCATGCACTTAGATGCTTTCTGTTTTATAATTTTTGAAACACTGTCAGTAAAAGAAATAATCAGGTCGACTTGCGGTGGCATACATTCAACTATTATAATACTGATAGAGATGTTTAAAAGTTAATTGCATCATATATATATATATATATATATATATAAGAATATTTTACTAGGTAGTAAGAAACATTACTCAATTCTACAAGTAATTTGTTTATACATTGGTTTTTGTTTTGCTTCATTTCTTATATTTTTGCATCAGTTTTCAAGTGTTGGTGATTTTTTAGAGAAGTGATTGACACTAGTAGTGAGAAAACTACTGAAAACCAGAAAGTACTGGGTAACTGTTTCATCCCTGGTTTAGGACTGTCTAGAAGCAGCACCCCTGTCTTCTAGGACCTCAAGGTTATGAGATGTGCCCGTTGAGTATATATATACTGAGCCACTGGACACAGAATTTAACGCCTCATTAATTCTATCTAACTTCCACCATCGGCGCCAGGTGTTTGTCCTCCCGCTCGAATTGGTGGATCCCAATGATCACAACTTCTCACTCGAATCTTAGAAGCTCCATTGCCTAGTTCAGTCACTAATTGTTGGTATTAGATGGTTGAAGGCCATCGGCAGGAAGCCTTGGACCTAGGTTTCGTGCTGGTTGGCACTCATCAGCAAGGTGCATCTACAACCTTGAGGGAACTGATGTCCCTTCTGAGATTCGAACCCGCGTCACCCAGTGATGCAGTCAGAGACGTTACCACTGAGCTATTCAGGCTCGCAACTGACCTCCTGTAGGACTGTATTGGATATTTTTTTTGATTGCACACCAGTCAGCAACTAGTGTAATGTGTCTAGTCCTATCTTCGGTGCAGACTGAATCCTATCAGTCATGTTTGCAATGTGGTCCAAGGCTTCCTGCCGATGGCCTCCAACCATCTAATACCAACAATTCACAGCGCACCGTAATGGTGAGCCATCTAGCATGGTGGCCACATTGCAAACATGACTGATAGGATTCAGTCTGCACCGAAGATAGGACTAGACACATTACACTAGTTTCTGACTAGTGTGCAATCAAAAATATCAGTCACTAATGATCGACTTCAAGTTTGCTAATTACAGTCGGATTCTATTTCAATGTCTGAATGGTCAGTTGGTTCACCTCGTAACCTAAATGCTTTGGGTCCCATCTCTCATAAGAGTCATTGATGCTCTGTGCCTCTGAGGAGTCCCAAATTACGACGAAATAGCTGCTCAATACTCACTGAGTGTGCGTGATTCTCCGACATCTGTCGGAGATGTCGCCTTGTAACCGGAAGGTCCTGGGTTCGAACCCCTGTGGGTGGGTGCACAATAACTGAAGTGTCCCAAACTAAAGCGAAACTGCTGTCCAGTACTTCCAGGTCTTCCAATGGTTTTTTAACTGATGTCAACTCATGATAGAGTCCTGTAACCAATCATATCTCTGTAGGCCAACACTTGGAGATGTCAGTTTGTTATTTAACTTGCCATTTTCCTTTAATTATCTTTTTTTTTTAAAGTAACCCAAATGTGTTGAGATATTATTATTATTATTACTAGTGTTGTTTATGTTGCATTTCATTATTTCCTGTTTAGATAAATTTTAATCCAGATTTGGATGTTGTACTATTACTCACTTAATAAATCATCGTCATTATTATTATTATCATATGACTACAAAAATTGCAACTGTAGCCAATTTGGCATTTCATGCATTTCAACAGCATTCAGTACGTGTTGCTATTAGTGCAGCCTCGTCTACATCCCTTAACAATGGAATAAATGATTCTTATCCTTGTGTAAATGGTAATTCTACAAATCATCATCAACAGAATCATTCTTTGGATAAATCCAGCTCTCCGACATCAATATCAACAAGAACAACTACAACAACAACAGCGGTGAAGCAGAACAAATTACCAGAATCATTGGATCGTTTATTATCCTGTGTACGTTCCCTTACTCCAAGTGATGTTGGTTTCAATGTTCGATGGATTTCAGATTCAAATATATCTACTGCACCGGTAGCTTATGTACACATTATGGAGAATGAAGTATTCTCTATGGGAATATTTATTTTACGACCTGGTTCACGTATCCCGTTACATGATCATCCAGGCATGTTTGGTATATTAAAAGTTTTAATTGGATCTGTTCGATGTCGAAGTTTTACACGATTAAAAAATGTTAAATCAAATGATTTAAAAGATTATATACCATCTTTATCAGTATTTAATGATTCAAAATGGCAATTAACTGATTTAATTATTGCTAAACCACATCAAGATACTGTTCTATCACCGGATCATTCACCTTGTTTACTTTCTCCAGTAGAAGGTAATTTACACGAAATAACACCAGTTGATGGGCCTGCAGTCTTTATCGACATTTTAGCACCACCGTATGATCATGATCTGGGGACTAGAGAATGTCGATTCTATAAAGAGGTGATTATCCCTCCGATGAATTCTAATCCAATGTTATCATTACATAATAATAGTAATAGTAATAATAATAGTCTGCATAATAATAATGATCAAAATAATAATAATAGTAATAATATTAATGAAGAGTCAACTTCATCAACTGATGGTAATGATCCCGATCAAGAAGTCAGTTCATCGTTGAACCAATCTGAGAAAGAGTTGAACAATTCATCGATTGTTTATCTAGTTGAAACGAATCAACCATTGGATTATTGGTGTGAATCTGCTGAGTACAATGGGCCAAGTGTTGTTTAAGCGTGCAGAACAACCAGCAGTATTTTATATTCCTATTGGCTGCTGTCTGTTTCTCCTGGACGCGGAATACTCTGCTCATTGCTATCATTATCATCGTCATTATTATTATTATTACTTTTGCTTAGCCTTGTAATACTCTTGTCTTTTGTGTCTCTTTTTATTTTTAATAAAACAGAAAGTCTTATTCTTCATCTTTCTATATGGCATTTCTATCTATCTATCTATCACAGTCCAGTGACGTAATCATCTCAGTTGTTGTTCTCCAATACACACACACACACACACACACCATACTCCCTTTCCTTTCGTTTTCTCTCTCTTTTATAACATTTCCTCTACCTCCACATATTATTATTACACACATATATATATATATATAAATCTGTATACATGTATATGTAGAGGATATTTTTATTGATGATTATAATAATGCAACACTGATAATTCTCGCTTGCTCATTCATTAGATCATCTAATCGCAACCGGAAAACACAACCAATCGATGTTTACAAATTTATCACAGATACCGTGGTATACACTAACTAGTCTCTTGTTCAACTTCCCTAGTAGTCTTTTTTGTCCTCCGCTGCCTCCAGCGCTATCTCTCTACCACGTCGTCCTCTTTCCCTTTTACTGCTTTAGTCTTGAAAGAGGCGAGAAATAAGTATTGTATATGTAATTTACTTATATATATATATATATATATATATATATATATATATATATATATATATATAGATGTATTGACTTTTTTACTCTCTTATATCTCGGCGACTACTACTGCTACTACTACTACTCACTTTAATAAAATCAGTAGTATGTACACTGTCATGTTTTGATTTTTTTAAAAAAAAAATATGTCCCCTTTCGATAACTTCGCCATCCTCGTCGTCGTCGTCGTCAACATCCTATCGTTCCATGGCATACGCACAATAACACATACAGCACACCAGTCATCCATTTGATCAGTCAGTCAGTCAGCAAGTTACAGGTTTTTAATACGCTTGTTTAATCATCATTTCACCGTGATTTCATATTTTTTGTATTTTGTTTTCGTATTTTATGATCAAATGCGATTCGTCCGTCAGTCATCATCATTATCAGCAGGAGCAGGAGCAGCAACATCAATGGTTTCTCTGACTAATTCATAGAGATAGTCAGTCAGTCAATAGAGAGGATGGTGTAGCTGTAGGTTGGTTAGTTGGTTGGTTGGACGACGACAGTGTTCAACTTTGGATGATGAATGAATATTCCTTTTTAACGTCCTCTTCTTCGCTTTCTTCCTCTTCCTGCCCTTCCTCCTACTGCTATCACTGCATTCACAAGTGCACATTTAGAGTGTGTGTGTGCTTGTGTGTGATGGCAATCTGTAGTGTATACACGCATACTTACATACACATACACTCATACACACACACAATTAAAGCTGTTTATATTAATTATAATAAGAAATGACTTCTATACGTGTGTGTGTGTGTTGTGATAACTTTTTATGTGTACTTTGACAAACACCAACACGCATACAAACACACACACGCATCCAAATTCTTTGCTGATCTACTTATATGTATTTTTGTTTTCCATCTAGTGAAAAGAATTAATTGTTAAATATATATATATACATAAATCTAATGATAAAAAGGGTTTCTCTTCTGTGTATGCCTCTGTGTGTGTGTTTATGTTTACTTACTTACTTTGCTTCGGCTATCTCCTATGGAAGGATGAGCCGGCTTCATGAACTTCTCAAATCATCGCTACCCAGGCGCAGCGATCTGATGAAGAGAGTTTACGAAGTTTCATGGGAATTTGGTACGAGTGATGTCCCCAGAATCGCTCGGCCTTTTGTTTGAGAGTGCAGCTCTAGCCTTTACACAGCCAAGTGTGACCTACAAGGCAGTAGGAGTGGAGTAGGGAGTCCACTATCCATTGGCAGCCGGTGACCGGAGTTCGGTTCATACGCCTTTTTGAATGGGGCCAGACATCCAACAAGCCCTTTGTCCATACGTCTGCCGGTGAGCTCCAGTCAGCTTCATACGCCAGTCGTTGGAGGTTTGGAATCAGGGTTTAGCCATCTCCCCTAGACTTTCATCCAATGGACAGTCAACCCGGTGAAGAACGCCGGGCATCCGCTTTCGCCCTCTCACTTTGGAGAAAAACACCTCCGCCACGTGAAGGCAGTGAGTAGGACTTCCTCAGGAGAGGCTATGTAAGACGCCAGGTCATATGGGAGCATTTCAAGAGGTGTGCGGAGGGGTGGCCAACCCGCAGCGCAAGGCACCCACCCCCGACCATCCTGAGGCTTTGGAGGCTGTGTTTATGTTTAGCTAACATGACTGAGTAGTTTTGAGTCATTACTTGACAGGTGTGTGTGAAGTGATGTGTATTTATGAAACACAGGTTTATTGTTCTGAAGGGGAGTGGTGGTGGTGGTGGCGATGGATATCACACACCCACACACAGAGAGTTGGTCAGGCTGATGTTGAAACAGTTGGAGGTGAGATTTCATTGAACTTGGGTTATGTTTTGACTGGGAGCGGACTGTGTACTGCTCAACAGTCCGCTCCGTCCTCGTTTATGGCTGTGAGACCTGGCCATTGAGAGCAGAAGACATGAAAAGATTAGCTGTCTTCGATCATAGGTGCCTGTATGCGTTCTATCTCCCGTGTGAACTGGTATAATAAGGTGAGCAATATTGAGGTTAGGCTTCGGTCATGTGGTAGGTAAGGAGGGGAAATCAATCGAGGAGGCTGCGAAATTACATCGACTGAGATGGTTAGGACATGTGTTACGTATGCATCCCTAGTCATCGCCTTCCTCGACAATGGGCAATGTTAGCTGACATAGGGCCAGGCTGGAAAAGAGCTAGCGGCGGTCAAACGAAAACATGGCTTCACCAGTCAATGAAATCCACAACAGTTAGTCTAAGCCACGTAAGAAGATGTAGACTTCCTGACTGGTTGGGGTCCTCGGGACGGTAAAAACCAATGGTTGGAAACAATTGGTGACATGGCTCAAAATCGTTCTCAATGGCTGGCGCAGAGGCATCCACTCCTTGTGACTGATGATTTCCAATTAAACTGTTTTGTTCTCCGTTATTACTACTCCTTTGTCTCACACCTCTGTTTACTGTCTAAATTATGGAGTTCTTCTACTTTCTTCTCTTGGTTTGTGTGCTACATGGAGTCTGGCGACTTGAACTGCCGCAGATGTGTGCAAAGTTCTATGTCGAAAACCGACCGACCTGGAGTTGAGTGTTGTTTAAGTCAAACGGCACAGCAACATCAGCAATGTCAACATCTCTGTTAACAAGACAAGATGTGAATATTATAGGGCGTTTGAATAATATCTATGTCTGTGTATAGTGCTTGATTATTGTTGAGCTGCTCCTATGAGAATAATCAAGGTTTGAGGATAGACTTCTGTGGTCATCCTTGCGAAATGCTCTGATTGTAGTCACATCTTCATAACCAGGCAAGTTCTAATCACAGTCTTCACGCGATGGTGTTGATGTTCCTCGTAAAGGTGAAAGGGCGAACGTGAACGTTTGGCTCGTACAAATGGACTGTTGGATATCCTGGTCTACCTAAGGGAGCTGAGGAACTCTTATTCCAAACTTGTGATATATATCTATATATATATATATTGCATGGAAGATTTCATCATGAGCTGACATCAGTTAGAGAACCACTGGGAAACCTGAGAGTACTGGACAGCTGTTGCGTCCTAGTTTGGGACTCTTCATCAGTACGCGCCCACCGGGATTCGAACCCAGGACCTTCTGGTTACAAGGCAAGCTCGTAGACCATTGAGCCACTGGGACCCGATCCAATGGTCTACGAGCTCGCCTTGTAACCAGAAGGTCCTCGGTTCGAATCCCGGTGGGTGCGTACTGATGAAGAGTCCCAAACTAGGACGAAACAGCTGTCCAGTACTCCCAGGTTTCCCAGTGGTTCTCTAACTGATGTCAGCTCATGATGAAATCTTCCATGCAATTAAACAAAATCCCTACCAAACCAATACTTGATATATATATATATATATATATATATATATGTATATATATATAAATAAATATGAGTCTGAACGGTAGATGTCCAGGTCTAGCTAGGGGAGGTGGAAGACTGTCATTCCAAACCTGTGATTTACATTGACTCAGTAATCAGGACATACTGAATGGCGCATCAACCTGTTTCAGTCACCGGAAACCATGAGAACACAGCTGAAGTTGCTGTCCCATCGGCTTGTGGATCAGACTTCAAGTCAAATGCTCGGAGGTGCAGGTGGTCCCTTGAGACAACCACCTAGTTCTGTCTCTGGTTGTCTTTATAGTATCCCAGACGTCGCACAAAGTTCAGATTTTGTCTGGCTCATTATTTGGTGCCAATAGTATATGTAGTTTGTATTTTAATATTTGTGGCAGTGTCAAGCTGGGGGAAGATGTTGGTTAACCGATAAGCTTAGATAAAAATAGACAAAATTTTTGCCTGAGGCGGATGATTTGCAATTAGTAGTGTTCTCTGACCTGGTTGGTTCAGTTGCTGGGCTTTCGTCGTCCTTTTGGACAACATCTTCAGCGCTGAACACAGCAAAACCTACCTCTGCGTCCTACTCTATGGCTGATAGAACTTCTTTAAGAGACGCACATTCATAAAAAGCTCCAAAGACAGCAAAAGATGATGATTCGTAAATGGATCTATGTGATTCTGTCCAACAATAATAACGCCAAATACTCAAAATTACACGGAGATGAATCAGGCATACATTAAGGAGACCGTCAAATGACATCGCATGCCAGGCCATCTCTCGATTGGAATCCAAATGGGAAACGATGAATGGGTCGTACGTGGGTGACATAAACGCGATCGTGTGAGGAAGAGATGAGAGAGATTTTGGTCAATCGTGGACCCTGCTGAAGAGGACGGCAGAAAGCAGAACAAAGTGGAGATATGTTGTTGAAGCCAGCCCTATGTTCCACTCGGAACCCAAGGGAACAATAATGATAAAATACTCAAAATTACCTTAACAGTGCTTTTGGGCAGTTATACAGTCAACAGAATTATAGGAAAAAAAATAGTCTTCTAAAAATCTGCTGTAAGAAGCACCTGTGAAGCTGCTGGCTGGCTGGATTCAACATAGAACTTGGCACCGAAGTGCAGCAGTTCCAGTTGCCACGTTCCAAATAGCATACAAAGGTAGACAAGAAAATGAGTGGAGAGAATCAATAGAGTTTTGACAAGTATACGAGTGAAACAGAATGAGTAATGGTAGGAAGGAATATGAAAGATTACAGAGACTGAATACATCTGCGTAAGCCATTGACAGCGATTTTGAGCCA
Source organism: Trichobilharzia szidati (assembly GCA_944472155.2). NCBI lineage: Eukaryota > Metazoa > Platyhelminthes > Trematoda > Strigeidida > Schistosomatidae > Trichobilharzia > Trichobilharzia szidati. Next base: position 18,791,514 of record OX235273.1, on the reverse strand, counting down.
TGTCACCTATTGTCTCCAGCCATTGATTTTTAGAGTCCCGAGGGCCCCAACCAGTCAGGAAGTCTGCATCTCCCTACCAGACTCAGTTTAACTGTCAAGGATTTCATGGATTGATGAGGCCATGTTTTTGTTTGGCCACCACTTACTCTTTTCCAACCTGCACCTATATCAGCTAGTAATGCCCGTCCGTCGGGGGAGGCGATGGTTAGGCATGCGCAGCACGTGACCTAACCATCTCAATCTATGTAACTTCATAGCCTCGTCGATTGATTTTCCCCTCTTTGCCCAACACTCTACGCCTAACGTCAACATTACTTACCTTATTATACCACCACCTAACGTGAGAAAGAGATCGTAAACATCTGTGGTCAAAAACAGACAATCTCTTCATGTCTTCCGCTCTCAATGGCCACGTCTCACCGCCATAGAGAAGGACGTAGCGAATTGCTGAGCAGTACACCTGTGAAGCAGATAGGACATTCGCAACAAGGTGCGTTCAAATCTCTCTCATGCACCAAAACAGTTCTCGTAGACAGTCCAAGGTCAGAATGACCTTCATTCACTCGAACAAGACCACGTTATAAAGCAACTTATTATTGCGGTAACGCACAACCGCAAAGAGAAGCAATCAAATTAGAGATAACAACAGAGACGAAGACAAATGATAAGGATCAAGACAACATATATATTATATGCAAATGTCAGGACAATGGTATATACATACAGTCTTGGTGAAAAACTGGTAATCACTGACTGCTAAGTTATTTGAAATATCCGAATAAATATAAGTATTGTAATTAGATCGACCTCACCAGAGATCAAACCTGAGGAGTCTTCAGGTTACAAGGCCAAGTAAGCTCTATTGACCCATTCAACAACCAATTGGTTTGGGATTCATTGACTCATGAATTTCTAAGTCCTGCCTTCCTCATGGTGCGGCACTCAGTACTGATGTGGCAGTTGGAGATGTTAATAATAATAATAATAATAATAATAATTTGCTTTATTCCAGAAACAGTACTAGTGGTACAGTGTGGAATTTTCAGCACATACTTACGATATTTGCATCTAATTTTACAAACATTTAAAATAAGTATTAAACAAAAAAAAATAATTCTAAAGACACCAACAGCAAAAGAAACAGAATAAACACAAAATAATTATAAATGCGGAAAAGTACCAAGAAGTAGAAAGGAAAATAACCATCATATAATAATAACTCAGTATTGGGTAGTGGAAGCTATGATATGATTATGCATGGTGACAGTAAAGCTATAGTCATACAAGAAGTTATGAAATGATATTTAAGAATGTTTATCGCCAAGATGGTCAGTTAATTTGATTGACAACTCTAAACAATCATAAAATGGCGTTCACAACCAATGTATGTCAGTTTAATATTGACGAAAAGTATAGAAAAAACAACCACAAAACTAATAATTACATGATGGTTAATGACAGGACAATTTTGTAATACTCATAGTGCTAATAGAGTCGGAACCAGTGGATACACAATAGAAGGAATATAGTAAAGTACAAAAAAGTAAGCCAATGTTAATATTTTGGGTAGCTAAGTATGTTTGAGAAGGAGTTCACTATAGAATACAAAATAAGAGAGAAATAAAAGAGCCTAAAATTATGTTGTTAATAACAAAGCAAGTCATAGGTTTCGTGCTCAACATTGTCTGTGTCGCTTAGAACACGGGCTAAGTATGGTATCGCTGAGTTCCTGTACTTGGTTGTACGAGCATAGATTATTTTATACTGATTTCTGGTTTTACTTGATGAGATACAAGGTGAGAGTTGGGAATAGAGGGGGTGTTGGGGGTCGGAGAGTATGGTTTTAGACCATTATTCACATGTATTCAGATGCCTATCAATTAATGTAGTGACGAGCTGAATGAGTTTTACACCACTAGTCCTACTGACTACCTTCAACATCCTTCTCAGGATGGTATAGTCCTTTTTCAGTAGACCAGGAAAGACTAACGGGGAGCATCTAAGTAGAATAGGTAAGATACAAGAGTCTACAAATTGTGAAAGTAGAGGTTGGGGTGATTCCAGCCCAATGTTTCCTATTTTTATTGTAAGTTGTTAAACCATCCAAGTGGCTATACATCATCGCCGGTACTACTTTGTTTCTCTGACTTCTATAGTCTTTCTCTGGGTGATCTTTTTTTTCAAAAAATATCCTGTGTAATGAATGAATTGTCGTATTGAATAAACGTGTGACCTTTTTTGTATATATGATACACAAATGGCTACCTGTATCGTTATTATTATTATTATTATTACTATTAATGCGTACGCTTGCATTCTGACTTATCATCCAGTGCGTTGATGATGGCGTGTACACACGTTCAAGTCAATGTTGATACTGTGTATACAATCTGTTCTATATTCATTCTAACTGTGACTAATCAATACTTGTGATTTCATTCAATAGAATAGAAAATATTACTTAACTAAATTGTAGTTGCTTTACTTATTATATTTTCTGTTAAACAGTTAAAATTATTTCGATCATATTTTTCTTTCTTTCTAGTAATTATTCTTTTTTTTTAAAAAAAGAGATAACATTTTATGCTACTGTTCATGAGGTGAGGTGAGGTAGTGCTTCGATGCATAATCGTACTAGTGGTATTTTATTGATTTAGCCGTAGGTTTAATCGGTCGGTTTTCGACATAGAACTTTGCACATGTGTGCGGCAGTCCAAGTCGCACACAAAGCAAGAGAAGAAAGTAGGAGAAATCCGTAATATAGTCAGTAAACAGAGGTGTGAGACAAAGGAATAGTAATAACGGAGAACAAAACAGTTTAATTGGAAATCATAAGTCACAAGGAGTGGATGCATCTTCGCCAGCCATTGAGAACGATTTTGAGCCATGTCACCAATTGTTTCCAGCCTTCATTGGTTTTTACCGTCCCGAGGTCCCAACCAGTCAGGAAGTCTACACCTTCCTACGTGACTTAGACTAACTGTTGTGGATTTCATTGACTGGTGCCATGTTTCCGTTCGACCACCGCGAGCTCTTTTCCGGCCTGGCCCTATATCAGCTAACATTGCCCATTGTCGAGGAAGGCGATGACTAGCCATACGTAACACATGTCCTAACCATCTCAGTCGATGTAATTTCACCGTTTCGTCGATTGATTTCCCCGCCTTACCTAGCACTCGACGTCTAACCTCAATATTGCTCACTCTATTATACCAGTTCACACGGGAGATAGAACGCATACAGGCACCTATGATCGAAGACAGCTAATCTTTTCATGTCTTCTGCTCTCAATGGCCAGGTCTCACAGCCATAAACGAGGACGGAGCGAACTGTTGAGCAGTACACACGGCCTCTGGACGATAGTCGGATATCACGTCTACGCCAGAGACGGTGTAAAGTGGCATATGCGAACCTAGTCCTCTGTATTCGTGCTGAGATTTCGTCTGAGATCAACCCGTTGGGGCTGATGGTACTTCCCAAGTAAGTGAAGCGGTCAACGTGCTCTACCACTGCACTTCCTATTTCTAATCTAGGGGTCGGTGAAGTCCAATCCTGCAGCATCATCTTACATTTTACAGGGGCGAATCGCATGCCGAACATACGAAGATTGTTGCTCAAGGTGTTCAGTAGACTCTGCATTTTGTCAGCGTCCTCGCCTAGAAGGACCATATCGTCCGCATATTCTAAGTCAACGAGATTATTCCCTGGAAGCAAGTCAATCCCTGAGTCGCTAAAGTATGTTACGGTTAAGTCCATTAGTACGTCTATGATGAGGTTGAATAGGAATGGGGATAATGGGCATCCTTGACGGACGCCACTAGTCGTCACCACTTCAGATGACAACTCGCCATAAGCCCTCACCTGGCTGCATGAGTACGAGTAGAGTGCCTTAATCAGTGCAATGTATTCGTAGGTTTAATGGCAAAGTTAAACTTTAAGCACCACTAATCAGCGAATAACCTCGAACGCACCAATGTGTATGGATTACACATATATTTATGAAAAAAAATTGCATAACAAAAACTGTATAAAAGTGTTACAGAGGATACCTTCGTCTCACATGTGATAAAAAAATAGCTCTCAGTTTTAGGTTGGAGTATCAACAGAGTGTAATTCCATTGTGGGTAAAATGTATTTTGATAAAGTCTCAGGGTGTTATACAGTATATATTTACTGAGCAATAAATGGTGCTCGAAATGTTGTCATCAGTCAATATTACTGTATAACACTGTGAGACTTTATCAAAATAAATTTTACCCAGAATGCAATTATACTCTACCACCACAGTGCACAAGTTCTATTCTTATATCAACAGAGTAGTTTGACCACGTTCTATGCAATGTAATTATTTAGGTCTTTTAAGCTTAACAATAACCATAATGTTTCCTGAACCTAACCCTAACGTGAAAATATCCCTAAACTAACTGTAATCGAACTCGAACCTTCATTAGGTTAACCGAACTCAAACTTGTCCTTTGCTTAAAGCGTAACTTAATCTTTCCCAAACCTAAGCTGAAACTTGCCAGAAATCCCATTTATTAGCATAACACTTCGATGAGCATATTTAACTGATGATGACAACATTATTTGCCAGGTTTCACCAACTTGCTCAGTGAGCGTTTCAAGGTCATTAGTGGTGCTTAAAGTTTAACTTGACTGGTTTAATGGTCTTCTAATCGCATAGTGACAGCTGGGTGGCACATATGCTAATGTGGGGGTCACCTCTAGCGCCACCATAAAGTCAGTCTGGCTGTCAAAGTTGTCGGATTTCGCAGTGCTTTGGTTGAGCTCAGTACTGCTGTACACCTGTGAAACTTGGCCTCTTTGAGCTGAGGATGTACGGTGATTCTGTGTGTATTCAATAATTGTTATCTCCGTAGAATTGCTTGCGCCGTATGACGTTATCGTGTGGGTAATTCTGAAGTCCGGAAGCTTGTGTTTGGATACAGTGCAGATCACCATTCATTGAGTGTCATCGTCTGGAAACACTGGCTCCGGTGGCTTGGATATGTGCTAGAAATTTCATGCCAGAGGTGCTTTCCGTGCAGGTCTGTGTTCACTAGACCTTGGACTAGACGGATAAAATGGAGAGTTGGTCGACCTATGACTCTTTCAGATATGGTCAAGAATCTCAATCATTGATGGCAAATATGCTGCAGTTTCCTTGTTGTTCGTCGCTTCTTGATAGGAATGCGACGATTGTTGTTTAGTCATGTCAAATATACTCGCTTCATTTCTGAATGACGTCCTTTATTCACTCTGTCCGTATTTTCTTCACAAATTATTGTTTTATTATAAATGTGTGGCACATCTTCGTGCCCATATATTGTGCCAGGTTCTGTTTTAAAATAATAAGTAGCTTATCGTTTTAGGCACCCTAGGTGAATAGACTGACAAAATTCAGTCTTCTGAACACTTTGATCAGAAATCTTCAAATGTACAGCATGCTATTCGTTCCTGTCAAATGAGAAATGGTTGCTTGCAGGAATGGACTACACTGACTCGTGAAGCATTTGTAAACATACGTCGTCTTTAGTATAGACGTGATAGCCGGCAATCGATCAAAGGACGTGTTTACTGCATAGCGGTTCTCTCTGTTCTCCTTCATGGCTATGAGACATTGTTGTTAAGAGAAGTAGATATAAAAAAGCTGGCTATCTTTGACCACTGGTATTCACCTTCTATCTTCCGTGTTCACTGGTATAAAATATGGTGAGTAATATTAATGTTAGGTGTCGCGTGTTAGGTAAGGAGGAGAAGTCAATCGACAAGGTTGTGAAGCTGCATCTATCGAGATGGCTACGTGGATACGTGTTGTGCATGCTGAACCACCGCCCTCCTATTCCAACAATCTTAGCATTTTGTATACGGTTGCGTAGGAAAAAAGAGTTAGTGGTGATCAAACCAAAATCTGGAAACAATCCATGAAGTCATTGATGGTTGATTTGAACTATCCATGTAGACTGATTCTTTTGCAATTAAAAGTGTTCTCTGAGCTGGTTGGTTTAGTCGCGAAGCTTTCGTCGTCCTTCCGGACAACATCTTCAGCGCCATATTTTGCACAAAGTGAAATGATTTAAATTTCTTCATGCGTGATGTAATTGCGTCTCCTGGTTACTATCTTCACATATGTATTGAGCACTTTCTATTGACTAGGATTTTAAACTTTTTGGTCACCTGATTTACTTTTTATTAATTGGTATATTTCATCTATATTAACGTGTTTGTTAATCGCATTTTCGCTTGAGTACCAGGCTTCTAGGAATTCTCTGGCACTTTTCGTGTTTCCTCTGTTTAAGATTTTGACATTATCCCAATCAAATCGATGACCATAATTGTCTATATGCATTGATACTAAAGAATAGATATCGTGTCTTTTCACGGTTGATTTGTGTTCATGGATTCTGATTCGAAGGGGACGCCCACTTTGGCCGATGTAATGCTTGTTGCAGTTCATACAATTTATTATGTAAATGGTATTAATTTTATCCCCTTTTTCTGTTGGATCTTTCGGTTTGCATAATATCGAATTAAGCGATTTGACTGGTTTGTGTGCTATATCTATATCTAACGGTTTCAGTATTCTGGCTGTTATTTCAGAGATATTCCTCATGTATGGTAGAATGAATTTTCTTGTGGTCTTTGATGATGGTTTCTTGTTGGTGTTTTGATTCGACTTTAAACACTTTTTGATGAAATTTTGTGGATAACCATTCTTTTTGAAGACCGTTTGTAGGTACTTTTCTTCCATTCTTTTCAGCTCTGGAGTGCTACAATGTGTCTGAACTCTTTTAAACAATGTCTGCACACAGTTTCGTTTGTGAGTAACTGGATTATTGCTAGTATAGTTGAGTATTTGATCTGTGTGCGTTGATTTTCTATAAACTTGTGTCTCTAAATCTCCTGTGTTGGTTCTCCTGATTAAGTAAATCAGGTGACCAAAAAGTTTAAAATCCTAGTCAATAGAAAGTGCTCAATACATATGTGAAGATAGTAACCAGGAGACGCAATTACATCACGCATGAAGAAATTTAAATCATTTCACTTTGTGCAAAATATGGCGCTGAAGATGTTGTCCGGAAGGACGACGAAAGCTTCGCGACTAAACCAACCAGCTCAGAGAACACTATTAATTGCAAATCATCCACCTGAGTTACAAACCTTCTCTATCAGACTGATTCTTGTTAGAATCGTCAGGATTCTAACAATCAGTGTCCTGAGACTATTAGTCCTGTGGCCCAAAATCGTTGTCATTGTTACACTCTAGGTAATCTCTTAGATTCATTATTTCCCTTAGGTTTTTTCTGCGTTAGTATTTCTTCTTCCATACACTTCTACTGATTATAGTTCCTTTAGGTTGTTTGTCTTTTTTTGTCTATCTTTGTATACCGTGGTAAAACATGAACAACTTTTGTACTTCTGTTCAAAGTTGAAAGTGATGGTAAGCGTAAGATTGACGTTAATACAGCATTAAAAGTTATTTATCGCATTCCTACTAATCTTAATTTTGCTCTATGAGTTCGTCTTCTACATACCTACGGGTGAAGCAATAGGAATCCACCTGAAGAAGCCAAACTGTGTGTTCAAAAGAAATTTGTACAACCACCTTCCTTACCTTGGCCATCGTTCATTTTTCGAAAATTATGCATTACGCAATCCATGTGTTGCAACCATTTCTACCTTTTAATTTGTGTGTATTCATTTTCTTCATTAATTATCACCCCATTGACATGCTGATACTGACTAATTACTGTTATAACAAACGTATCTGTGCCACTTTATTGATAAATTGTTGTTTATTGTAATGAAAATACTATATATATTAGATTAGAGCCAGAGATGAGGATCTAATTGAAAAGTAAATATTTCTTCGCTCAATCCTTCTGCTTTTTAAATGTCTAAATGAAGATTTTCTCTGTATTGAAATCTTCGGAGCAACAATTTGCGTTAAAGGTGCGTCGGTGGCACAGTGGTTAGGACTCTCGCCGACCATGCACATGGTCCGGGGTTCGATCCCCTGCCGGCGCACACCCGATATCTATGGTCGGCCTGCAAAATTTGGGCTACCGATATCCATGCTGAAAATGTCATACTTGTACTGAAAATACGGTGTGGAATCAAGCTGTAAATCAAAATTTAAAAAAAATAAATAAATGAGTATCTGAAGTACAGAGCAAGGCTCAGTGAAGCGAGGATTTCTTTGAACTTTACTCTTGAGTGCATTGAGGGAAAACTAATTCAGTTAGATTTATGCGGTTGATTACAAACCATTGATTCACCGGTTAGAATGCCTCTCCACCTAGTGAGATTTGCGCAGGTCGGTAGTATTGTAACGACGGAAGACAAGGGCCAGACAACAGTTCGTTTATTGGGAAAATCAACAGATATTTATAGATTTTTATGTACATTATTATTCATTATTATTAGCAGAGAGGCAATGTCTTCTGATTGGTTGTTTTCCCGCTGAAGGTCATTCTGTCATCTCTCTGTTGCCGTTTCTTAGACAGACGAATCATATCCGCCCACGGTAAGTCTGCTGTGATTGGTTGTTGAGTTCCTCAGAGTTACGCTTTGTTCTTGTTTTTTCTCATGACCAAGATTTGTCACGTCAAAATTGACGTAAATTGCTGTCTACCAATTTTGGCTAGCAGACAGCTCTCACCACAGTATCACTAGCACACACATACACAATAAGTCTGGCCCAATACCTATTCCATGAATTTGCGAACGGTGTTTATACAACATTGATTACTTCTTCTGCAATCTGGTTTAAGCTTGTAGTGGGTATTTGAGTAAGCAATACTCACGTGACAAGTGAGCGAGAACTCGATGGATCAACTGTTTTCCATCAAAGAGTAAATTTATTTGCTCATAATCATAATGTCGGTAGGTGGAGAGTAAATTTGATTATTGAATCTGTATACATCGAATCTGCACCTAACACATGCCATAAGAAATGACTTAGCAGTAACACCAGGCAAATGTGAAATATTGCTACCAATCAAAGTGAAGGATAAGATAAAATGGTTCCATTTTGTTTTCTTGGTTTTTTATTTTACCTTAGGTTATCACATCTTAACGTTTTATTTATTTAATTTTACTGACATCACTTATCTTATTTAAAAGGATTACTTCCTTTTATAAATTTGGATATAGCAATGGCACGTGTCAGGTGATCCATAAAGGAAATCTCATTGAGGTGTTCGAAGTGAATACAGGAGAAAGACAAGGCTGGCTGTCTATTATCACCGATGATATTCCTAATTGTGGTAGCTGATTGAATTATGCGTCAGACTGTGGGTAGCAAGAAGACTCTAGAAGGTTTGGATTTCACGTGTGGATGGTTATGTTGAATATCACACAAACTCAAAGACTTGCAGGCGAAAACTAACAGAGTGGCTGAAGATGTAGGCAGTAAAGAAAGGACTGCAGGTGAACATGGAGAAGACGGAGGTGATGAAGATAATCAACCAAACAACAGCAACAACAACAACCAGATACCAACCCCCATCAACGTTAAACATTTGACATGGGTTACTTCGTTCAATTATCTAGCATGCACACAGGCGACGGAACGGATGGAGATGTCAAGGCTTGCCAGAATCGGAAAGGCAAGATACACTTTCATCCACTTGAAACCAGTTTGGAAATCTTCTGCACTCTGCCTCAGTAAGAAGAACAAAATTAGGATTTTCAACACAAATGTGAAGTCGGACAGTCCTTTTATATGGGTCAGAAACGTGTACTGCGTGTCACGGGAAGGGTTCCGAACAAGTTGCAGACTTTTATCAACAGCTCTTTGCTTCGTCGGCTCCATAATGAAGATCAAATGACCAGAAAGAGTTAGTAACAAGAAACCCTGGCAATGAACCAAGCAAAAACTGTTTTTTCTCAACAAATATGCGAGAGAAAATGGAGATTGATTGGTGGGTATAGGCGGTCGAGTAATATCTCGTTCCAAGTCATCTCTTGAGTGGAATCCAAATGGGAAACGATGAGTCGGTCGTCGGTGCAAAGTTGACATGGAGGAGAGAGTGTGAGGAAGAAACGAGATAGTTCGGGTAATCGTGGACCCAGATGAAGAGGATGGCAGAAATTGGAAGAAAGTGGAGATGTGTTGTTTCACTTGGAACCCAAGGGAATAATAATAATAATAAATTTGGACAGTGTTATTGGAAGACGGAGATTACCTGAAAAATAATGTGAAGTATTTGCGCAATATAGTTCGAACACAATCTGATCCCACACACACACATTTACTTATCAAGTCAATTTATATGAAAAATCTACAATCTATTCTGCCCCTAAGAAAGATAGATGTCTTCATTGAATTATCATACAAATGGGGAAGTAAATAGGAGGATTTTAAGAACAGAGATTAAACTCCGTCATCCGTGGGACCTATTATGCAGCCCGGTCTATAATTATTAAAAAAGCCTCAAAAGTTCACAAGTGATTATGTCACATCCCACACCATATACCAATTTACGTGTGTGTGTGTACACACACCCATAGGGAGGAGCAATCGCTCTCTACATATGAGGATGGGAGAACATATTCCGAAGTGGTTAGAAAAGCAGATGAACTCTGAAAAGTCGATAGACGCAGGTAACAGACTACCAACTTCGTCTATAGCCAAGACATCTAATCGATATGAACCACAGGATCAATGTTTAAACACCTTTTAAAGTTATTTTAAAATATGATCAAGGGTATTTATTGAAAAACACTGAGTCGATAGCTATTCGTAAACTGAAGCCACTTCCCCCACCGCCGTCTGTGCTCAAAACCAATGTATTATTACTCCTAACCTACCTTGGTGATCCCTATCTGATGAGATAACCAAACGTAGTGTTAATTATTCTTAAACCTGTCTTGTCACTTTGTGTGTACTTTAATTGACCTTTCTCATTTTTCATATAAATTGATCAGATTGTGTTCGAACTATATTGCTCAAATACTTCACATTATTTTTCAGATAACCTCCGTCTTCCATTAACACTATCCAAACTCCTCTGATTTCGCGTCTAAGTGTATTCACATTCCTGAAGTTACTACATCTTCCTGTCATCTGTTTCACGCATTTGTATTGAACTTTATTTATTTATTTATGTATTCATGTGATCACGTCTTTGATTGTAGCACTGGGCGAAGTGGGTTTGAATCTCAGAAGGGACATGAGTTTTTTTTCAAAGTTGCATATACCCCTTGGTGACCATTGCCAACAACCACTAAACCTAGGTCAGGCCAGACTTCCTGCCGATTGCCACCAACCATCTAACATTATTCATATATATATGATACACAATCTTCAATATGAATTTTGTTGCACTTCAGTAAATCCACTGAATATAATAATAATAATTTGCTTTATTCCAAAACAGTACATGTGATACAGAATGGAATTCTCAGCATTTTTACTACAGTATTGCATCCAGTTAGTACATTATCAATAAATAGAATTCTACATAGATTAAGGAAACCACAGCTCATTATTAAAACAACACATTGGCATGTCGGTAGCAAAGGAAAAGCTGAACAGTGTTTGAAGGTGTTAGAAAAGTGGGAGCTGTCTTATTAACTGGCGTAAGCGAGAGAAAGAAACAAATCAGCACATAACGGAAAAAGAAGAGAGAGAAAAGGAAAAGAAAGAAAGAAAATGTTGTACCTATTGATGATGTGAGTTGGAAAGACGAGATCCAGTTGTACTGCTGACTATTTCATGAATTATAGGTGTCACGCCTAATGCTTTCTTTATCGCACAGAATACGAGCTAAGTAGGATATGGTTGAGTTTTTGTACTTGCTAGTGCGAGCATATAGTTTTCTATATTGGCTTCTGGTTTTACCTGATGAGATGCAAGGGGAGAGTTGTGAGTGAAGAGGGTGGTTTGAGTTAGATAAAATGGACTTGGCCCATTTTTCACAGGAGTCCATGTGCCTGTCGACCAGAATATTAACAAGCTGGTTAAGTGGCACGTTGCTTACCCTGCTGACAACCTTTAACATTCTGCGTAATAAGGTATAGTCTTTCTTCAGTAGCCCGGGAAAAACTAAGGGGGAACAATAGAGAATAATAGGCAGGATGCGAGAATTAACGAATTGTAGGAGTAAGGGTTGGGTAATACCAGAATGTTTTAACTTCTTAATGTCAAACTTTAACTCACTCACACACACATGTACACAAGAAAAGTAGTGGAATTATATAAACGATCTTGGAAAGCTGTGTGAATGACTTGGGACGGTGATTATTAGCAATCAATTGTATTCGAAACATCATTAATAAATAGTTCTGTATATCACTGTGTAATTTGTACAAATAAATCTACAGTATGATGGAATTATATTCTACCACCACAGTGCCTAAGCTCTATTCTTAAGCTTAATTGTTTCATCAATGCTGTCTCTCGGTAAAATTATCAGCTTGGATTTAGACTGGTATTAAGTCTTCTTCTCTAGGCGATACACATCTATGTATTGGAAGTGTTATTGATGCTTAGCAGAAGTGTTGTCACGGGAGGTGGTGGTAGTGGTGGTGGTGATAAGTGACTTAGTAGTGGACCTTGATTAAGCATAAAAACACGTTATAGTTCTATACACTCTTAGCCACATTATAGTTTGGCTAAGTCAGAATGCAAGTATATTCTTCTGATTGGTTGGCAGTTAACCCAAGGTTAAATGAGTTGTCCAATGAAATTATTTCATATTGACAATGTTAACTAAATTCAGATTTGAAAGGATAGACACTTCTGTGTGTGAAGTCATCGCCTACAGTGAGTGTATCATGTGGTATGCGAAGAGCTGTTGAAAATTCATAATTCAAAAACGATCTATTTTTGATTTATTGAAATAACAAATTAGTTCAGCGAAGAGTCTCTTTTCGGCTAATTCACTCACTTAGCTGTACAGTCGCAAATATATACAATTAATTTTTTTTTGTGTGTGTACATTAGGTTTGTCAAAATCAAAATCAAAGTAACAGTTAGTGTGGGTTGTTGATTACATTATCAAAATAATTAAGAAATTAAAATGTGTGATTAATAATCAAAGTTGTAACTAAGTGGGTGAAGATTGGAAAGATGTAAGTTGGTTTACGTAATATAGACATGTTTAGAAAGATTAGATGTTAGTGAAGCAGTATGGAGACAATTATGAAAATAAACTAAATAATAGGTGAAAAGATTGAATCGGTTAGTTACTAAAAATTATTATACGAATATTGCAAAAAAAATTTGATAACAAAATGTTGATGACAGATAAACTTGAAATTAAACCCACGGTAGTAGGAGCGGGTGGAGAAGTTTCTTCTGTGTGCATAAATCAGGCTTTTCTATCCAAATCACTAAGGCTTCGGCAATACAAAGTATACGGAAGCTTGTCGATTTTGGAAGGCTTCTTTTGACTTTATAGATGACTTTGAATGACTTCCCCTTGAAAATCGAATGACCAGTGTTGAGTATATACTCAATAATGGCGCTGCTTATTGCTCCGTTGTTACCTTTCCGTAGCCAGGCGGGATAGTGTTCTTGAACTCTTTTAGATAAAACACGCATCGAACGACCTATATACCTCGCTCCGCAAGAGCAGGTGAATTGGTAGATACACGTGGAAGTGGGCAAATGTCATAGTTTATCTTTAGAGTAGTTGAAGAACAATGGCCGGGAGGAGAATGTCAGTCGTATTGTGGCTACGAAGAATGTCCTTCTGATTTCTTGGCTATTTCTTCATCGTGATTTCTAGACAAATGGGTATTTTCATCATAGGATCTAATACTGTAACAACAGAAGACAAGGGCCAGGCAACAGATCATTTATTAAGGAAAATCAACACATATTTATAGATTTTAATGTACATTATTGTAGATTATTGTTAGTAGAAAATACAGTCTGTTGATTGGTTGTTTCTCACAGAAAGTTAACCTTGCATCTCTTTGTGGCTGGCTGTGTCAGATCATCCATATGCTAACTGTATCCGCCTACTCAAAGCCTTTGTTCTCATTTTCTCACCACCAATATTGGGGACATAAACATTGACGTCAATTACTGTCTACCAACTTTGGTTAGCAGCCAGCGCTCACCACAATACTACTATTTATGCAATCATCTAATGTGTCTACATGTCCCAATTGAAAATCATACTTTAAGGTGACAGAGATAGAAGAAGATAACAGACAAAAATGGTACATTACAGATATACCGATAAGCTGACAGGAAACCTTTAACTCATAAGCTTCTTCACTTTAGTATAAAGTTGTCTAACTTAGTGTAATACACCTGGCTGCTGATTGACAGATTTCAGATGGTAAATTTTGTCATTCACTGATCAGCATCAGTCGGAGAAACATGGAAAACCGGGGAACACTGGTCAGTTGTTTCGTCCTAACTTGTGACTCTTCATCAGTGCTAACACTTTACCATGCAAGAAATCTTACCTATGACCTTCTAGTCGCTTACACGGAATCCACTTGTCCATGACTTCTGGCTTCTGTCACTCCAACTCGTAAATTAAAACGCTTGAAGTTAATCTCTACTGGGGGGGGGGCATAAGTGCTTGCTAGCGGGGAGTCTTAAATGCGTGCAAAGCAGCTGTCCATGACTTCTATGTCTCTCTTTGAAGCATTTCAGTTTGTAGTGAAATCTACTCTGAAGATGGATTTCGATTAATACAAAACTTGATAGTTATACTGAACGCCACAGAACACTATCAGACAACAGTGACTTAATGGTATACGAGCTCGCCTTGTAACCAGAAGGTCCTGGGTTCGAATCCCGGTGGGTGCGTACTGAAGAAGAGTCCCAAACTAGGACGAAACAGCTGTCCAGTACTCCCAGGTTTTCCAATGGTTCTCTAACTAATGTCAGCTCATGATGAAAATCCTATAACCAATCAAATCCCTACAAACCATCACTTGAAGCTTCTTCTTGCTTATCCTTCTCCGTTGGCCACCTGATCTTCAGTATCGAATCAAAGAAGGCATCTATTGATGAAAGTCTACAATTAACTGTTTGAAATGCTCTTGGTGACAGTTACCAAGTCTTTGAACCACATGCAAACACTGAATTGACATTATAACTGAAAAAAATTGTATGTTGTTCCTTCTGGTGAGTGAGTTCTGGGGATGTTCATACTGATGCTAGAGTAGTCGATGGCTGTCTTGCTTTCATGATGTGTTCCCTTCCATGAAAACCTGTTTTTTCGCACTGATTCTATTGGTCAATAACATGCTTAAGTGTTGTCTAACTTGGATTATATGTTAACGGAATGAAAATTGTCTTAGCTCTCAACTTACTAATTAAACAAGAGAAAATTTATTTGCTACTCAATTTAACTTTTGAGGAGTGATTATGTTTAAGTTATCGCAAAGACAAACTTGCTGAGCTATCGTTCGCGCCTACTTCAGTGTATACAATGGAGGCGGTCAGTGTTACGATTTGATATTCTTCAGATGGTTTGGTTATAGGTGATTATTTTGTATCATGTGTTTAGTGGGATGCTGTAATCATGTGAGATGTGTTGTTTGAATGGTGTTTTTTTCGATTTTTGTTTCTACACAGCTGGACTATCTATCTATTGTGGCGTTTTGCGATACTATGCGCGAAAACACGTTGAGATTGTTTTTATCTTCACCCAATATTTTCCTGTATATTTTTTTTCATTTTAAGTTGCCGAAAGAAACGGTGATGAATTTTCCCCTCAAAGTGTGCCTACTGTCACCAATGATTTTCTTGATTGCAGTAGACTGGATAATGCGACAGACAGCAGGCAATGAGGAAACAGGCATAAAATGGACTCACACAAAAAACTTGGAGGATCTAGACTTTGCCGATGATATATGTCTGATTTCCCACAAACTGGAAGATATGCAAGCGAACAGCAACAAGTTAGCAGAAGAAGCATCAAAGATAGGAAGTACTTCAGGCGAACATACAGAAAACAGAGGTGATGAAGATTCCTGGACAAGAACGATCAGCATAAATGGGAGGAACCTGAAAGAAACAACCTCTTTTACCTACCGACCTGGGAAGCATCATTTCAACTACAGGTAGAACTGACGAGGATATCAAAGCAAGAATCGGAAAAGCAAGACAAGCTTTCAGTACTCTCAAGTCTGTGTGGAGGTCAACAACACTCAGCATCAAAAATAAGATCCGGATTTTCAACTCCAGTGTGAAGTCAGTCAATGCTACTATACGAATTGATCAGAGACTTGGCACGTCATAAAGAGCATCTCAAACAAACTACAGATCTTCATTAATAGTTGTCTTCGCTCAATACTCAAGATCAGATGGCCGGCCAGAAAAGATCAGCAACAGGGATCTCTGGGAGCGAACCAACCCAGCAGGAACCAATTGTGAAACAAATATGCAGGAGGAAATGGAGATGGATTGGCCATACACTGAGGAAACAATGCATCAAGTGACATCACACGACAAGCCATCGCTCGAGTGGAACCCGAAAGGGAAGCGGCGAGTTGGTCGTCAGTGCAAGGGTGACTTGGAGGAGGTCATGTGAAGAGGAGATGCAAACGTGTGGGCAGACTGGGAGCCAGGTGAAGACTCTAGCAGAGAACCGAACGCAATGTAGACGCACGGCTGAGGCCCTATGTTCCTCTAGGAATTAAAGGATACAATAATAATAATAATAATATGACACCATTTATCCGTACGCATCCATGACACCACGGGGTATCGGACTCAGGAGGTGAGTACGTTAGCATTCAACCACTCGGATAGATTTTAGTCGCCCATGCATTCTAATTTTATTACCATCTCGTGATATATATGGCGACATAGTCAGCTGATGTCATTGGCCAGCATCTGTCTATCTGCACACCTGACTTGGTGTATCCTATTTCTTCCTAGAACCCCTTTCGTCTATTCAGTCGTTGGTGTCCAACTGATGAATTTTTATGTGTTGGTTCACAGTGGCATGATTGAACCCGAGTTCAATCACTCGCTGACATCAGTTGGCGTTCTCCTGAAGAGTCAAAAACTATGGAGAGATAACTGTCCAGTTGTGCTTCACTTTCAGTGGTTATTTAACTGATGTGACACAGTCGGTGGCACAGCGGTTAGGACGCGCGCCAAACATGCACATGGTCCGGTTTCGATCCCCGGCCGACGCACTCCTTTACCTGGTTAAGCCAGAAATAACGTTGGTGAAGAAGAAAGGTTGGGCATGAGGCTAGCAACCCCATCCTGTAAAATAAGCACTGCTACAGAAACTTCAAGCCACTAACTTGAAGCCCTATGTTCCGCTGGGAACGTGAAGGACATAAAAAAAAACACAGTGTAAAGGATACTTTTGGATTTGTTGGAATGATAAAAGATTTAAATGTTGACAATAAATTCATGATATGATTTGACGTATCTTCCTTATTCACCAGTGTACCACTTATGGAAACAGTGGACTTTGTATGCGAAGAAGTCATAAAGCGAAACATTGATGTCGGCATTCCTATATCTTTTATGAAATAGCTTCTCTTGAAATGCACAATGAATGTTCATTTTTTATTTAATAAGGAACTATATAGACAAATCGACAGTGTGGAAATAGGGTCATCACTAGGACCTATTCTAGCCGACATTTTCCTTGCAAAACTAATAATGGGCCTTTGAAGGATGTTATTAATGAACTCGAATTCTATTGTTGGTACATGGATGATACATTTTCGATTATGAAAAATGAGAAGGAAGCACTAGTTACTAGTGTCCAATCAAAGGTGTACTAATGGACTTAACCCTAACTCACTTCAGCGACTCAGGGATTGACTTGCTACCAGGGAAGAATCTCGTTGACTTAGAATATGCGGACGATATAGTCCTTCTAGGCGAGGACTCTGACAAAATGCAGAGTCTACTGAACACCCTGAGCAACAATCTCCGCATGTTTGGCATGCGATTCGCCCCTGTAAAATGTAAGATGATGCTGTAGGATTGGACTTCACCGACCCCTGGATTAGAAATAGGAAGTGCAGTGGTAGAACACGTTGACCGCTTCACTTACTTGGGAAGTACCATCAGCCCAAACGGGTTGATCTCCGACGAAATTTCAACACGGATACAGAGGGCTAGGTTCGCATTCGCCAGTTTTCGCCGTCTCTGGCGTAGACGCGATATCCGACTATCGACCAAAGGGCGTGTGTACTGCTCAACAGTCCGCTCCGTCCTCCTTTATGGCTGTGAGACCTGGCCACTGAGAGCAGAAGACATGAAAAGATTAGCTGTCTTCGATCATAGGTGTCTGCGTTCTATCTCCCTTGTGAAGTGGTATAATAGAGTGAGCAATATTGAGGTTAGACGTCGGTCGAGTGCTAGGTAAGGCGGGGAAATCAATCGACGAAACTGTGAAATTACATCGACTGAGATGGTTAGGACATGTGCTACGTATACCTAGTCATCGCCTTCCTCGACAATGGGCAATGTT
This sequence comes from Trichobilharzia szidati, assembly GCA_944472155.2. Taxonomy (NCBI): domain Eukaryota; kingdom Metazoa; phylum Platyhelminthes; class Trematoda; order Strigeidida; family Schistosomatidae; genus Trichobilharzia; species Trichobilharzia szidati. The sequence continues at coordinate 18,773,089 of OX235273.1, read as the reverse complement.
AGCTGATATAGGGTCAGGCTGGAAAAGAGCTAGCGGCGGTCAAACCAAAACATGGCACCAATCAATGAAATCTACAACAGTTAGTCTAAGCCAGCCACGTAGGAAGGTGTAGACTTCCTGGTTGGGGCCCTCGGGATGGTAAAAACCAATGGTTGGAAACAATGGGTGACATGGCTCAAAATCGTTCTCAGTGGCGCAGATGCATCCACTCCTTGTGACTTATGATTTCCAATGAAACTGCTTTTTGTTCTTCGTTATTACTATTCCTTTGTCTCACACCTCTGTTTACTGTCTATATTATGCATTTCTTCTACTTACATCTCTTGCTTTGTGTGCAACAAGGAGGGAGTGTGGTGACTTGAACTGCCGCACATATGTGCAAAGTTCTATGTCGAAAACCGACCAACCGACCGAATCAAAGGTGTAGGGTATTAGCTAAGGAGGAGGGGTAAGTCAATTAATGAATTGAAGCTAGATGGATTAGATGGCTAGGACACGTGTTACGCATGATGGGCCATCGCTTTCCTCGTCAAGGAATGTTAGATGAAATAGCATTAAATTGGCAAGAAGTTAAGGGTGATCAAATAGAAACCTGGCATCAATACAAGAGGTTTTTGACTGTTGATTTGAGTAACATAGGTGGAGGTTGACAACCTGGCTGGCTGTTTGGCGTCCATTGTATGCTGTTAAGAACCAATGACTTGAAACTACTTGGAGTATAACTCAGAACCATTTTCAATGGCTCAGTGTTTGTGGTCTCCAAGATCAGTTAAGTCTTCATTTTTTTCCGTGTAACTATTCTTTCCCCTATACATTTCTGTTCATTATAGTTCTCTTGAATATTTTCTTTCTTCTCTACTACTATACGCAAATTGAACTTCTGCACATTTTTGTAGTCAGAACTCAGTCGGACTTATTCAACGTATCCCTAGATAACCAAGTGTTAGTTTGCAGGGATTTCGTTGTTTTTACAAGACTTCATCATGAGCTGACATCGGTTAGAGAACCATTAAAAAACCTGAGAGTACTGGACAGTTTGGGACTCTTCAACAGTACGCACCCGTCTGGGTGAATTGGCAGAAGTTAGAATTCATACGCCATTGGATTAGATCCCAGTGGCTTAGTGGTCTACGAGCTCGCCTTGAATTCAGAAGGTCCTGGGTTTGAACCCTGGCAGTGGATGCGGACTGATGAAGAGTCCCAAATCAGGACGAAGCATCTGTCCAGTACTACTCCCTGTTGATTTTCCAATGGTTCTGTAACCTATGTCAATGTAATGTTGAAATCTTTTATCCCTAGATAGATGATTTCCAGGTTGAAGACGTATCACCTACGCATCTATCCATCTTTGAAATCCACTATGAGACATAAAGAGGAGACATTCATCTGACGCTTTTAAAAAAAATAATTGCCAAACTATTTAAAACTGAGAATTCGTTGTGTATTTCAAGTTCACACATCTGATTAACACTGGGAGGTTAAAAAATAAGGATATTATGTCTGGTGACGTCAGTGCGTTGTATTCCTCTCTAACTAACAATCAAGGTAGGGATATTAGTACTATGTCGATTTAATGACGACAACTAATCACAGAGAAGGTGACGCACAGTGACAAATATTATTTATTAAGAAACAGTTCCCAAAGTTCACTGTCACATATAAGTTAGCGGTCAAGATGTTGTCTGTAGTAGAAGGACAATGAAAGCTACATACATTAACCATCCACGTCAAAAAACTCAAAGGCACCATAACATACATGAAAAGATGAAAACACCAACAATCAGGAATCTAAATCATCAATAGTAATTCCATACAAGGAAGGAACCTTGGAAACCTTACGCAGAATTCTTAACAAGGCAGGAATAAAAGTGGCATTCAAACCCACAAACTCAATTAGAAACAGGCTTTGTCGATTAAAGGATACTGTGGAGCCAATAAAACAAAACAATTCATTTTATCTAATACCCTGTCTGCAATGATTGTCAGGTCAAATACATAGGTCAAACTAGTAGAACAGAGGAAGTCAGATTAGCTGAACATAAAAACCTAGCAAAATCTAGATTGGTTGACCCAAATAAGATAAGAGATCTAGAGAATAGTTCAGCTATAGCACTACAGCACATGCAATTGTACACAACCATACAATAGAATGTTGATGTGATAAAATGACAATTTCAAAATCTAATGTAACAGGTTGGAGGGAGGGAGAGATTGACAACGGAAGCTTTATTTATCTAAGCAAGTGAAAACACGTGCAACATAAATGATTCAGCATCGCAAAATATTCTACTACACCTACAACGATTGTGAAGGAATAAAGAAAACCCAAAAAAACGAACGAAAGTCTTGAATTTGTGCAGTTATAATCGATGATGAAATGATTATGAACAAATAGATTGTGTTTGAAACTTTGTCACTCAATGAACAACATTGTTTCATTGTGTGTGTATGTGTGTGTGTATGATATCCAATAAACAAATTAATATAGAATTAAATACTGCTATCACTGTGCTAAAGTTTTACACACTTAGAATAACACCAATTAGGATTGAAAATCTTTCCAATGTTGTATTTCTGTTTCGTGTATTATTCGCATTTTCTGATGAATGCACCTTCATTTAATCTACAGTAATCTAGGCGTTTTCCATTCAATTTGATTTTCCCGCCGGCTGATTCAACCGAAATGCTTGGCCTCAGGTGACATGTCAGCAGCTCCTAGGATGGACGAATCAACGACGTCTGAGGATTAGTATGAAGTAATTTGTTGGATAGTGACTAGCAATGGCATGCAGGATGCGTAAACAGGGCGAAATGCGCATCGTGAATTATACCGCCAAGCATCATCCACTAAATTGCTTCTAGTAATCTCGATATGTTCTCATGCTAGAGGTTTGAATTTTCAGCAACAATGGTTCTTACTTTTACGGTGTAGGTTTGCTAGCCTCAAGTCTAACCTTTCGTCTTTATCGGTCTTGTAACTGACTTAGCGAGGCTTGGGGTTGTGTTAGCGGCCGGGGATTGAACCCCGGATCACGTGTGGCGTGGTTGGCGAACTATCGATGCACCTTTATGAATATAGGACTTCATAAAGAAAGTGTATTCCATCGGTGAATTAGTACCTGTTAGCTGGTGTAAGTCATTAATTATCCCGATATACAAGAAGGGAGACAAGACATGCTGTGATAATCACAGGGGGATTAGCTTGACTAATAATGGTATCTAAATTTCTAGGCTCAGTAATCATGCGTAGACTAAGTAGTACACAGGAGGGACAAACACGAGAGAACCAAGCAGGCTTTGGGCTAGGAAGAGAGTGTATTAGACCCTTTGACAAGTTCTGAAACGTAGGCATACTCACCACCGGTGTCCAACAATCGTTATATTTCTTGACCTAGAGGTGACATTCGATTCTGTCGACCGAGAGGTACTATGCAGATGTTTGGCTGTGAAAGGAATATCGAAAAAACATATTGCACCGATCAAGGCACTCTACTCGAACTCATGTAGCCAGATAAGAGCTTATGGCGAGTTGTCATCTGAAGTGGTGTCCGACAGGGATGCCCACTATCCCCGTTTCCATTCAATTTCATCATACATGTATTAATGGAATTAACCCTAACTGATGACTTCAGAGACTCAGGGATTTGCTGACTTATTAACAGGGGATAACCTGGTTGACTTAGAATATGCAGATGACATAGTCTTTCTAGGTGAAGACGCTGACAAAGTTCACAGTCTTCCGAACACCTTGAGCTTCAATGTACGAATGTTTAGCATGCGATTCGCTCATGCTGTCAAACGTAAGATGATGCTAAAGGACTGACTGGACTACATTGACTCGTAGCTTAGAATTAGGGAGTGAAGTGGTAGAGCACGTCGACCGCTTCACTTATTTGGGAAGTTGCATCAGCCAAAGCCAACGGGTTGATCGTTGACGAAATTTCAACACGGATACATAGAGCTAGTTTCGCATATGCCAGTTTACGCCGTCTCTGGCATACACGTGATATCCGGCTATCAACCGAGGGGCGTGTGTACTGCTCAGCAGTCCGCTCCGTCCTCCTTTATGGCTGGCTGTGAGACCTGGCCATTGGGAGTGCAGGACATGAAAAGGCTAGCTGTCTTTAATCATAGGTACCTGCTTTCTATCTCCCGTGTGAAGTGGTATAATATGGTGAGCAGTATTGAGACTAGGCGTCCATCCAGTGCTAGGTAAGAAGGGGGAATCAGCTGACGAGACTGTGAAGCTACATCGACTGAGATACTTAGGACATATGTTACATCTACCTAACCATCGTCTTCCTTGACGGGCAATGTTACCTGACATAGGGTCAGGTTGGAAAGGAGTTAGCTGGTGGTGGTCAAACCAAAACATAGATTCATCAGTCATTGAAATCCACAACAGTTAGTTTAATCCAGGCACGTATGAAGGTTAGAGTCCTCGGGACAGTAAACACCAGTGGCTGGAGACAATTGGTGATATGCCTCAAAATCGTTGTCAATAGCTGGCGCAGATGCACCCATTCCTTGTGACTTATAATATCCAATAAATCTATATGGTTCTTCCATTTTACTATTCTTTTAGGCTCATATCTCTGTTTGCTGTCTCTATTTTGCATTTCATTTTACTTTCTTCCCTTGCTTTGTGTGCTAAGTGAAGCGTGACAATTTGAACTGCTGCTTATCGGTGCAAAATTCTACGTTGAAACCAGTCAGTCAGGTTTCGTGTGGATCATTGTCGATGCAACGATGTATACCTATCTTAAACACTACTTCTTCTACTACCATCACAGCCAGATACTTCTGAATTCATAAGTAAGTTCATGTTTGTTTTATTATTTTTTTTTTTTTCTGATGTAAAACTAACAGAAACACAACAATATCAAAGATTTGTTTATTACAAGTTCAAACTGCCTTTTATATATTTGTTTTTATAATATACTTGTTCATTCATGAAGTAATCTCTTTTCACTACGCCACCCCACATCCATTTTTTGTATTTTGTAAGCTTTGTCGATTCTACCAGTTTATATCATAATATACATCAGATTATTATCTATTTATTCATTTATTTATTTGTATATTGTTTACAAATAGAGTGAATTCAGACAACCTTCACTTTTAAACTGACCTGGCAAGGTCATCTTCACTTTATTTAAACAACTTCAAATATCCATTGATCCATGCAGCACAATATTAATCAAAATCAATAAGAAGACAAAATGTTTGACTATCTACCATATTGTCTTATTTGTTCAATATTAATCTGTTAAACAATGGCAATTCTTATTCATGTGTTTACTGAAAATAAAAACCGTCCGTTGTGTGATTGTCATCAGTTATTGTTGTAGTTGTTGTTGTTGCTGTTGGCGGTGATAGTGTTGTGTATAATACTGTCTGACTCCTACCGCATTAAAGATTTTCATCACCCCACCAGGAATAAGACAAGGCTGCCTACTATCGCCAATGATTTTCTTGATTGCAGTAGACTGGATAATGCGACAAACAGCAGGCAATGAGGAAACAGGCATAAAATGGACTCACACAAAAAAACTTGGAGGATCTGGACTTCGCCGATGATATATGTCTGATTTCCAACAAACTGGAAGCTATGCAAGCGAAAAGCAACAAGTTAGCAGAAGAAGCATCAAAGATAGGACTTCAGGTGAACATAGATAAAACAGACGTGATGAAAATTCCTGGGAAACACCATCAACAGCAGCAACAACAACTGACAACAATCAGCATAAATGGGAGGAACCGGAAAGAAACAACCTCTTTTACCTACCTGGGAGGCATCGTTTCAACTACAGGCAGACGGAACTGACGAGGATATCAAAGCAAGAATCGGAAAAGCAAGACAAGCTTTCACTACTCTCAAGTCTGTGTGGAGGTAAACAGTACTCAGCATCAAAGTTAAGATCCGGATCTTCAACTCCATTGTGAAGTCAGTGCTACTATACGGATCAGAGACTTGGCACAGCGACATAAAGAGCATCTCAAACAAACTACAGACCTTCATTAACAGTTGTCTTCGCTCAATCCTCAAGATCAGATGGCCAGAAAAGATCAGCAACAGAGATCTCTGGCAATGAGCGAACCAACCAGGAACCGATTTTGAAACAAATAGGCAGGAGTAAATGGAGATGGATTGGACATACTCTTAAGAAACCATCAAGTGACATCACTAGACAAGCCATCGCTCGAGTGGAACCCGACCGAATGGGAAGCGGTGAGTCGGTCGTCCAAAGGTGACTTGGAGGAGGTGATGTGAAGAGGAGGTGAAAACGTGTGGGCATACATGGAGCCAGGTGAAAACTCTAGCAGAGAACAGAACGCAATGGAGACGCACGGCTGAAGCCCTATGTTCCTCTAGGAATTAAAGGATGCAATAATAATAATAATCACCCCACCACATGGTGTAAAAATAAACACCATCAGTCCTAAAATTTCAAAGCTTAACCTGAAAGACCTATTTCCCACTGGGGGTGCGAATGTAATAGAAAGGAAAAAGTGGAGGTCAAGTTGAAGGGTTAACATAACAGTGAAGATTGGTGGACCAAAACGGAGACTCAAAGTTTCAGTTGAAGCACCATAGGTCACTATATGTCGGCGGCGCAGTGGTAGAACGCTCGTCAACCACGCATGTGGTTCGGGATTCCACCCCCTGCTGATGCATTACTTTACCTCGCAAAACCGATAGTAACACTGGTAAAGAGGGAAGGCTGGGCATGAGGCTAGCAACGCCATCCCGTAAAAATAAACCCAACTGCTACCGAAACTTCAAGCTGGCTCTAGCTTGAAGGCCTATTCGCCAATGGGAACGTAAGGGAATAAAATATAAAAAATAAAATAACCCATAACTCACTGGGGAGTAGGAATGTCCGGCTTAAATTTCTAAAACTGGGGTGAAACGCGTTGCCTGATAGCTACCATCAAGTAAACAAGTGACTTCAATTTTGATTGCTTGCATGATTTCATCATTGCGAGACACTGCGAACTGGTAGCGCTATGTCGTGAATTGACAGAAATTAGAATTCATGGTCTAGCCTTTGGATTGGATTCCAGTGGCTTAATGGTCTACGAGCTCGCCTTGTAACCTCAAGGTCCTGGGTTCGAATTCTCGTGGTGGGTGCGTACTGATGAAGAGTTCCAAGCTGGGACGAAACAGCTGTCCAGTTTTCCAATGGTTCTGTAACTGATGTCAGCTCATGATGGAATTCTGTAACCAATCGAAAACAATCCCTACAAAAATCAGTAATTAAAAATTATTTCAGTTCATTTATTCTGAAACTGTTGAGATATCCGTTCAGTGGCACCGGTGGGGCAAAATACGACTAAACAATACGGTTTATACCTCATCAACTGGAAATCAAAAATATGAATAAATTATTTTTGGCTGTATGACCCAATGAAAGAGTATTATCTAATGGGTGACGTGTCGAACAAATTCCACTGTTCATAATCATTTCATCATTTGTAAGTGGGCACTTTCAAAACTGGGTTTTACAGTTCTCTGTCTCTCCCTCTCTCTTTCTCTTTGTTATTTGTCTGGAACAGGTGTTCAATCACTACTATTGATTCGATTATGACAATTATTATTCCCTTCAGTTCCGAGTGAAACATGAAGCTTCAACACCTCATCTTCATCTTGTCCTATTTTTTGAAGTCCTATTTAACCTGTCCCACAATCGCTTATTGGCTGTCATCTCCCCTTTAAACGTTTATTTACACGTCACCCTCGGATATATGCTCACCGCCTCATATCCCATTCACGGAGGCTTGGCGTGTATCAGCGTGTATAATAATAATAGTAATAATAATAATGGCTTTATTCCAAACAGTATTTGTGGTACAGGTATGGAATTTTCAGCGTGCATTACAATATTGCATCTAATTACCTCATAAAGTTTATAAGGATTAAAAATAAAAAGCAACAACAACAAAAAGAAAAAAAGATAAATAAAAGAAATAAAAAAGAACAGCATTGCATTCACATTTTAAACAATGCACCACAGGATATGAAATATAAAATTAGTGTGTAATAGAATATGTGAGCAACAATATAATAGTAACAAAGAAAGGAGAACAAAAGCTAATGGGAACTATTTGTTAGAGTGCCGCAGTAAGTTGATCGTGTCATACCTAACGGATTTCTCATCACATAACAGATGTGCCAGATAAGGTATTGTGGAGTTTTTGTACTTGGTAGTCCTGGCATATAGCCTCGTATAGTTGCCTCTAGTTCTACCAGATGAAATGCAAGGAGAGAGCTGCGTATGGAGAGGGTGTTCGGGGTCTGACAATATAGTATTCGCTAGTTTCTTACATGACATTATATGTCTATCCACATTGGTGTTAACCAGTTGGCTTAACGAAATCCCACTTCCCCTACTAACAGCTTTTAGTGCCCTACGCAGCGAAGCAAAGTCTTTCTTAAGTAGTCCAGGGAAGATTAATGGGGAGCAGTAAAGAGGGATGGGTAGAATACAGGAATTGACAAACTGAGAAAGCAAAGGCTGCTTTATACCAGACTGCCTAAACTTCCTAACGTAGAACGTGAAGCGAAACATCTTTCTATTAACTAGCAAGATGTGAGAGGACCAGGAAAGATCGGAGGAAATACTCAGTCCAAGGTACTTGACATCAGATGTAGTTTCAACCTCTATGCCGTCAATGATAGTGGGACCATGTGAGCTAGCTAGTTGTTGTAGGTCACGTTTTCGTCTGAAAGTGAAATTTACTACCTGACATTTGAACGGATTCAGCTTAAGACCGTTTAAAGAGGACCACTGACTAATTTCCGAGAGAAAGTTATTTAATTTGGAACAGTCTGACTGAGAGTTTACAGGCATAGAGACAGAGAGGTCATCAGCATACTTGACAAAAGTGGCTACATCAGAATGCGGCAAGTCATGTAAGAAAAAGGAAAACAGAAAAGGAGAAAGAACAGCTCCTTGAGGAACACCAGCTAAAGTAAGTGAGGTAGTGGAGGACATTCCATTGTAGACAGTGTACTGCTTCCTATCAGAAATATAAGAATGTAACCACTTATTTGTCCAGCCCTCACTCTGTGTTGCAGCAAGTTTACTTAGCAAGAGAGAGCTGGGTACAGAGTCAAATGCAGATGTGTAATCAAGGAAGGCACACCGAACATATTTGGCTCCTCTATCTAAACTAGAGACTATATTATGATATAGAACAACAGCGGCATCTAATGTACTCCTACTATGTTTATAAGCAAACCGGTTGGGGTCATTGAAAGGCTTTAAAGAGGGTTCAAGATTAAGTAGAATAAGTCTTTCCATAACTTTTAAAAAAGGTGAGGTAATAGCAATCGGTTGAAACTTAACATCCATCTCCAATTTCTTCTGCATAAATGTTGAGTAATACGTTCCTGATTGGTTCGTTACTACGGTTTCTTTTTCCTTACTCTTTCTAGCCATTCGACCTTCAGTATGGAGTGAAGTAGCCAACAGTGTAGCTAAAAAGTCTGCGGTAGCCTGTTGGAAATGCTTTTTGGTGATGCACCAAAACTCTGACCTAAATAGAAGCACTCACAGACATGACATTAGTGTTGAAAATCTGAATTCTCTTGTCTGTGCCGAGTGTAGTAGATCTCCATGCTGATTTCCCACTGAACTATGAAGGTCTGTATTGCCTTTTCTATTCAGACTTTGACATCATCTATACAGCCTCTGGTTGAAATAAATCAGCTTAAACAGGTGAAGGAAGTGACCTCTTTCAAATTGCTTCCATTGATGGTGAATGCTGCTTGTTGTAGTTTTTGGTTGGTTATCCTCATCACATCCGTCTTCTCTAGGTCCACTTGAAATCCTATCTTTGCTGCTTCTTTCTACAGCGTGTTGGTTTTCGCCTGTAAGTCTTCAAAATTCCATGTGACATGAATCGTCTGTGAATTCTAAATATTCTAGAGTCTTCTCATCGGCCTAACGTACTCCTGTGTTCTCGCTCCCCACAGCCTGATGCATAACCCAGTCCATCACAGTTAGGAATATTATCGGTGATAGTAGGTAGCCTTGTATTACTCTTCTATTCCCTTCAAAGGCTTTGCTGAGTTTTCCATTGTGGATCACTCGACATGTAGTACTGTCACATAGCTGTTCAATAAGGTTGATAGATTTGGGCACTCCACTCCACAGTGTTGAAGTAATTCCCGAATTACTTCAAGATCAACACTGTCGTAGGTATTTTCAATGTCAATGAAGTTGAGGAGAAGGTTTGACTGCCATTCTTTGCTTTATCCTGTGATTATAATGCGTTGAGTAGCAATTTGATCCTCACATGACTTCCCTATCCTGAATGCGGCTGGTTCCGGATGGGAGGCTGGAGTTCTGCATCCAATGCATCATTCAGTCTCTCCAGGATGATATGAATTGATATTTCCGATGAATCCAGCTTCAATTATTAGTCTTCCTTTCCATCCTCCTACATAAGATTTTAAGAATGTCATCTTACTGAATCCTTTTGTATGATTGTGTACTACTGCATTCAGTATTACTGTTGAGCCTTGTTTCTGAATTTCATCATCTTAACGGAGTCTGCTAATCTCGCCTGAAACCAATCTGGAAATCTTCGTTACTCAGCATCAACAACAAAATAAGGATTTTCAATACAAACGTCAAGTCAGTCAGTTCTTCTATACGGATCAGAAACTTGGCGGGTCACAAAGAATATTTCCAACAGCCTGTTGCAGACCATTATCAACAACTGTCTTCGCTCTATACTGAAGATCAGATGGCCGGAAAGAACAAGAACCAACAAGAAACTATGGGAACAAACAAAACAAGAACCAATCCTGTAACAAATATGCAGGAGAAAGTGGAGATGGATTGGACACTCGCTGAGGAGGCCACTGGGTGATATCGCGCGTCAGGCCCTCGAGTGGAACTCGAAAGGGAAGCGGCGAATGGGACGTCCAAGGGAGATCGTGTGAAGAGGAGCTGAAACAGTATGGATTAACTTGGGTGCAGGTGAGAAGTACAGCAGAAGAGAGAAGCAGCTGCAGACGTGCACTTGAAGTCCTATGTTCCACTAGGAACCCAAGGGAACAATAATAAATAAAAATAACGGCGTTTGCTAGATTTCGTGCGCGGTTCTCTCACCTTTAACAATGCATTTGACATCCAAATCATTGCAATGTATTAGTAATTCATCTAATGCACTGTGCAGAATTCTTTAACCGATATGTTTTATTTCTAAGTGAATTTATGAGCATCAGTGTTACTTTTATTGCATAAAAAATCTCCATTCCAACATTAATAGACAGAAGACCAGTAGTTCAGCGAAGAGTCTCTTTTCGGCGGCAAATTCATTTTCACAGCTGTACAATAGCAAATATATATAAATGGTTGTTTTGTATGTGTGTGTACATTAAATTTGTCAACCGAAAATACAATTAGTAAATTCAGATGAATTGGATGTTGATATAAGAAAGTAGTGACAAAAGTGATGAGTTGTCACAAAAGTAGATTTACGTAACAACATGAATAGTTTGATGAAAGAGATGTGCTCAGGGTGAACATGGAAACAAAATTACATACAGAATTACGCATGAGTTTTAAGCAGTGAGAAAAATAAGCATACAAGCAAAAGTTAAGTCAAACCAACAGAGTTGTCAACATGATAGTAGAAGTGGCTCAATAATTTTCTTTTGTATGCATAGTTCTGCTTCTTCCAACTGAATGGCCAAGGCTTCTGCAATGCAAAGAAGATGGAAACCTATTGTCTTTGGTAGGTTGTTCTTCACTTTGTAAATCACTTTGAAGGAGGCATTTGTCGAGATGGAATGACCAGTCGTGATGAGATGCTCGATTATTGCACTCCTTATACGGCCACTGTTTCCTTTCTGCAGTCACGCTGGATAGTGTTCTTTGACCCTTTTTGACAGGATTCGCGTCGAATTATCTACGTACCTGGCTGGCTGCTTAGCAACAGGTGAACTGATATATGTATATATATATATACATATAGAAGTGATCAGGTGCGGGATCTTGTCCTATGGGCTTCTGCAGACTAGCGGGCGACTGGAGAACACTACTGTCTGTGATTCTGCGAAGAAAGTTCTTCTTGAGGAGGTGGAGATTCTCCTCCAAAAGCAAGAAACGCCATCCGTGCCAAAAAAGATACTTTATATGAACCTCGACTTCAGAGGCGACCTAATCAGTGATGTCCTTAGGAGGAGAATTTCCACTTCTTCAAGAAGAACTTTCTTCGCAGAATCACTGACAGCAGTGTTCTCCAGTTAGCCGATGGTCAGCAGAAGCCCATAGGATAACATCTCGAACCTGACCACTTCTATGTGTATATATCAGTTCATCTGTTGCTGTGGAGCCAGCCAGGTACATTTGTCGTTTGACGCGCATCCTGTCAAAAAGGGTCAAAGAACACTATCCAGGGTGGCTGAAGAAGAGAAGTAGTGGCCGAATAAGGAGTACAATAATCGAACATCTGATACAACATATTTCGTTACACTTACATTCAAACAAAATATCTGTAATGAAAGACATCTTTTTTGTTGGTAAAGTTAATACTGAAGATATCGTGAAACCCCGGGGAGTCAGACATAATTTCCATCCTCATTCTGAATTACAAAATATTCTTTATTATGTTATGTCGAAAACCTTTTTTACAATAGTTTCTGTGCCATCCAAACTACATACAAGTTTAATTTAGATCATTTGTAGAACCATTTTTTTACAGAACCATGGAAATAAAATGAAGTTGTACTTGGAAATTCTTTCATCTGCCTTTCTGGGGACTTTTTGACAACACTTACTCATTGCTTGACATGCGGTACAGTTCAGAACCCTTTGATTACAGTGCGAGCGCGTTAACTATTCAGCCATTGAAATAACAACCGGTAACCCAAAAAGGAAACTACCCAGTGAACTAATTAATGACCTTGAGCAACCAATCAGATGAGTCCATAGTAGATAGGCGGAGTTATGAATACTGCACACGAATTACATAGCAGATTCCAGTATCATTGGAAGGAAGAAAACATATAGATGTGGAGTTGTGATATATTTAAAAAGATACACCAGTTCCATTGGTGGATTCGTGTACAGATAGGTACACAGACTGCCGAAGCAGGATATCTGTTCGATAAGGTATGCCATTCTTTTATTTTAGTTTGTAAAAATATGGTAGGTGTTTTCTTCATTAACGAAAATTATGATGATTTATAATAACTAGATCCTGAAAAACTCATATAAGGATAAAACTGAGGCACTTTGGTAAAGTATAACTCCACTATGGATAATATTTTATTTTGATAAAATCACACAGTGTGTTATACAGTAATATTAACTGATAACGTTCGAGAACAAATTAAACAAAATAGTATAATCTACAAAATACGTTGCAATGACTGTGAGTGAGGTCAACTACATAGGTCAAACTAGTAGATCAGGAGTAGTGAGATTGAAATAATAGAGAAGATTTGTAGCTCAGATGGATGATTTGCAATGAATAGTATTCACTGAGCGGATTGTTGACTTTACGCTAAAAATTGCGCTGAAGGGGGATGTTTTCCAGAAGGACGACGAAAGCTCCGTAAATAAACCAACCAGCTCAGAGGACACTATTAATTGCAAAGTAGTGAGATTATCAGAATATATAAGAATTTGGTGGCTACGGTTAGAATAATAATAATAATCATTTTATTCCACGACAATAACAATTTACAGCATGGAATTTTCAGCGTTTCATTTTACATATTGCAATGGTTTAGCTCTTTTTATAATTATATAAATGTATGAAATGTTAAAAATATTGATAATTAATAGGAAAAAAAATAAAAACCCCAACAAAATCACACCATTTCTAGGTCACGGTGAATAATAAATAAATAATATAACAAATCACACATGCAATAATATGCATCATTACATTTTATAGTTTAGTTAATGATTTAAAAGTTGTAAAAGTTCTTTTCTGATATTTGTCTCTTCACACAATACTAGTGCCAAATATGGTACGGTTGAATTTATATATTTTGTAGTACGAGCATAAATGTTTATGAAATTTCTTCTGGTTTTACCCGAAGAGATGCAAGGAAACAATTGTGAATAAAGAGGATGTTCACTATCAGACAAGATAACTTCAGCTAAGTGTTTACAAGAATTCATATGCCTATTGACAACAGTGTCGGTTAGTTGAGTCAAAGGGATAGCACTGACCCTACTTACAGCCTTCAATGTTCTTCGTAGTATTATATGGTTTTTCTTGAGTAGCCCAGGGAAGAATAATGGAGAACAATAAAGAATGATGGGCAAAACACATGAATTAATAAATTGTGTGAGAAGAGATGGGGTTATACCTGAGTGCCTCAAATGCTTTATGTAATAAGTCAGACGGAAAACTTTCTTAGAAACTATAAGAATATGAGACGACCAGCAAAGGTTTGAAGAGAAACTAATGCCAAGATAAGAAACACTTGACTTACTCTCTATCATGTTACCATCAATATTACAACAATCATGAGATTGGATCAATCCATGCATGTCTTTTTCACTTCTTAAGCTGAAATCAACAGTATTACATTTAGTTGGATTTAGTTTAAGACCATTTGAGCTAGACCAATCCTTAACTTCAGCTAAGAAGCCATTCATATGGGAACAATCCGATGTGGAAACTACAGGGACAGAAACGGTTAGATCATCAGCATACTTAATGAAGTTAACTTTGGGTGAGTTCGGAAGGTCCTGCAAAGAGAAAGAGAAAAGAAATGGAGAAAGTACTGCACCTTGAGGCACACCACTTTCAGTTAGCTGAGAAGTGGAGCGCTTTCCAGCCAAAACAGTATGCTGTTTCCTATCCTTAAAATAAGAAGACAGCCATGATTGATCCGACGAAGATAAGTAATTTAGAAAGAAGCTCAGCACTATATTGCACTGCATGCATTAACACACAACCACACAATAAGGTGAGAGAGGGCCAAAGTAATATACGTAGATGGAGAGAGGGGGAGAGATTGATTACTGAATCCTGGTTTATCGAGTCCACACCTAACACATACAATAGAAGCGACTCCACGAAAATACCAGAAATACCCGTCAAATCAGAGTATAATAAATAAATAAAATTCTAACAAGTTACTTATTTTTACTATAAAAACATCTTAATTCCCAACTTGTTGTATTTTATTGATAGCACTAATATTATTTCCGAATGTAAGCAAATTTTATGAGTGCCTTGACATGATTATGAGCAATAACTTGTGCTCGAAACGTCGTCAATTAATATTAATGTATAACACTGTGTCATTTTATCAAAATAAAATTTCATCTATAATGGGTCCTGAAAAGACCAACTACAGCAGTGGCATCCGAAATGGAGAGTTCACGAGTGTTTCAGTGCAGTTGTATCAGTACTCCAGAGATATTGTAACAGCAGAAGGCAAGACACGGAAACTGAAGTAACTTTCCAAGTGGTCTAACAGCTATTTATATCTATCTATACAGTTTATATTCTTTAAGCAATCACTGAGCGTGTGATTTTGGTTTACAATAAACGACATGAAATAAAAAAGTTCTGTTGATAATGCATTATTGAACTGTGGGAACAGCAGTCAGATACTAACACCAACAAATACAATGGTTCTTACTGTGAGAATAATATTCCTCTAGAAGCCATGGTCTGTATCACACCAACACAGTATAACCTCATGGAAAATGAACAATATTACCCAGGAACTTAGGGGCATCTGTGTCATTGTTCATGTTGAACGAAACACTGCTCATAAAAAGGAAAAATAATCGTGGTAGATTGAGTTGTTTTGGGATTATATGACACCTTGTTGCAGAAACGATATATCTAGATAATCTCTGATTGTAGCTCCAACGTTTCATCACGTAATATCTAACGTATAGTCTTACCTGGTACAACCATACACACGGACCAATAGAGCAGCTACATCTAACTCTCATCCCTGGGTTAAATCCCAATGTGGTCAATCATACAGACGATTTTGCTAATCGTTTCGTTGCAACCCACACAAAATCTATCGAAAGTTTGTGGAGTCACTTAAAAAAGAAGATTAGAGCAGTGAATGGCTCAATAAACATGACGATTTACAGTTATTTCAACGAATTTATGTACAGAAATTGACTTAACCTGACTATGATGACGCCTATGAGAAGTTGGGAGGTTTTAGTGGAACACATATAAGGACATCAGCCTATGTAACTATTTTTTTTAACAATACATTACTCATAAGCAGAAGTTATTTTCAAATTACGCGCTTTTACCGTAGAGTCATCTGATTGGTCAATAGATATTCCTCAAGGTATTAATTAGGCAGTTTCAGTTTTCTTTCTATAGTTTGGTTTGTAAGGATTAGTTTTGCTTTTACGAGCTGATCACGGATTGATATCAGTTAGAGAACCATTGAAAACCACCACTGGAGTACTGGACAGCTTCTGTTCCATCCAAGTTTGGAAATCATCATTTTTGATGGCTATAGTTTTGAATTACCTAAAATCCAATGACCCACAAATTCTAACTTCTGTTACATCTCAGTCCACAGTGCCATCAACATCAAATCTGAACTGCGAGTATCTGTCTTTACAGCCGACTCGGTGGACTCTAGATGTCAGGATCTGTTTGTCTGTCTGTTTTCAACATAGAACTTTGCACATATGTGCAGTAGTTCAAGTCGCCACACTCCCTCTTTGTAGCACACAAAGGAAGAGAAGAGAGTAGGAGAAGTGCATAATAATATAGACAATAAACAGAGGTGTGAGACAAAGGAATAGTAATAACGAAGAACCAAAAGCATTTTCATTGGAAATCATAAGTCACAAGGAGTGGATGCATCTGCACCAGCCATTGAGAACGATAACTTTGAGCCATATCACCAATTGTTTCCAGCCTTCATTGGTTTTTACAGTCCCGAGGACCCCAACCAGTCAGGAAGTCTACACCTTCCTGTTAGGATTTCACACTAGAACTCCAAGCAACTTCATTCATTAGTGTAGTGTCAGTCTACAGGGATCTAATTGATGCAGATTTCGATGATGAACTGACTGTATGAACTACTTTCGCGTAAATACGCCTTATCACTGATTTCTAACAAACAACAGAAAACTGATGACAATTGATGATGTAATATATCACCAGCAATCTAGTTATTGTAATTAATATTACTCATACTACCATTGCTACTCTTCCTACTAAATCGCTGTCATGAGTTTGTTCAAATATCATCCATTGAATATTGAACAGACAGTTGTGCATATTTGAGGTGACCTTAATACGAAACAAAAGAAAATGGAGTGATATATACATATATATATATATATCTTTTCTGAAAAAGTTACTTTTTGAATAATACAAAAACAGACTAAATTTTGATTCAACTAAAAATATGTACACATTATTATATTATTATTATTATTATTTTCTTTTCAGTTTTTGACCAAAAAATGCTCTTTTTTTCTCTCTTTATCCTATTAATATTATTTGTTTTAATTTTTGTACCATAACTGAAAGGTGTAAATAACTGAAGAGAGTGTATATATATATTTGAATAAAAAAGATGTCATTAATATTGAACACATTGAATATTTCAAGTTATGTATGTGCATTTAAGAACAATGGAAAAAAAACTTATTTTCATCATTCTCTCTAACTGAAAATCACAACAACAACAAAAAAAATAAATTTATTTAATGATTAATTTATACTAAAATGTAGAGAATAGATTTAGTTGTTCTCTTTTTCTGTTACTGAAACCACTAATGTTGTTAATTATCATTTGAATTTCCCGGTTAACTAATTTCAGTTCCTCGGTGACAACATCACCGAAATCATAACACAAGGCTTGAAGAATGCAGTTAAAAGAGCTTAGTATGCAGCAGAGGTACGTTGTCTCTTCAAAACCCCCCCTATTCTATGTTCTAGAAATAAGGATAAACTACCTAATTTTGCCTCTTCTATGTGTATCTGCCAATTTGACTGCAGCTGGGGAGCCAGCTACATTGGGCGTACAATTAGGCAGGTTCATCATCGTATTTCCGAACATCATCCAGCATGGTTAAGCAAGGGACAAACAAGATCTATTCGTAGCTCTATTTTAGCACACCCTGTTGATACTGAGCACAAGGTTGATGTGAATACTGCATTTAGAATTATTTATCGCATTCCGACTAATCTTAACTTTGCTCTAAGAGTTCGTCTTCTACAGACAGCTGAAGCAATTGGAATCCACCAGAAGAAAGCAAGCCTGTGTTCTGAAGAAATTTGTACAGCCACTTTCCTTACCGTGGCCATCGTTACAAGAATGCATAAACAGGACTACGTCGCCCCCCTCCTCCTCCCCCTAAACCTATTAAATTATAATTGTCCAAATTATTTTATTTTTATTTTGACCACTTCATCTTTAATTACGTGTTATCCTTGTGAAATTAATTTATTCTAACCATTTCTACCTTTTAAATGTGTATTGATTTTCTGCGTTAATTATCAACCCATTGACATTTTGACACTGTTTAATTATTGTTAACAAACATATCTGTGCCACTTGATTGGTAAACTGTTGTGCATTGTAATAAAAATGCTATAGATATATATTAGAGTTGAGTCAGAGATGAGGATCTAATTGAAAAGTAAATATTTCTTCGCTCAATCTTTCTGTTTTCTAAATGTCTGAATGGGGATTTTTTCTATAACTGATTTCATTCAATGTTCAACCTCTGTTGATGTATCATGGAAAGTTTTTAAGATACCTTGAAGTTAACCGTTTAATATTATTTGACTAGTGATGATTAAGCGTGATAGAATCCAGGATAAACGTTTCAATAAACTAACAAGACCTAAATAAGATTATGGCCGTGGCTCTACGACCATACTGTTAAAGGTAACTAATATTATCTTATTTTTATTACTATTCCCTTAGATTCCAAGCGGAATATAGGACTCTTCAGTAGCACATCTCCAGTTCATCCGCTTCAGTTAGCTCCACAGTTGCCTCGAAGTCTTCACCTCCTCTTCATGCTACTCTCGGAGTCATGTCGGAATCGTACTCTTCTTTACGGGTTACAATCCAGAAATGGTCTAGCGCGTGATTTCGATCAACAGTCGCCTCAGGGTGTACTCAATCCACATCCATTCCATTCTGTGTGTGTATTTGTTAGCCAATATAGGCTGGTCTCCAGACTTCCCTAAGGTTTAGTCCTTTGTGACCATTTGATCTTCGTTACCAGAACAAAGGTAGGCAACTGTTGATGAAAGTTTGCTTTTGGTGACACGCGCACGCCAAGTCTCTGAAACATATAGAAAAACTGATTGAATTAACATTGGTGTTGAAAATCTAAACTTTGTTCCCTATCTACACTGATTTCAGAGTGATGGATGTGTGACTTGTCTTTTCCGATTCCAGTTTTGACAATCTCATCCATCCCGCCTGCAGCTGAAATGATGCCAAACAAATATGTGGAAGTAGTGTTGGCGAAGTCCGACAATAGCGTTCCACGGGTGCAAACTCTCCAATGACTTTGAACGCATGTTAGTCGTCGACTAACTGCACATGTCATTATCATAGCTGAAATGTCAACGCTATTCACCATATAAGCAGCAAATTTCACCCCGATCATGTTTTTAAGTACTCTTTGGACAATGTGTTAATAGATCGTTAAGGTTAGGATTAGGGTTAAGGTTAGTACTGGGGTTAGGGTTAGGATCAGTGGCATAATTAGGATTAGGGTTAGGATAAGAGTTGCAATTACGGTTAAGATTAAGGTTAGGGTAATGATTAGGAATAGATTTAGAAGTGATGTCATTTATTTTAATTTGTTTTATTATCCACATTACTGGAAACCATACTAATTCAACCGAAGCATTTTGGAGAAGACTGCACAACAGGATAAGAGAGATAAACGATTCATGAAAACAGCTCATCTTCAGTCACTTCAGTGAATACATGTACAAAAACTAGTCTAACTTAGCAACTCTGATACTCCTCATTATAATTGGGACGCATTTTTAAGTCATGTCAGAGAAAGATACCCCGTTTAATGTGTTGTCATGCACTTTCTTGTAAATACACGTCATTTTTCATGCAAAATGCCTCATTTTTATGATTGGCCAGCTCAAGGCCACCCATGCGTTCGTATCCCTTAGGACGCTATTGCTGAATTTAGCCTAAAGTGTCCGTGTTCGCTTGAAATCCTGCCTTCTCTGTCTGCCTCTTCTTCAAACGGTCGGTTTTCGTCTGTATATCTTTGAGTTTGTCCGATATTAGATAGAATTCATCCAAAAATTGATAATTTTTTTCGAGACAAGACCATCACTTCATTGAAGAGTTCCTTTTCAGCGGCAAATTCATTTTCACAGCTTTGCAATTGCAAGTAAAGATGGTTATTTTGCATGTGTGTGTACATTAACTTTGTCAAACGAAAGTACAATTAGTAATTTTTTTGATGAAGTTACATTAATGTATACATACATTCAAAATAACCTATATGTATTTGCGATTGTGCAAATATGAAATTGAATTCGCCGTAAAAAGGCTCTTCACTGAACTATTCACCTTCTCTGTATTAATGTTTGGAAAGGGAATTTTCATAAAAACTAAAAAGTAGCAAAGATCCTTCTACAGTGAAGGAACTCCATAGGTTTCTATGGTACTCTGTCAAACTCGCGGTAGCCAATGCGAAATTGTTTCAATGATTGTATCACTAATCGTAAATATCCGACATGATTTTGGAAAGCACTGTGAAGAAATCTTATATATCCTGACACAAAGTCCCTCCGACGTCATGCACTGAATTTGACCCACTCCATCAAAGCACGTATTCCAGAACTGCAACGCAATATTTCACAAAAGTCTCCGACCTTCCACGATTTCCTACCAAGTGAAATCCAGAGTTTTACAGAATACGCCACTATAGTCACTGAAAAATGGTCACAGTCTGCTACTATAACCCAACACATGAAAAGCCTCAAATATATCAAAGCACACAAAAAGTTTTCTGATGACCCTACAAAATTCGTATTTAACTACTCTTCATTTGTTTTATCCAACTTGCAGTTAGAAGTTCTAACCATGGGTCCAAAACTTTGCGACATCCACCTGAATGCCAACAGATGTCATACAATTTGAAAACTTAATTACCCAAACAAATGATTTAACAGCAATCTCTGAACAGGAATTACAGTCATTCAAATCAACAATAATCTACTGAATACAAGACTAAAGGTCTACAACCACCTAACACAGTAGCACGGAGAAGAATTAAAAAATATACAACAGCTTGTTTTTGTTTCCAAGCCTAATTGCCTAATTATTCTATAAATATTTATGAACTGTCAAATATTGATCACAGTTCATTTCAATTATTATTCTATAAATAGTCACTGTTTGTAACTCTTAATTAGTTAAATCATTCCAGACTAATGTTACTTTTACTTCCTGCCGATTACTCCTTGTGGTCGTGGAAAATTATGTTCAAATCTTTAATGTAATGTAATTCATATTTTTCATCGTTCAGGTTGTAACCAGTTGAGAAGAATCCTCGAAATGATAAAAGATGAGCTCATATTATTCTGGTACAATTGTTGTTCTTGCTTTGTTCAAGTTTATTAATGGGAAGAATTGCACGAGGAATTAAATCAATTGAAACACAACAAAGAACTTCTAGTTACCCGTCCAGATAAAGAAGCTGGTGTAGTCCTTATTACAGAAAGGACTTTATAGAGAGAATGAGTAAAAAATAGAACAGAACAGATCGACAAACAGCTAACTGATGTCCTCAAAAGAATGAAAACCTAACAGTTAATCAGTCATGAAGTTTATGATCAAATTCGACAGACAAGATCAATAATACCAAGACTATACGGCTTACCAAAGATACATGAAGCCAACTTCCCACTGAGTCCAATTTTAGATATGTCAGGTTCCCCATAACACTGAATAGCGAAATGGTTAGCTGACATCTTAGAACCTGTAAGGAAATAGATTCACTTCATGACACCTTTCATTTCGTCAACTGTATGCAAGATATCAACGTAATCAACAAAAATATGCTTTCTCTTGACATAGAGTCACTATTTACCAACGTCCCACTCACAGAGACTGTCTGTAACATTTGTCTATACATATGGACGAGAACCAGTTAAACATCGGATTACCGATAACTTGTTTAAAAGAACTACTATTGAGATGTACACTTAATGTACAATTCGCTTTCAACAATGTTATTTACAGAAAACAAGATGGGGTCGCAGTGCGATCTCCACTAGGCCCATTGCTAGCAGACTGCTTCATAGCAAACCTCGAGAATGGCCCACTCAAATCAACTATTAATAATTTCAAATTGTATGCTAGATATGTGGACGACGTCTTTATTAACATCTGTGATGATGGTCACGATCTTAATCAATTACTACAAATATTCAACATCCGCCATTAAGCTACAAAGTTTACTCTTGAAATAGAAAATGGATCTAAAATTCCTTTTCCTGATGTTGAACTTACAAGGAGAGCTGATGGAACTTTAAGAAGGTTCATCCATAGGAAATCCACGTGGAACGGCTAACTGACAAGCTTCTACAGCTGGGTACCAATCAGTCTGAAAAGAAACCTAATTAGACCTCCTGCTATTCGCGTCCGACGCATCTGCAGCTGTGACACCCTGGAAGAACAACTACACATCCTGAAAGAAATCTTCATACAAAACGGATATCCACTAAGATTCATAGATAAAACCATCAAACAGAACATCCAAAAGTAATAAACATCATCCGTGCCAAAAAAGATACTTTATATGAACTTTGACTTCAAAGGTGACCCACTCAGTTATGCCCTTAGGAGGAGAATTTCCATTTCCTCAAGAAGAACTTTCTTCGCAGAATCACTGATAGTAGTGTGCTCCAGTAGCCCGCTATTCTGCAGAATCTCATAGGACAAGATCCCGCACCTGATCACTTCTATATATATACATATATATCAGTTCACCTGTTGCTGTGGAGCCAGTCAAGGACATAGATCGTTCGACGCGAATCCTGTCAAAAAGGGTCAAAGAACACTATCCAGCGTGACTGCAGAAAGGAAACAGTGACCATATAAGGAGTGCAATAATCGAGCATCTCGTCAACACTGGTCATTCCATCTCAACAAATGCCTCCTTCAAAGTGATTTACAAAGTGAAGAACAACCTACCAAAGACAATAGGTTTCCGTCTTCCTTGCATTGCAGAAGCCTTGGCCATTCAGTTGGAAGAAGCAGAACTATACATACGAAACAAAATTATTCAGCCACTTTTACTATCATGGTGACAACTCTGGTGATTTGAATTAACTTTTGACTGTATGTTTATTTTTCCAAATGCCTAAGACTCTTGCGTAATTCTGTCTTAGTTTAGGACTCTTCAGCACAAGGCACCCACCGAAATTCGAGTAAATGGACTCTCAGTGGCTTAATGGTCTACGAGGTTGCTTTGTAACCAGAACCTCATGGGTTCGAACCTCAGTGGGTGCGTACTGGTGAAGAGTCCCAAACTAGGACGAAACAGCTGTCCAGTACTCCCTGTTGTTTTTCCAATGCTTCTCTAACCAATGTCAGCTCATGTTGAAATTGCGTAACCAATCAATCAAATCTCTACAAACCAATACTTGAAGAAATGGTTTTCTCGGTCGGTTTTTGCTCAAATGCACATCGATGGGTGTCTTTGGTGATGATATCAACGGCCAGAACAATACAGCTTGTCCAGTAGTATTTCTTTCAACTGCTACGATTTTATCGTCACGCCAATCTTGACACTTTTTTTCTAATTCTGTGTAAGTTGAATAAGAATTTTTTATTATGAAATCACGAAATGAAAAACTATCATCTCTATACTGCAATTTTAATCATATTTCATCTGATGATATTATGTAAAAACAAAGAGTTGAAACTAAGTACTGCTACACGTTTTCAACAAATAGTTCTTTTTTATTACAGCTTGATGCCACACCGTATTTTCAGTACAAGTATGGAATTTTCAGCATGGATATCGGTAGCCAAAATTTTGCAGCCCGACCATAGATATCGGGTGTGCGTCGGCAGGTGATCGAACCCCGGACCATGTGCATGGTCGGCGAGAGTCCTAACCACTGTGCCACCGACGCACCCTGAGATCTGTGTTGACATCGATGCGATGTCCAGTATCGACCACCAAGTGTGACAGGATCGAGCTTTTTATGCAAACTTAAGTTTGGTCTGAGACGTCTTTTGATTACAATTGCTTCAGCAGTAAGTCGTAGTAGATTTGCTGTCCTTTGTATGTTTCAATATTTTGAAGAATTTGGAAATCTCGACAAAATGACCTGCATCCACATGGTGTCCAAACTCTTTCTTTCTTTTTGATCGAAATTTATCAAGAGAACCAAATGTATGAAATTACTATTGTTATTATTATTATTGTTTGACTCTGACACATACATACAGTAGTTAAATCTCTGTCTGGTCTGGATTCAACGTAGGACTTGGCACCGAAGTGCAGCAGTTCGAGTTGACACGTTCCAAATAGCACACAAAGGTAGACAAGAAGATGAGTGAAGAGAATCAATAGAGTTTTGACAAGTATAAGGGTGAAACAGAATGAGTAATGGTAGAAAGGAATATGAAATATTACAGAGACTGAATACATCTGCGTAAGCCATTGACAACGATTTTGAGCCATGTCACCTATTGTCTCCAGCCATTGATTCTTAGAGTCCCGAGGGCATAACTCGGAAGTCTGCATCTCCCTCCCTACCTGACTCAGTTTAACTGTCAAGGATTTCATGGATTGATTGATGCCATGTTTTGTTTGGCCACCACTTACTCTTTTCCAACCTGCACCTATATCAGCTAGTAATGCCCATCCGTCGGGGGAGGCGATGGTTAGGCATGCGCAGCACGTGACCTAGCCATCTCAATCTATGTAACTTTATAGCCTCTTCGATTGATTTCCCTCTTTGCCCAACACTCTACGCCTAACGTCAACATTACTTACCTTATTATACCACCTAACGTGAGAAAGAGATCGTAAACATCTGTGGTCAAAAACAGACAACCTTTTCATGTCTTCAGCTCGTATTGGCCATGCTTCAGAGCCATAGACAAGGACGGAGCCAACTGGTGAGCAGTACACACGTCCCTTGGTTGATAGCCGGATGTTACGCCTACGCCAGAGACGGTGTAAGTTAGTGAAAGCAGCTCAAGCTTTTTGGATCCGTGCTGAGATTTCGTCATCAATCAATCCGTTGGTGTTGATACAACTTCCCAAATAGGTGAAGTGGTCAACATGTTCTATTGTGTTGAGTGCTACTTATAATCCGATATAAGTAGTATATCAGAGACGAAGTAACAATATGTTTGGCACACTGGAAAGAGCAATCAAAGAAGAGAACCATGAGAAGAATGTTGCCATATGATGCAGAATCCAAGAAGCTATCGAATGTGACGATATTCGACCAATTCGTCAAGGATGTGGTAAATGATGTGCAAATGGCCGGTTGAGAATATGGTATACCAAATTTAGCTATGTACCATACGTTTCACCAAAGTAACATTCCTTTCAGCCTCCTCAGTCTTGTCTTCTTTACACTATCACTTCACTCCCTATCACTAAGCTAGGAGTTGACGTAGTCCAGTCCTACAGCAGCATCTTACATTTCGCAGGGGCGAATCGCGTGCCGAACATACGAAGATTGCTGCTCAAGGTGTTCAGAAGACTCTGCATTTTTGACTTATTCTGGCGAGCTCCGAATTCATTGAGTAGCGAAAGCTGCACAAAAGAAAACTTACGAAAAGTCTCCGCAAGGACAGTGAACAGTGGTGGGTGACAAAGGCGAAAGAGATGGAAACAGCATCGGCGATAGGCAACACTAGGCAACTCTTTAGACTCATCAGGGAAACGGGTGGGAGAAGGCAAATCATAAGTGAGACTATTTCTGAGAAAAATGGCTCCTTAATTAGCTCTCAGGATAGTAGTTGAATACACAATCAGCCAGCAAGCAAAAGATGATAAGCACAGAAATCGACTATTAAAATATACAAAACCGATGTGTAAGCGTGATTGATAGTAGTAGTGCAAAAGACTGACTGATAAAGTTTATTCATACAAAAGGGTAATACGTTGAAAATGACTATATTGATGATTTTATTCAACTTAGTTTAAGAAATAAACTTCAACAGAAGTGAACGTGTTCATCTACTTGATGTTTCAAAGAAGATTATGTAGTAATTAAGTCTATTTCGTGATTGAAAAGCTTCACACGTGTTCATTATATCAATCTTATTGTTCTACACAAAATTATAATATTTGGAGATATATAGAAGCAGATTATTAATTATTTCACTTGTAAACGTTTCAAAGTACTTATAACTCAAAAGATCATATGATATGATGAATGACATAAGGCGTGCTTTATTCTATGAAGTAAACGCTATTTGATCTGCTTGATATCATAATGAACAGTGTGGATAACAAGTAAAACAGTGTGATATTAGCTGGTAGTCATTCGGTATACTTTTTTTTTCCTTCACGTTCCCCAGTGGAACATAGGGCTTCAAGCTAGTGACTTGAAGTTTCTGTAGCAGTGTTTATTTTACAGGATGGGGTTGCTAGCCTCATGCCCAACCTTTCCTCTTCACCAGCATTATTTCTGCCTTAGTGAGGTAAAGGAGTGCGTCGGCCGAGGATCGAACCCCGGACGATGTGCATGGTCGGCGAGCGTACTAACCGCTGTGCCACCGACGTATTCGGTGTACACTACCAGCTAATGTGCATGATGCAAACACACTCACAGTGTTCATCACCTCAGTTACGAGACTGCTCAAAGATAACAATGCACTCCTGCGTCTGACTCCTACACCCTCTTTTTCACCCTACATATATATTATAGGTTCATTAAAAGTATGAGTTACAATAAACTATGATGGTAAATGTCAATATTATTGGAAGGACATGATGAAAATTTTTACACAAGCCATTAATATTAGTTCACACATATAATATAAAAAATAGCATAACGGGACTAGTTAGTTAGTCTATCAGCATGACCATAGTTTCTACAAATAGTGTACATAAATATAAATTTATCAATCACTCCTTGAGGACTCCACTTACTTTCTTCTGTGCTGCTGTCGTTTGTCTTCTTTTTCCTCTCTCTCTCTCTCACCATTTTGCTTTTTGTATGACTTTCTGAATGAGAAGGAAGAATGTAGATATTTGACCACTTACAACGACAAGTGACAAGTGTAAACATTGCTGATCCCTTATCCTACAACTGCCACCTCGTGAATTACCCATTACCTTCCTCCACAATACATTCTGGATTACCGTTGTGAAATATACCTTTATACCAGTGAAAAATCTCAATAACTATCTGTTCGGTGCCAACAAATCTCATTATTTAAGAAATAATGAACACACGCTGATGGTTGCATTTGAAATCTCACTAGCTCGCGTGATGATAATTTCCAGCTCCTACATGCTCCACTTGCCATTTTATTTTATTTTTTTTTTTTTTGATTTACAGCTTGATTTCCACACCGTATTTTCAGTACAAGTGTGGAACTTTCAGCATGGATATCGGTTGCCCAAATTCAGGCATACCATAGATATCGGGTATGCGCCGGCAGGGGTTCGAACCCCGGACCATGTGCATGGTCGGCGAGAGTCCTAACCACTGTGCCACCGACGCACAATTAATTCGTGATTATTCTGGTTCCTGGCCGCATATGGACTAAAAATTACCTACTGTTGTGACAATACTTCTTCGTATTTTACTACTGTGTTTCCCAGGACTTTATTCCCTTCTTAAAATAGCTTTTAATCAAGTGGTGACAAGCACTTACTCGAATATACGTGGCTCACTGGTTGACCATAGTTATCAGCATGAAACGGAATGAAGTTTGGATTGTCGCTCAACTTTGATGGTGACCTTAGTGAAGGGTTTACAAATTAACATTTATAAGAACCTGTTCTAATCGCTTGTACCATTATCGAACAATTTAGACATTTGAAAAGGTATTAATTTATGAGACTTCACGATTGTAATTTATAACATAACTGGTCGTGCCCTCAAAAATGGCATGCATTCCTTGTAAACTTACCCGTTTATACGAAATATAAATTATTATTATTGTAATTGATATGAGTAGATGGTATATTTTGGTGATCAGATCACAATCATCTTAATACTGACTGGATGGCTGTTTCAGTCGTTTGCGTCCCAGTGTAACAACACTTCATCAGGTTTGACTATGCTGTATTCATTATAGAGAAAATATTCATTCAGATATTTAGAAGACAAAAGAAAATTTCAGCAAAGTTTTCGACAAATTCTTCCTGTTGCTCTACCTATATATATATATATATATATATATATGCACAGATTATCATAGAGCAGTCCTTATTAACAATGCTAGGGTTTATTGTCGAACTAATATCGATTTGTCAAGATCAGTGGAATTACAGCTCACGAAAGATGCATAAGTTATAGGAAAAATTTAAATGTAATAGTAGATAAATTATCAAATAAAACTAAGGAAATCTCTACTACAAATTAAGGACCATTAAAACTTTGATGGTCAGGGTAAGGAGAGTGTCTGAGCCAACTTCTTATTTTGGATACATAGGTTAGGCTTCTTGACGAAGATTCCAATAGCCTCAGGAATGTGTAGTAGATGAACTCCTAAGGTGAAGTTAGGATTAGCTGGTATACGGTAGATGACTCTGAAGGCCTTGTCTACATTACATTTTTGTTCTGTATCTACAAGATGAGACAGTAAAGAACTATGAATGGACTTTGTTTGTCCCTTACTTAACCACTGTGAAGGATGGTGTTTGGAAATCCGACGATAAACACGCCTAGCTTTACGGCCTATGTAACTGGCTCCACAAAAGCAGTCAAATTGGTAGATAAACATAGAAGGGCTTAAATTTGGCAGTTTGTCTTTAACTCCCAACAGCAAAAGAGGAGTAGTTTCGAAGACACAGTATACTTTAACGGCACTGAGTGCTCAATTTACCACATTCCTTAGGCGCTGTGTTGATATCTCATTGATGTTATCCTTGAGGAATTGAAGTTGTAAGAACAAGGCCTTTATTGGTTTATATTCATATCGATGAATTTCTCTGGGTAGCCATTCTCACTGAGCAACTGTTTAATAATACAAAGCTCTTCATTAAGACATCCGATAAGGTAGATTGCTCTTGCTCTGTGGACCAAGCACTTTATTAGATTGCATTTGTATTTCACAAACTCTCTCTCTCTCAAGAGATCCATCCACCTGAAACGTACATGGAACGGACAACTAACTAATTTTTATAGTTGGGTGCCTATTTATAGGAAAAGGAACATAAATCATTCACTCTACTTTAGCATAAGACACATTTGTATTTCTGATTGCGTTGACTCAGAACTTGACTTCCTAAAAGCCACACTTGTAGAGAACGGTTACCCGAACTGACTGATTGACAGTAACACTACAGATAAGCAGTCTAAACTGGTCACTGACTCAGTTCCAAAGAAAGCCTTATTCATGAACTTGGAATTCAAAGGCGAACAAGCTTCAGATATGCTCAAAAAACGTCTCTCTAAAGCAGTCAGTAAGACATTCTTTGCAGAAAAATTACATATGACGTTCACCAGCCGCAATTTGTTCTCAACCTCTGTAAAAGATAAGCTCCCTCATCTGGCCGCCTCCATGTGCATCTGTCAGTTTACCTGCTCTTATGAAGCAAGGTACATTGGCTGTAGCCAGAGGACGCTTTCCACACGGATACGAGAACATATTCTGGCATGGTTTTATAAGAGAGAAAGGAAGTGTGTGCAAAGCTCTATTCTGGAATACCTGATCGACTTCTGCCACTCTGTCAACCCTGACCATGATTTTAAGATCATATACAGAATCCATGCTAACTTCCTTCATTTTCTTCGTTACAGACTTCTAAAGATAGCTGAGGCTTTGGCAATTCATGACTTTAAGCCAGACCTTTGTGTACAAAAGAAGTGTGTACAATCCTTATTTCTGCCTTGGTCGTAGAGGGATAGACATCTATTTATTTTGATAGCGCTATTAGAAGACGGAGATTATCTGAAAAATGTGATGTATTTGCGCTATGCATTTCGAACAATCTGATCACACATTTACTTGTCAAGTCAATATATATATGGAAAAGTTAAATTAAACAAGGTGACAAAAAAGAATTAAGAATAATTAACACAAACGTTTGGTAATCCAATCAAATGAGGATTACCAAGGTAGGTTAAGAGTAATAACAAACACAGTAAAGAAAGACCACATCTCGAAAAGACAGCTTCAGTACCAAAGAAAGACTTCGGTCAGCCATCAAGTGCACATTCTACGCCGCATCTGCTTTTTTTTCTCACTTGCCAAACATTTTCGATCCCAGTACCTACGATTAAAGGACGAAATTCTATGGACTCTGCTTCAAACTGTATCTACAAGTTCACCTTCACCTGCGGTGACACTTATATAGGTAGAACCAACAGAATGTTCCAATGTCGTCGAAAAGAACATGTTCCAAAATGGCTACTAAATCATATAGAAAATCCCAATGCAATTAATCTGAATAGAAATCCAGCATCATCCATTGCAAAGCACTTATTAATGTCAGGTCACAAAATCAATATTAATGACTTTCACAATTATTTCACATAACTCTAATTCAAGGTTATTGAAGGTGATGGAAGCACTTTGGATTAATCACATACAGCCTAAACTGTGTTTACAAAAAACAACAGACTTCAATCTTCACCTACGGTGGACTACATGACCTTTTAAATATGATTGGTCATCAGTATGTACTTTTGATTTATTTAACTGAGTAATTGTCATGAACTTTATTTTATTATTGTTAACCATGTTAATTGTAAAGTGGTTGTAAAGAAACTACGAAATGATATCATCTTGCGAAATTTGTCTTCTGAATACCTTAATAACAAACTGTTTTTGAATACACAAGGGGGACTTAAGTTTATGAATAGCTATAGTCTCAGTGTATTTCAATAAACGCCCTTGACCTTTTTTATAGATGACCTTAAAAGCTGAGTTAACATCAACCTTATGGTTCATCTCGATTAGATGTTTAGCGATAGACGAAGTTGGTAGTCTGACACCTGCATCTATTGGCTTGTCACAGTTCATTTGTTTTTCTAACCATTTTGGGATATGCTCTCCCATGCTCACGTGCAAAGCGCGATTACTCCTCCCTATGTATGTGTGTCCATACACACACATGAAAATTGGTAAATTGTGTGGGATGTGACATAATCACTTGTGCACTTTTGAGGTTTGCAGTCAAGCATATTTTTAGCTTTTTCCACAATTACAAGCCGGGCTGCATACTAGGTTCTACAGATGATCGAATTCAACCTTTGTCTCAAAATCCTACTGTTTATTTCCCCGTTTTATGGTAATTTGATGAAAACTTTCTTTGTACGTTTAGAGATTAGTTGACTTCGACACCTGTTTAAAAATTTTAAAGGATATCCGTTTTCAATAAGTGTATCCATCAATATTTCGTTTTCTTTGTCTATAACATCAGCCGTGCAAATACGCTGAATCCTCTTAAATAGACACTTCACCAAGCCTCTCTTATACTGTAATGGAAAGAAGCTGTGAAAATTAAGGTATTGCCCGGTTGAAGTGGGCTTTCTGTAGATACACCGTCTTACTGAGCCATCATCTCTTCGACTCAGAAGTATGTTTAAAAATGCAAGCCGGTTGCGACTTTCTTCCTCGCATGTAAGACTTATATGATTCTGTACAGAGTTAAGTCTGTCTAATAGACGACTCGCATCTTCATGGTCGTCGCATATCAAAATGATATCATCTATATATCTCTTATAGAAGGGCAATTTAGAAAATAAATCAAAGGAAAAGTTTTTAACATAAGACATGTAGACGTCCGCCAACAGAGGTCCTAATGGACTCCCCATAGCAACGCCATCCACATGTCGAAAATGTTCACCGTCAAACGGTATCAAAATTTATAAAAGGGACAAGTTGTTTTAAATCTATTTATTTTGTTTATTTATTATTTCTATGCACCTTTTCATTTTTACTACGATTATTATTAGTAGTATTCTCATTCTGAATTGTCTCCGCTTCTCGCACTTGTCATTCTAAATCCAAAATTATTATTATTTTGTTTACAAAATGTTGAATTCTACCGTATCGAATTTCACGCCATATTATGTTGTTGCTATACATCCTCGTCTCTGAGTAGCTCCTCAGCTTTCTTGGTGTATTCTTCTCTGTCCATGACTACTGTTGTTCTTCCTTTGTCGGCTGGTAGAATGACGATGTCTTTTCTATTTTTCAGCTTTTTGAGGGCCTTTAGTTCTTCAGAGTTGAGTTGTGTGTGTTGTTTTTTCTGTTTGACCATTGGTACAATTGTTTGGCGTATCGCTTCCTGTGTTTCCTCCTTTAAGTTTGATGATCTGAGTAGTGATTCAAGAGCAGCGAAGAAATCAGTTTTCGAGGCATCTCCGGTGTTGTAGTCTAATCCTTTTTGTAGTAGTTGTTGTTCCGTTTTTGATAGTGGTTGTATTGATAGGCTGACTATGCAGTCAATAGGTGTATTGTCTGGTTGTTGTTTTCTAATCTTGGCTAGCTTGGTTTTCAGGACTCTTCGTCTTTGTTCTCTGTGTTTTCTACTTGACAATGTAATTGCGGTGATCAACGTTGACAGATGTTCCTGGTTGAGGGTTTTCTCTAGTTTTTCTTTTTGTACATCTATTATTTGTTGATATTTGTTGATCCGATAATGTGCGTCTGAAATCATTAATTTGACCATTCGTCTTCCACATTGTTAGGCCAATTTCCATCCCATTGGGCAGTTGACTGGTGGTTTGTATCTTACACTGGTTGGTAGGTTTTGATGACGAAGGCACTCATGGAGAAAGAATAATTGTTCTCTGGTGGATCCTTGTCTTTTGGCGAAGTCTTCCCACTTTCGAACAGAGAGAAGCGTGTCCCGCTCGTAAGATTTAGATATGACGAGATTTGCACTAAAGTCAATCCTTTGAAATCACCGCAAAATCTTCTCAATTATCTTTATCAAATAGCTGTATGATTAAAAGTGAACGGATAAAAAATAATGAAACTCAATGTGTCGTACTTATTGATATAAGTAGTGAGAAATTAGTCACATTAAACGAGTGTAATATTTCATTTGGTTTTTCGTGTCACATCTGTCTGGTAAAGCAAACCCACCGACTGATATGAGCACTTTCCTCCTACTTCTAATACTGCATTATTATTAGTATTATTATTCCCCTGTATTCCGAGTGGTACACAGAGCTCAAACAGTACATTTCTATGTTGTATATATATATATATATACGATTGTACACCTTGATAATAAATTCATTGTTGACAAGCGTCTCTTCGCTGAATATTGTGTTCTTAGTGCTACGATAGGAATTTTTTAAATCATGGACAATTCCCACTGTAACATATAGAAAATCAAAACAAATGATTCAGTGAAGAGACTCTTTTCAACGAAGAGACTCTTTTACCCGAATCCCTACGTACCCGACTCATCTGCATTGCTGAAGCTTTGGCCATGGTAATAGAAAAGCCAGATCTCTGTGTACAGAAAAAGTTCGTTCAACCCCTCCAACTTTCATGGTCTTAATCCCTCTATGCTAAAGTATGGTAATCCCCAATCATATTTTGGCTCTACCAATTTTTCATTTTTCATTTTTGTCTATTCAATTTGTATACTGTTCCTTTATCACGTCAATTGTTACTATTACTATTCTCACTTTGAACTGTCCCCGGTATTATTTCAATTGTTCCACTTGTCATTCTAAATCAATTCCTTTTTAAAACATCAAATTCTATGCTATTAAATTTCACACAATATTACGTAACGTTTTTATTTTATTCGACTTGTCTACTAATCCTATAAGTGCACACCCTTTTTCAAGTTCTATCCATCCTATGAATTATTCTATAGAGATGACATTTATTTCCTTTGCCACTTGACATTTAACTACGATTATAATCACAAACATTTTAATTTTAATTGCATTTCATATCATTATCATTATTATTATTTTATGCATTCACACCTATGGTTCAATTCCCTCACTGGATATAACTTCTTAAAAACCACATATCTATACGATTGTGCAGCTTAATGATAAATTCGTTGGAAAGAGTCTCTTCCCTGAATCACTTGTTTTGATTTTCTATATGTAACAATGGGAATTATTAAACATGTCGATATGTCCACAGGTGAAAACTCAGAGACTCTGAATTGAAAATGAGAGTAATAAGATAAGGCTGCCCACTACTAATGCACCGACGATTTGTGTCTAATGTCACGTAACTTCAAAGACTCACAGGCAAAAACCAACAGTTTAGCAAAAAAGAGCGGCAAAGACAAAACTTCAAGTGAAGATAGTGAAGACGGAGGTGATGATACTAAACAACCAACAACAAAAGCAACCAGTAGCAATCGATGCCAGTGGAAGAAATTCAAAACTGGTCACTTCCTTCACTTATCTAGGAAGCATTGTTTCAACTACAGAGAGGAACCGATAAGGTTGTCAAAATTAGAAACAGAAAAGCACGATATAACATCATCACTCTGAAATAATTGTGCAAATCTTTTACCCTCGGTGAGCACAAAGACGAAGATTCAGATTTTCCACACTAATGTCATATCAGTTAGTGCTTCTGTATGGGTCTCAGTCTTGGTGCGTTACGATAAGCATTTCCAACAGGCTGCCAGTGAAATTTTATCAACAGCTGCCTTCACTGGATGTATGAATATCTGGGAACGAATCAGTCAAAAACCTTTTGCTCAACAAATGTATCGAAGATAATTTGATGTGGATTAGACACACGCTGAGGAGGTTTTGGGTAACATCTCCAACCATGACAGCCCTTAAGTGGGACACTAGTGGGAAATGACGATTTGGACATAGGTCCGAGGTCCGACATGGAGGAGATCGTGTAAGGTGGAAATGAACGACTATGGTGAGTCGTGACGCCGGTTACAGAGGACTGCAGAGAACAGGACAACATAGAAATGTACTGTTTGAGCTCTGTGTACCACTCGGAATACAGGGGAATAATAATACTAATAATAATGCAGTATTAGAAGTAGGAGGAAAGTGCTCATATCAGTCGGTGGGTTTGCTTTACCAGACAGATGTGACACGAAAAACCAAATGAAATATTACACTCGTTTAATATGACTAATTTCTCACTACTTATATCAATAAGTACGACACATTGAGTTTCATTATTTTTTATCCGTTCACTTTTAATCATACAGCTATTTGATAAAGATAATTGAGAAGATTTTGCGGTGATTTCAAAGGATTGACTTTAGTGCAAATCTCGTCATATCTAAATCTTACGAGCGGGACACGCTTCTCTCTGTTCGAAAGTGGGAAGACTTCGCCAAAAGACAAGGATCCACCAGAGAACAATTATTCTTTCTCCATGAGTGCCTTCGTCATCAAAACCTACCAACCAGTGTAAGATACAAACCACCAGTCAACTGCCCAATGGGATGGAAATTGGCCTAACAATGTGGAAGACGAATGGTCAAATTAATGATTTCAGACGCACATTATCGGATCAACAAATATCAACAAATAATAGATGTACAAAAAGAAAAACTAGAGAAAACCCTCAACCGGGAACACCTGTCAACGCTGATCACCGCAATTGCATTGTCAAGTAGAAAACACAGAGAACAAAGACGAAGAGTCCTGAAAACCAAGCTAGCCAAGATTAGAAAACAACAACCAGACAATACACCTATTGACTGCGTAGTCAACCTATCGAAACAACCACTATCAAAAATGGAACAACAACTACTACAAAAAGGATTAGACAACAACACCGGAGATGCCTCGAAAACTGATTTCTTCGCTGCCTTTGAATCATTACTCAAATCATCAAACTTGAAAGAGGAAACACAGGAAGCGATACGCCAAAAAATTGTACCAATGGTCAAACAGAAAAAACAACACACACAACTCAACTCTGAAGAACTAAAGGCCCTCAAAAACCTGAAAAATAGGAATAAAATCGTCGTTCTAGCAGCCGACACAGGAAGAACAACAGTAGTCATGGACAGAGAAGAATACACTAAGAAAGCTGAAGAACTACACAAAGACGAGGATGTGTATCAACAACTCCCAACAAATCCCATACAAACATTGGACAACCGCATCCAAAGGTCCTTAAACAAGCTCACCGAAACTGGACAGATCACAAAACAAGACCAATGGTGAATGAAATCCAGTGGACCAGTCCTACCCCGATTCTACGGCAAACCGAAAATACACAAGCCAAATATCCCGTTACGACCAATCGTATCACTCCCAGGAACTCCAACATATAACTTATCCAAAGAACTATACAGAAAACTGAAACACCTAACGGAATCTTGTGATCACTCCATCAACTCTCCTATCCAATTTCTAGAGAAAATTAAAGGCATCCAAATAGACAAACAAAAAATAATGATATCCTTCGACGTCACAGCATTATATACCTCAGTCGGACAAAAACTAGCAAAAGAAACCATGGAGCAATTACTCAGCTACGACGAACACCTCCCACAACAATCAAAAATGCAACACACAAGCTGGATGGAATGCATAAACCTATGTCTAACAACGTACTTCCAATTCAACGGCCAAATATATGAACAAGTCAAAGGAACACCTATGGGATCGCCAGTATCAGGTTTGATTGCAGAAGCAGTGATGCATAGGCTCGAGAACATAATTCTACCAAAGATCAAACCCAAGATTTGGATACGTTACGTAGACGACACATTTGTAATTATCAAAAGAAACGAGTTAGATAAAGCTCATAACCTGATAAACAACGTCTTCAACGACATCAAATTCACAAGAGAAGAGGAATCAGAAAACCAAATCCCATTTTTGGACATCTTAGTCAAGCGAACAACCACAGGGGAATTAGAAACTCAAGTCTATAGAAAATCAACTCACACAGACCAAATCCTGAATTACAACAGCAACAATCCAATAGCACACAAGAGGAATTGCATACAAACACCATTCAAGAAGGCCAGGACTCATTGCAGCACTCCCACCTTAAGGAAAATTGAAGAAAAATATCTCAGGGATGTCTTCCAAAATAGTGGATATCCACGAAATTTCATCAAAAGACATATACCCCCAAACCAACCTGTGAAACCAAAAGCCCCTAAGGAAAGCACAAAGAAAATCGCCTTACCATATATAAAGGATATTTCAGAAATCACTGGAAGACTCTTCAAACCTGTAGGAATTGACGTCGCACACAAACCAACAAAATCACTTCACTCAACTCTATGTCAACCCATAGACTCAGCAGCGAAAGAAGATAAAACCAACATCATCTACAAAATAGATTGTAACAACTGCGAAAAACACTACATTGGCCAAAGTGGACGTCCCCTTCGTCTTCGTATCCACGAACATAAGCTAGCCGTCAAAAGACATGATATCCACTCCCTCATATCACTACATACAGACAACCACGGGCATCAATTCGATTGGGACAATGTTCAAATATTAGACAGAGGAAACAACAAGAATGCTAGAGAATTTTTAGAAGCTTGGCATTCCAGTGAATCATCAATCAATAGACACATCGAGATTGACAAAATTTATCAACCAATAAGAAAGAAACCTCACACACAAAGGGTCAAAGTTCAAGTCAAAGAAACAATCAGTTCCAATACAAGTAGCCTAGAAGGTGTGAAAACGCACAAAAACAGCCAATCACGTTCAAGATCACCGGGAGAGATGATTAATAAACTCGTGGAGAAATCTAAAAGATGTCACCTAGTAGGGTGATGAAAGCTTCGCAAATTAACTATCCAGCTCAGAGAACACAACCACATCAAAATCATCTACCTGAGCTACAAATCTTCTCCATCATATCTAAATCTCGTCATGGATAGATATCACTTAAAGAACTACTGAATATCACTCAGCATGATTTCAGGGCGAAGCGGATATTAGCTGAGATTTACGGATCATTGAATTTCGACCTAGTGGCCTAATACTCAATAAATTGTGCTCGAAAGTTGTTACATTTAGCCGTATGAATATTGTTTGAGAATACGATTTAAATAAGTAGTTGCGTATTTTCGGTAAATTCTTATCAGGTTTTCTACAGTCGCATAATAAAATATCAAACATAGACATTTGAAACAAATGTGGAGCAAGTATTCATTTTTTAGGGATTTGATTGAATGGTTACAGAATTTCATCATGAGCTGACTTCGATTAGCGAACCATTGGAAAACAAACAAGGAGTAATGGACAACTGTTTCGTGCTAGTTTGGGACTCTTTAGCACTACGTACCCATCACCACAGGGTTTCGAACCCAAGACCTTGAGGTTACAAAGCAAGCTCGTAGATCAGAGAATGTAAGTAGAATTATAGTGATAATAAACTGTGGAACTAAGATTTAAATATCCAACTATAACACAGTATGATATTGATAATGAATTTAGAGAAACACATAAAAATAATATTTACAGTCATTGGGTGTCGAGGTTGAAGGTAATAAGAAGGTGAGCGAGACAGAACAAACTTTATCTGAAGGCAAAGATTGGATTGATAAAGTTTTATGGCGGCTGTCTCAACTATACTTTGCCGTCGAAGGCGTACAAGCTTAGAGGTGGTAGCTTGTATAGAATTATAATGGGTGAGTTTTTAAACGATCTTATGATCTGTATCCCTAAGGTGTGCCAGTATGGAACTCTTGACTGACTTTATGACTCCTGTACCTAACAACGTTGAACAATACTCTAAAATACAACGATGAACTTGCTGAGTCCTTCTGTCTATGTAACTGTCTCAACAAAACCAGTCAAGTTTAAAAATGCACATTGAGGTGTCCAGCCAGATTCGATAGTCTATCCTTCACCTGCATTGAAATTATGCAAAAAGTGATTAGTTTTAAATATAATGTTGCGGCTAAAAATGTACTAGCTATTATTTTCCTGAGTTCCGATACCAGCAGTTCAGTGATCGCATCTCCTTCCAACGATAAACTTATGAACATATACGTGTCTTCAGAACAGTTTTGCAAGCACTTCTCTCTAACCTTCATCATCATAGAGACTTTAATAAATTTTTCCGCATCTCCATTCTCATACAATGAATTTTCTCTTTTTCCTCATTTCCTCGTCAAGTGTGTTGATTGTACAGATTTCTCTCTTCTGTTGCTTTGTGTGCTACATGGAGTGTGGCTACTTGAACTGCTGCACATCGGTGTAAAGTTCTACTTCGAAAACAGGTAGACAGACAGATTTCTCTAACACAAAACGAGAGGGAACTGATGAGATTTCATTTGTCAGCAAGAGGAACAAACGACCTGAAATGGGTGTATGAGTCAACCCATGATTTTTTCTGGAAAATTTCTTCACTCAATACCGCCATCTTGCCTTCTCGTTAGTAGGATATCAAGAAATAATAAACAATAATAATAATTTGCTTTATTCCAAAACAGTACTTGTGATACAGAATGGAATTCTCAGCATTTTTACTACAGTATTGCATCCAGTTAGTACATTATCAATAAATAGAATTCTACAAAGATTAAGGAAATCTCAGTTCATTATTACAACAACACATTGGCATGTCGGTAGCAAAGGTAAGGCTGAAACAGTGTTTGAAGGTGTTAGAAAAGTGGGAGCTGTCTTATTAACTGGCGTAAGCGAGAGAAAGAAACAAAGCACCACATAACGGAAAAAGAAGAGAGAGAAAAGGAAAAGAAAGAAAGAAAATGTTGTACCTATAAATGATGTGGGTTGGAAAGACGAGGTCCAGTTGTACTACTGACTATTTAATGAATTATAGGTGTCACGCCTAATGCTTTCTTTATCACACAGAACACGAGCTAAGTAGGGTATGGTTGAGTTTTTGTACTTGCTGGTGCTAGCATATAGTTTTCTATATAGGCTTCTGGTTTTTTGCCTGATGAGATACAAGGGGAGAGTTGTGAGTGAAGAGGGTGGTGTGAGTTAGATAAAATGGACTTAGCCCATTTTTCACATGAGTCCATGTGCCTGTCAACCAGAGTATTAACAAGCTGGTTCAGTGGCACGTTGCTTACCCTGCTGACAACCTTTAACATCCTGAGTAATACGTTTTAGTCTTTCTTCAGTAGCCCTGGAAAAACTAAGGGGGAACAATGGAGAATAATAGGCAGAATGCGAGAATTAACGAATTGTAGGAGTAAGGGTTGGGTTATACCAGAATATTTTAACTCCTTGATGTAGAAGGTAAGATGAAATATTTTCTTAGAAATCGCCAAGATATGAGACGACCAGGAGAGATCAGCAGATAGAATGACACCTAGGTATTTAATTTCCGATTTGGTTTCTATTTCAGTGCCATCTATGTTGCACACCTCGTGAGAGCCAACCAGTTTGTTTAGGTCGGATTTATGCCTAAAGGTGAAATTGACTGTTTGGCATTGGAGGGGTTTAAATACTGTTTCTTCTGTTTCGGTATTGATTTTATTTCGATGTAAGATGAAGATTGTCATCCATGTATTCACAGTGAAACGAGAAGTAGTTGGTTACACTTTTCAGTTGACGAGTCTTTGATTTTTCCATAAACATATCAGCTAAGACAGGAGTCTTCACAGTTGGATTATCTGTTGCGGTGTTTCCTATCCTATCCTATGCACGAAGATACCTTGCAATTAATATTACCCCCACCCAATGGTGTTAGATCTGGTGAAACTGTAACATAAAATACCGAATATCAGAATACAATCACCCTTTAGCAAACCAGAGATAGTGGTCAGATTAATTTCACCAGCAAAACTAGAAATCACAATAAAAAGGTATAATCTATTTCATACAACGAAAATATCTAATTTGTTCAAAAACCATCGGATAACATAGTGTGATCTTCAAACTTAGAGCCTTCCTTTTTTAAAAATCTCACCTACTACAGACATATAACTTATTCAATAATCCATTGAACTTTGAAATTCAACGTGCAATGTCAACATTATTTAAATTCAGTAAAAAAATTTAAATTGTTAACTTTATTATATATCATTTTCACAAAAACATTATTGATTTGATGAAATGAATTTCTTTAAATAATATTGTGGACCGTAAAGTTCTAACAATAATTATAATAATAATGATAATATAATTGGTGGATGCTGACTAGCAGTGGAATCCAGGATGCGCATTTCGTCCTATTCGG
Source organism: Trichobilharzia szidati (assembly GCA_944472155.2). Classification (NCBI taxonomy): domain Eukaryota; kingdom Metazoa; phylum Platyhelminthes; class Trematoda; order Strigeidida; family Schistosomatidae; genus Trichobilharzia; species Trichobilharzia szidati. The sequence continues at coordinate 18,731,835 of OX235273.1, read as the reverse complement.
GACCCGTCATCTGGATGTACCTGCATTCTCCAGTGAGTGATGATGTTTCCAACGAGGCTCAAACCCAGCGCCCATAGCTTCAAACGCCAAAGCGTTATCCACTAGACCACTTGGGCCACGAGAGCCACCTCTTATGCAACGGGTCATATTAATTATTTAACTAAGTTTTAGATTTTCCCGTCGACTGATAGGACCGTGTCATCACTCACTGAGAAATGCAGGTACATCCAGATGACGAGTCCAGAATAGGACGAAATGCGCATCCTGGATTCCATTGCTAGTCACCATCCACCAATTAAATCCTAATTACATGCCCAGACATCGTCGAGGCATCTGCACAAGGAGCAGCCAACATGTCAAACTGAGACCGAGCACTTCTGTCCAATCAGTCGACTGGAAAATCTAAAATTCAATTAAATAATAATAATAGTAATGACTATAATTATGCTAATAACAGTTCACTCTTCAAAGCACAGTAAGATAAATTTATGTGCCGATTGGAAGCTAGCACGTTACCAATGTTATGTACCCCACTTATTTGGCAAATATCCTAGTGTAGTGTGTCTTCTCCTTTGTTTGATGCAGACTGAATTCTGTCAGTCAAGTTTGCATTGTGGCCACCATTCTGGATGACTCACCATCACCGTACACTTTGAATTTATTGATATACTAGATGGTGTAAGGCAATCGGCAGGGAGCTGTAGAGGACTTTCTAGCGGGTTCAGTAACAGAACAAGTATTTGAATAAAAATCTAAGGTAATGAAATGAAAGTGTAACAGTATGTTATAAAAAATACAGTAATGAGTTCTATAAATTAATCGGTTGCTTGGTTACACAGTGAAATTCCACTGCTAAAAATTATTGATATAGTCCACAATAGTGTTCACTGCTGTAGTCGTGTCTACTGGTAGAAGCCGTGCACCGGTTATAGAATAGTCTTCGGATGAGGTTAAGCGGCTCATCAAAATTCAAAGTATACAACACGGTTAATAGTGAAACAAGTAGACGGTATAGACTAGTCAGAAGACGAAGCGGCGAGCAGCACACTAGCTTTTATTCCACTCCACAGTTATGCATATTTTGACATAAATCATTTTAAACAAAAGTTCTGTACAATGTTTCTAATTTCAACATCTAACAAAAAATGTACAATCGTATTGTTACAGACTTCACAAAGCCTGGTCTGACCTACGTTTCGTGCTAGTTGGCACTCATCAGTCAACAAGGCGTATATGACTGACTGACTGCACTGGGTGACGCGGGTTCGAGTCTTAGAAGGGACATGAGTTTCTTCAAGGTTGCAGATACGCCTTACTGACTGTTGAGTGCCAACTAGCACAAAACCTAGGTCAAGCCAGGCTTCCTGCCGATTGCCTACAACCATCTGAAAATGAATCCTATAAGCAGAATTAATATAGTCACTACAGGTTAGTCACCGTTCAAATAGCAAGATGATAACCTCTCTGATATTTTCAGAAATCCTAGAATGAGGATTTCGTACACTTCTTGTTAAATGTTAAAAAAAGGATGACACGTCGTGTATATCTTATGTTTTAATCGACATCTTTGTTTTAATTATAACTTCTAATTGAATTTTAGATTTTCCCGTCGACTGATTGGACCGAAGTGCTCGGTCTCAGGTTGACATGTCGGCTTCTTGAACAGATGCTTCGTTGGCCCAAGTGGTCTAGTAGATAACGCTTTGGCGTTTGAAACTATGGGCACTGGGTTTGAGCCTCGGTGGTGGGAACATCATCACTCACTGAGAAATGCAGGTACATTCAGATGACGAGTCCAGAATAGGACGAAATGCGCGTTGTCCTGGATTCCACTGCTAGTCACCATCTACCAATTAAATAACTTCTTCTCTTGATCTGAAATACGCATACATTTATTTACCCTTCATTTTCTCCCTCTGCACAGCTGTTTGATTGCCATACTGATGCTATGGTTGCATCCTTTGAAATTTATGTGGAACAGTCATTCTTTTTCAAAGAGTATTCAAAAATCTGTTGGCAACATCTGCAGGGGGGAAACGCCATCGAAGCATACCTCGTGGACTGTTCCCGCTGGTTAAATTTTTAAATTTCTGGAAGTGGACTTAAATATATTCACAAATAACTGTACCTTTTTTCGTCACCAAGTTATCTGAATTATTGTAGTTTAATGTTCAAATATCTGCACTAATTTGAACCGTTTTCGAAATTTCATACAGTCCCCCACATATCTGCACTGAGTAACGTGGATATGAATCTCCAAGTTGGTTAGTGTAACTTCTCAAAAAAGTTGACGACTCACAGGATTCAATCGCTATTCATTCAACAATGATTCAACCTCCAATGGTGCTTTCAATTCTTATCACTGTTCGAAAATAATTTGGGATAAATTTATACAACTATACACATCAATTCCTCAGATGTGAATCAGTAATACTCATCGTTAAGGCCCTGTACCTAGGGGCCTTTTATTAAATAAGCTCTCCTTGACGCACACAGCATACTGGGCTGAGAGTTGGTTGCATTCTTATTTTTCTGATAGAATGCAGTATACTGCATATAATGGCAAATCTTCTGCTTTGCTTACAAAAGCCGGTGTTCCTCAAGGTGTTGTCCTCTCTCCTTTTCTTTTTTCTTTCTTCCTACACGACCTGCCACATTTAAACGGAACTAATTTTGTCAAATATGCTGATGATCTGACTGTATCACTGCCTATCACTTCCGAGTCTGACTGCTCCAAACTTAATAGCTTTCTGTTAGACATCAGCAAGTGGTCTAAGTCAAATGGTCTTATGTTAAATCCTTCCAAATGTCAGGCAGTTAACTTTAATTTCAAGCATTGATGTGACATACATGAACCAGTTAGTTCCCATGATGCCTGTAGCATAGATGGCACAGAAATTGAAACCAAGTCAAGCATTAAATACCTTGGATTAGTTCTTTCCTCTGACCTTTCATGGACATCCCACATCTTATTGATCTCTAAGAAAATGTTTCGCCTTACCTTCTACATTAAAAATTTAAGACAATCAGGTATCAACCAACCTTTAGTTCTGCGACTTTTAAACTCCTGTATTTTACCTTTTGTACTCTATTGTTCTCCATTAATCTTTCCTGGGCTTCTTAAAAAAGACTATGTCATATTACGAAGGGTATTAAATGCTGTGAGTAGGACTTGTGGTTTGCCACTGCCTGAGCTCGCCAATCCTATAGTCGACAGACACGTAAATTCCTGTACAAAGTGGGCAAAGGCCGTACTGTCAGACCCTCTGCACCCTCTTTATTCACAACTATCCCCTTGTATCTCATCAGGTAGAACGAGAAGTCAATATAAGAAATTATATGCTCGTACCACTAAGTACAAAAATTCTATAATACCGTATTTAGCCCGTATTTTATGTGATGAAGACTCTGTTAGACGTGAAACATATAAGTTACTATGTAATTAGCATAGTGAATCGACCCTTTCATTGTTCATCTTTCTGTAATTTTATGGTGTCACCCTTTCTATCGTTCAATTATAACTTTGCTATTTTTATTTTAGTTGTTATTACTATTATTACTATAATTTTATACTTTATGCGTATTTTTCTCCTTATCGTATACTGTAATTGCTATATAGCTGCTATAAAAACGTTTTGTTAACATTATTATGTAATGATTATTTCGTTTATTTATTTTTTGTTGTTGTCGTTTTTGAGTAAATTAGATGCAATATTGTACTGAATGCTGAAAATTCCTTGCTGTATCGTTAATACTGTTTTTGGACTAAAGCAAATTATTATTATTATTATTAAACATAATTTATTCATCGATATATGCAGTGACAATGAATGTGTGAGATGAGTCAAGCTCAATACACCGGTAAATGAGCTCTATCTATCTCAAACCAGAGAAACGGCTGTCCGGTGTTTAGATCGCCTTGATCTGACTGGCGATCACTACTGGTTGATGTGTGGTTGGTATTCAGCTACTTACCACAACCGATCAGTAGTATAGTGTGTGTGTGTGTTTAGTTTCCATTTCAAATTTGCCAGATAGATTGAAACGTCTGAATTATTTTTACTGTATGACTGACATATCATAAATGGTTAAATATCCCCAGTAATAATATTATAAGAACAGGACATATAAGCGAACAATACTGTCTCCAGATTATTACCACAATTATTATTCAATTCCTACAGGAACATACGGCTTCAGCCGTGCGTCTCCATTGCGTTCTGTTCTCTGCTACAGTCTTCAACTGGCTCCATGTCTGCCCACACGTTTTCATCTCCCCTTCACATCACCTCCTCCAAGTCACCCTTGCACTGAAGACCAACTCGCCACCGCTTCCCTTTCGATTTCCACTCGAGCAATGGCTAGTCTAGTGATGTCACTTGATGGTTTCCTCAGAGGATGGCCAGCCAATCCATCTCCATTTCTTCCTGCATATTTGTTTCACAATCGGTTCCTGGTTGGTTCGCTCATTTCCAGAGATCCCTGTTGCTGATCTTTTCTGACAGGCCATCTGATCTTGAGTATTGAGCAAAGACAACTGTTAATGAAGGTCTGTAATTTGTTTGAGATGCTCTTTATGTCGCTGTGCCAAGTCTCTGATCCGTATAGTAGCACTGACTTCACAATGGAGTTGAAGATCCGGATCTTAACTTTGATGCTGAGTGTTGTTGACCTCCACACAGACTTGAGAGTAGTGAAAGCTTGTCTTGCTTTTCCGATTCTTGCTTTGATATCCTCGTCAGTTCCGTTGGCCTGTAGTTGAAACGATGCCTCTCAGGTAGGTAAAAGAGGTTGTTTCTTTCAGGTTCCTTCCATTTATGCTGATTGTTGTCAGCATAAATATTTACAATGTCAGTAATAACGATGATTATCATGAATACAAAACTAATGATGATAAGGTTTATGCAGATGGCGATAGGAATAAAGAAGGTAGTGTATATGTAGACAATTCAATAAATAAATAAAATAGGTCAAATCTTAAAAGTTATGCCTGTCCGTCTGTTTTCAGCATAAAACTTTGCACCGATGTGCAGCAGTTCAAGTCGCCACACTCCATGTAGCACACAAAGCAAGAGAAGAAAGTGGAAGAAATGCAAAATAGAGACAGCAGACAGGGATATGAGACAAAAGGAATACACGGAATAGTAATAACGAAGAACAAAATAGTTTCATTGGAAATTACAAGTCACAAGGAGTGGATGCATCTGCGCCATTGAAAATGATTTTGAGCTATATCACCAATTGTCTCCAGACATTGGTTTTTACTGTCCCGAGGACCCTAACCAAGAAGTCTACACCTTCCTACGTGCCTGGCTTAAACTAACTGTCGCGGATTTCATTGATTGATGCCATATTTTGGTTTGACCACCTCGTGCTAGCTCTTTATCAACCTCATCGATCCTGTAGCAGTTAATATTGTCCGTCAAGGAAGGTGATGGCTAGGCATATGTAATACATGTCACAACCATCTCAATCGAAGTAACTTTACAACCTCGTCGATTGATTTCCCTTCCAACTCACCTAACACTCGACCGACGCCTAACCTCAATATTGCACATCGTAATATACCACTTAGCATGTGAGACAGAACGCAGGCACCTATGATCAAAGACAGCTAGTGACGTACTACTAAAGGTGAATTGGACCGACTTATACTACTGCCAAGCTTTGTTTGTCATTTTGTCTAGACGACCAATTATGATTGCTCAAGTGAAAGATAAGCTGCCTAGCTGCGCAGCTTCTATGCGTATTTACAAATCTAGCTGTCCCACCGGGGAAAGCTATATAGGGCGAACGGCTATACAGATCGAAATACACATTACTGAGCATCTTCCTTCATGGTTCGGAAAAGCCTGAATAAAATCTATAAGAAGTTGCATTTTGAATCATTTGATTGGACGGAAGAAAAGCCATTAAAGTTATCTATCGTATTCCGTTGAAACTTTCGAACGAAATCTGAGCCTGCCTAATATACATAACTGAAGCTATAAGAAATTGAGAGAACAATCTTAATCTTTGCATAAAAAAAGTAATTTGTCCTACCTTTGTCCCTCCCTAGGCCAAGGTAAATTCTAATTAAAGCCCTCCCACCCTTTTTATTTTCCATTTCCCTCGTGTTCCATGATATTATTTAAACTCTGATTATCTGTCCACTTCACCTTTGGTATTACGAAACTTTTAAGATTTGACCTAATTTATTTATTTATTGAATTGTCTACACATACACTACCTTCACTACCTTCGTTATTCCTATCGCCACCTGCATAAACCTTATCATCATTAGTTTTGTATTCATGATAATCATCGTTATTACTGACATTGTAAATATTTAGGACTTATTGTGATTATAATCTGAGCCCCTAATTCACCGTCATTAGTTGAATGCTTGAGCTATGTAAATCAGAGAAAATCCTGAATAAGATCTAATTGAAGACAGTATTGTTCGCTTATAGGTCTTGTTCTAATATCATAAATGGTTGTTGGGAATTCCTGCATGAAAATGATTTATTTTAAATCTGCATAACAATTGGATACAATGATATAATGATAGAATGTTCACTAGCAATCACTATGGAGGCTAAGGTCCTATTCCCAGCCCTTAACTCACTCTTTAATCTTGCCTAGCTGATAGTAAAGATGGAAGGTTGAGTATCATGCTAGCAACATTGTCCTGTGAAAACAACAACGCCACTGCTAATGAAACTTAGAACCTTTGAGCCATATGCCTTCCACGGGGAATGCAATTATTATCATTATTCCATTGATTTCCGAAAGGAACATAGGGCTTCAACAACACATCTCCACTTTGTTCTGCTTTGTTTCGTCCTCTTCAGCTGGGTCCACGATTCACCAAACTCTTTCATCTCTCCCTCACACCAACTACCCACTCGTCGCTTCCCAATAGGATTCCACTGGTACGATGGTCCGGCATGCATTGTCATTCGGCGGCCTCTTCAATGTATGACCGATCCATCTCCACTTTCTCCCACATATTTGTTGAGCTATCGGCTCTTGCCTGTTGGTTTATCCACAGCCAGAGTTTCTTGTTGGTTATTCTTTCTGGCCGGCCATTCGATCTTCAGTATGGAGCGAAGGTAGCTGTTGATGAAAGTCTGCAACCTGTTGGAAATTCTTTTCGAGACACGCCAATTTCATGACCCGTATAGAAGAACCAGCTTCACATTGATGTTGAAAATTCGAATCTTGTTCCTTATGCTAAGTTCAGAAGATTTCCAAATTGGTTAAAGACCTTGACCTTGACATCTTCATCCATTCGCCGGCCTATGATTGAAACGATGTTTCCTATCCGGATAAGTGACGGAGGTAACCTCTGTTAAATCTCTCCCGTTGATGGTGATTGGTGTTGGCTGTTGTTGCTGTTGATTGGTTATCTTCATCACCTCCATCTTTTCTGTGTTCACCTGCAGTCCTGTCTTCGCTGCCAGCCTCTTCAGCCAGTTTGCTGGTTTTCGCCTACAAGTCTTCGAGTTTGTGTGACATTAGACATATATCATCTGCGAAATCCAGATCTTCTTGAGTCTTCTCATTGGTGGTCCAGCGTATTCCTGACTCCTCGCCCCCAACAGTCTGGCGCATAATCCAGTCGACCATATTTGAGAATATCATCGGTGATAATAGGCATCCAGCCTTGTCTTACTCCTGTATGCACTTCCAATGCCTCGCTGAGTTTTCCGTTTTGGATCACTTGACACGTGGCATTGCCATATAGCCAGCCAGCTGTTGAATGAGGTTGATAAAGACTTGGGCCCTGCACACCGTAGTGTTGAAGCAGTTTTCAAATTACTTTTCGGTCAACGCTGTCTGTCGAAAGCCTTTCCGAAGTCGATGAAGCTAAGGTAGACAGAGTTTTGACTGCCATTTTATGCTTTTTTCTGTGATGACGATACAAAGATTTGTGATTTGATCAGCACATAATTTGCCTTTCCTGAATCCAGCTTGTTCCGGTGTATGGCAGTGTTCTGTATACAGTGCATACTTTATTCTCTCCAAAATGACGCAACTTAGTATTTTACTTGGCGTGGACAAGAGCATTGTTTCACGCTAGTCAGTTCTTGCACACGCCCAATTCGCCCTTCTTTGGCAGTTTGACGAGTTAGCCAAGCCTTCTTCCAATCAGTAGGCACCTTTCCTTCTTACCAAACTTTTTGCAGTACATCATGATAGCCACTCCCTCAGTGTGCTCGTGGTTGTCGTCTGGCTGACCGGAGTAGATTATTCACTCTCCAGTTGACAATGTCGTCAATTCACATCCATTCCATCTGCTTTCGCGCATACTCATTACTTCTAAGCCATATCTTCGCATCTCTTTGGCTACCTGGGCAGCCTTCCCAGTCTCGTACATTGTACGGACATTCCACGTACCCATTCTTAGTCCTGTGCGTCAGTGTCACAGAGGTTAGGACGCTCGCCGACCAAGCTCCTAGCTGGAAGCCCTTTGTCCCACTGGGAACTTAAAGGAATAAAAAATATCTCTTACTCCTGCTTTCATCGAGAGAAGGCACATCAGCTAACAGGAATGCAATAGCATAAACAAATATAACCTTTCAAGTACCCGACTGCTTCTGTTAGTATAGATTAGATTTTAGGATTTCATCGTAAACCGACACCAGTTAGAGAACTATTGGAAGACCTGGAAGTACTGCCAGACAGCTGTGTCGTCAGCCAGTTTGGGACTCTTCATCAGTACGCACCAACCCACCAGGGTTCGAACCCAGGAAATGCTGGTTACAAGGCGACCTCGTAGACCATTAGGCCACTGATGAAATCCTGAAACCAATCAAATCAAATTCATGCAAAATAACACTTTATTATCAATCTGATTTTCAATAGTGACTAGCCCTATACAGATAGGTATTTGCCTGAGTTCTGTTGAGACGTAGTGACCGGTGGGGTACAGCAGGTTGGGTGTGAGTACAAATACCCGCCACGGATGACACTGGCTAGTGGTCACGTTATATTGTGCATTGGCAGAAGTTGGAATTCATCGACTGACCATTGGATTAGGTGTGAGTGGTTTAATGGTCTACGAGCTCGCCTTGTAACCGGAAGGTCCTGAGTTCGAATTCTCACGGTGGGTGAGCACTGTGGAAGATCTTCAAAGTAGTCTGACGAGACAAATATTTAGCAATGAACCCTGTTGGTTTTCCAATGGTTCTCTGACCGAAGTCAGCTCATAATGAAATCTTGAAACCAATTAAACAACATCCCTGCAAACCGACACTGGAATAGGATAGATTTCTCCCTTCCTTCTGCCAAAAATGAAGACGAATGGATCAATATGTGAAAAGTATCCTTCACTTCAGGGTTAATGATATGCAGAGGAAGAAAACCCCATAGGCGCATTTGACATTCAGATAAAATTGTTGAACTTTAAAATTTTCAGTAATTTTAAATGAACCACATAAACAAATGATTTGATATGTATTTTCTTTTTTTTTTCTTTTCATACATTCACATTTTAACTCTATGGATTTTTTTCAGCAATAATAAATAGAGTAAACATCAACTTACTTGGTCATTTCCACTGTCAACTTGTCTCGTATATAGACAGAAACTAACTAAGGAATTCACAGTTGAAATTAGCTGGATATATTTTACAACTAAGAAATTAATTGACCTTGACTTAATCTAGTAATGAAATTGACCTTGATGCGCTTTTTGATTAGTACGCTACATTTGCTCAGTAATATAAAACTCTTATTTCTCTGTCGTTTCTTGCCAGAAAGTTGTGGAATTTATTGTACTTATTTGACTTTCGAACACTGAATTTGTGGATATAATCTTGTTGACTGATAATACCTATAACTATCTGTTTGGCATTTTGTGACTGTTTAACAATAACTAATATTTATAATTGTATATATTGTTGGACTTACATACACAATTTGACCCAAGTGAGTGAGTCTTTGGTTTTGATATCATTTTTGTTAACTGTTTTTCTGACAATGATACTACTTCTACGACTTTTTTATCGTTGTCGTCGCTGCCCTTTCTGTTGCAAATTTTTTTCCATTTTCCCATTGCTGGTGTTGTTCCGATTGCTTTATTCCTTGTTTTACTGATTCTAAGGGGAGCAAACCAAAATGTCGCTCCCCCGTTACCTAAATATTCACGCAACAATTCCCTTCTCAGGTGTGAGGCTAGCAGCCCCACCATGTAAACAAAGTTGCTACAGAAACATTAACACGATGAGTCTCCTTGCAACAAAAGAAAAGTCTGTGTGAGGATATCAAACATCCGCACAATGTCGGAGACTGGCAAAGCTGCCCAGATTGCAAACGAGATGAAAAGATACGGAATTCAAGCACTGGGAATATGAGAAAGCAGATGGAATGGGAGTGGACTCACCAAATTATCAACGGTAGAGTCGATGATCTACTCCAGTCACCCAGAAGACAACCACATGCACACCGATGGTGTTGCTATCATGATGTCACCAACGGCAGTGGGAGGCAATCTCACTCAGGATAATGACCACCAGATTCAACTACAAAAGAAAGAAAGTGTCAGTTATACAATGCTATGCACCCACAAATAACGCAGACCTCGGAAAGAAAGAAGAGTTCCACAGACATCTATAGGCAAAAGTGGACAATATTGTAGTTGGTGACATTGAAATACTAATAGGAGACATGAACGCCAAACTGTGACCAGAAAACACAGGAAGAAAACACATTATGGGTGGAGAATCTCTCGAAGAAATGAATGAAAATGGAGAACTCTTCGCTAAGACAGCGCATACAAGCACAAGGATGGAGCATGGAAACAAATTGAAATCAAAATTTTCAACTTGAAATGTAAGTTAGGAGGTGTGAATATAGATTACAAGAGGCATAGAAACCAAAAAATTACACAAGATTAGAATATAATTGTAAAATGGTTATTCTGAACGGATTACAAGTGTGATCAGGAGGAGAGTGGAAACAAACTTAAAATAACTGATTTTATAACTGATAAAAAAATTGGAAGAATTGAATGAAGACAAAGAGAGAAAATCACTCCACCTTATTTTACAACTACAATTACAACTGAAACTCAGGAAAGCCAGTATCAGCTTCACACATTTACATGACGGAACTCCCCCCCCCCCCCAACGATCTAACTCCAACACCTTATGACTCCAAGAAATTAACTGAGTAGAAATTAGTGTGAAATACTGGACACTCTCTTCTATCTTCTCTTAAATTTTATGTATGTATGTATATATATATATGCTTGATTAGTTATCAATCTACAACACATTAAGTGCATTCAATAAAACAGTTTAGTGCTGATTTCGAGGGATTCGATTTCATTGATCTCAGGATTTCATCATAAGGTGACATAGGTTAGAGGAGCCTTGGTAAACAAACAGGGAGTACTGTACAGGTGTTTCGTCCTAGTTAGAGACTCTTTTTCGGTGAGCACCCATCCACCAGTGCTCGGACCCAGGGTCACTGGGTTACAAGACAAGCTCGTAAACTGTCGAGCTACTCACACCCGGACCATGAATTCCAACTTCTGTCAATTCACGATATAGCGCAACCACTAATCAATGTCATCCGTGGCGGGTATTTGACCTCACACCCAACCTACTCTACCCCACTGGTCACAACTTCTCACTAGAACCCAGGTACCTACCTGCTTAAATAGGGCTAGTCACTATTGAACATCAGAATGATACTGAAGTGTTATTTTGCATAAATTAGATTTGATTGGTTTCAGGATTTCATTATGAACTGACATCGGCTAGAGAATTATTGTAAAACCTGGGAGTAGTGAATGGTCTACGAGGTCGCCTTGTAACCGGAAGGTCCTGGGTTCGAACCCCGGTGGGTGGGTGCATCGTATTGAAGACTCTTTAACTGGCTGACAAGACAGCTATCTAACTGTGGTCCCAGGTTTTCCAATGGTTCTTTAATCATAGAAAAGAAAAGGCGTTCAGCAAAGAGTTACTCTTTTCGGTGATATCATTCTCAAGCTGTACAAACCGCAAATTTATAGTAATTTTTCTTGGCAACAAAAGGAATATTTCCAAAGATGTGTTAATGCAATTGTTAATTTTTTGACAACAAATTACGTAATTTAGAAGGCGTTAATCGGTTAGAAACTAAAATAAAGTTACAAAAGTAGGTTGGGTGACGTAATCTAATTGATAGGGTTCAATGAAAAATGAATGAGAGTTAAGTTAATAATCTGAGTAGAATTCACTTAAAAATAAACGAAAATGGAGTTAGCAACAGTCGTCATGAGGGTAGAGATTTAATAGAGGGTGGGGGTGGAAAATAATGCAATTAAGAAACAGACAAACAAAGAAGAAAGAGGTAAGACAAAATTACGTATTTGGTGTTGAGATAGATCAGGACCATTGTAGATTTAGTAACTGAACAAACTTCTTTTGTATGCAGAGTTCAGGATTCAATATGTGAATTGCCATTGCTTCTGCAGTTTGGAGAAGTTTAATTAGTACTCTTTTGGCAAAATTCCCACGTATTGTGTAGATAACTGAGAAGTTGTTTTGTGGGTTTGCTTGGTGTCCGGATTCGATCAAGTGTTCTAGGATAGAGCTGTGGCAGGGGGATCTTCTTTCTCCTTTATAAAACCATGAAGGTAAGTGTTCGCTGATTCGTTTGGATAGCAAACGCTGGGTACGGCCGACATACCTAGCTCCACATGAGCAGCTGAATTGGTAGATGCACATTGATGAGACCCCCAGTGGAAGCTTATCCTTCACGTCCGTGCGAATCATTGGTTTCGTAGAGAAAGTTAGTCTTTAATCGATATCAGCTTATGATGAAATCTTGTAACAAAACAGTTTAGGATGGAAAGTGAGTCTCTCACACACACACACACACTAAATTTGAATGTCAATAAGCTGCAGGATTACTGAATATTACTTTGGTGACGTATGCTGCTGAAAAGATTCATAAGTAGTATATAGCTGCAGATATAAATATGTTTATTAGCTGCAAGAATATCGTGTAGTAGAGCAGAGAGATAGATTCGATGGAGATGAATTCATGTAAAACAAAGTGGAAAACATGAAAGAAAGACAAAACAGCACAATTAATATCGAAGATATATGCAATTTGGGATTCTAATACAATATCTGTGTATCCATTAGCCAATAAATTATTATTTATTATTATTATTATTGTATCCTTTAATTCCTAGAGGAACATAGGGCTTCAGCGGTGCGTCTCCATTGCGTTCGGTTCTCTGCTACAGTCTTCAACTGGCTCCAAGTCTGCCCACACATGCTTTCATCTCCTCTTCACATCACCTCCTCCATGTCACACTCACACTAACGACCAACTCGCCGCTTCTCTTTCGGCTTCCACTCGAGCAATGGCTAGTCTAGTGATGTCACTTGATGGTTTCCTCAGAGGATGGCCAGCCAATCCATCTCCATTTCTTCCTGCCTATTTGTTTCACAATCGGTTCCTGGTTGGTTCGCTCCCAAAGATCCCTGTTGCCGATCTTTTCTGGCCGGCCATCTGATCTTGAGTATTGAGCGAAGACAACTGTTAATGAAGGTCTGTAATTTGTTTGAGATGCTCTTTATGACGCACTGGCCAAGTCTCTGATCCGTATAGTGAGTAGCAGTGACTTCACATTGGAGTTGAAGATCCGGGTCTTATTTTTGATGCTGAGTGTTGTTGACCTCCACACAGACTTGAGAGTAGTGAAAGCTTGTCGTGCTTTCCCGATTCTTGCTTTGATATCCTCGTCAGTTGCGTTCGCTTGTAGTTGAAACGATGCTTCCCAGGTAGGTGAGGGAGGTTGTTTCTTTCAGGTTCCTCCCATTTATGCTGATTGTTGTCAGTTGTTGTTGTTGCTATTAGTAGTGTTGCCCAGGAATTTCCATCACCTCTGTTTTATCTATGTTCACCTGAAGTCCTATCTTTGATGCTTCTTCTGCTAACTTGTTGCTTTTCGCTTGCATGTCTTCCAGTTTGTGGGAAATCAGACATATATCATCAGTGAAGTCCAGATCCTCCAATAAATAATAATCCCATTACTATGTGCTCATTTCTTCTACGGTTAAAGTACTATTTAGTATAATGTTGATCCAATATTAGGTGTCTTGGAATGATCCAACTACACTATCTATTGTATTTTGACCACCTCAAGATAATAGTACCTCTTTGCATAGCTTGTTTGAAACTATACATATCGATCAGTAATATGAACACAATTATTTATTAATTAATTATTAAATGAATAGCCTAGAATTTCACAATTACCTACAAAGATATTTATGAGATTGAATTACATTCTGGTACTTTGTCAACACAGAAAATCTTTTGTCTTCTCAATTTCACTAGTGCTTATATTTCAACTAACCAATAAGAATCTTCTGTGTCATTTTTCTATACAGTTGAATCAACCGCCTTTTGATGTAAGAGATAAGTATATTTTTGATAATGACACACACAGCAGCATACATTGCTAATGACTAAATGGTATTTTGAGCACAATTTATATACTTTAAATTCCTCTTGTTTCTTAACTTCAATGTAAGTTCTCATGAAGCCTGTTGCATTGAGGGGACTAAAATTGAAACTAAGTCTAATGCAAAATACCTCGGTCTAGTTCTGTCTTCTGACCTTACTTGGACATCTCATATCCTAACGATTTCTAAGAAAGTGTTCTGTCTAATCTACTACATTAAGAAACTTAGACAGTCTGGAATAACCCAACCTCTACTTTCACAATTTGTACACTCTTGTATCTTACCTATTCTACTTTACTGCTCCCCGTTAGTCTTTCCTGGTCTACTGAAAAAGGACTATACCATCCTGAGAAGGATGTTGAAGGTAGTTAGTAGGACTAGTGGTGTAAAACTCAGTCAGCTCGTCACTACTTTAGTTGAAAGGCATCTGAATACATGCGAAAAATGGTCAAAAACCATACTCTCCGACCCCCCAACACCCCCTCTATTCCCAACTCTCGCCTTGTATCTCATCATCAGAAATCAGTATGATATAATCTATGCTCGTACAACCAAGTACAGGAACTCAACGATACCATACTTGGCCCGTGTTCTAAGCGACGCAGACAATGTTAAGCGCGAAACCTATGACTTGCTTTGTTATTAATAACATAATTTTAGGCTCTTTTATTTCTCTCTTATTTTGTATTCTAAAGTGAACTCCTTCTTAAACATACTTAACTACCTAAATTATTAACATCGGCTTACTTTTTTGAACTTTACTGTATTCCTTCGTTTGTGTATCTACTGCTTCCGACTATATTAGCACTATGAGTATTACAAAATTGTCCTGTCATTAACCATCATGTAATTATTAGTTTTGTGGTTGTTTTTCTTTCAGCAATATTAACTGACAATCTTGGTTGTGAACGCCATTATCACCATCTTAGAATTTTGTTTTATGCAGGATTACTCATACTACCACTACACACTGCATTAGACCTGACAATAAAAAACAAAGCAACAACCCTGAAATGTTATTTTATGATTATTTAGTGTTGTTTCAACCAAATTATCTGATCATCTTGGCGATAAACATTCTTAAATATCAGTTCATAACTTCTTGTATGACTATAGCTTTACTGTCACCATGCATAATCATATCATTGCTTCCACTACCCAACACTGAGTTATTATTATATGATGTTTCATTTCCTTTCTACTTCTTGGTATTTTTTCGTATTTTTTAAAAATTATTTTGTGTTTTTCCTGTTTTTCTTTGCTGTTGGGGTCTTTATATTTATTTTTTTTTGAAATACTCCTTTTAAATGTCTGATAAAATTAGATGCAAATATTGTAGATATGTGCTGAAAATTCCACACTGTACCACCAGTACTGTTTCTGGAATAAAGCAAATTATTATTATGTTTCGTCTTTCTAATGTATTCGATACTGATTCACTGAACAAAAACTTGGTGACTAAGCTCTCCCTTCACTTGATTATTATTATTATTATTATTTTCTTTACGTTCTCAGTGGAATTCTGAGGCTTCAAGCTAGAGGTATGAAGTATCGGTAGGAGTGGTATATATTTTTACGCATGGCGTTGCTTGCCTCATTCCCAACCTTATTTCTCTACCAGTCTTATTACTGGCTTAGCAAAGTAAATGAGTGAGCCAGGGGCCGGTCACCGGACCCTGGACCACGTGTACCGTGGTTGCTGAGCATTCTTCCTCTTTGGCACAGACACTCAAAAAGCCGTCTGAAAGTAGCCGACGATTCATACCTTCGGAGAGTGGGCAACAGGTGCCCTATCCAACACTGTGCAGGGACTGCCAACCATCTCTCCTTCACTAAAGCCCCTCTCTCCACTTGATTATTGTTACTTTTTAATATTTTTTTAACTCTATCCGACTGTATTATGTGATTATATGTAAGTGGCCTAGATTGCTTAACTTGTTGGGATCAATTATTTTAAATCTAACCAAATTCTCAAGTCCCCCTAAATGAAGTAGTATGTCAGGAAGAGTTAGATTATCAAAGCACATAGGCTGATCTAGATGTAGAATCGGAAAACCCAGTAAGATTAACTAAATGAATTCAGATCAAAACAATGAATTCCGCTGCTCAGAATCAAACCATATGGTGAGATGGGATAAAGGTATTAAAAAGTAATACAGTTAAGTGAAGACAGATATATGTATGGCTGGCTGGATTCAACATAGAACTTGGCACCGAAGTGCAGCAGTTCCAGTTGCCACGTTCCAAAGAGCATACAAAGGTAGACAAGAAAATGAGTGAAGAGAATCAATAGAGTTTTGACAAGTATAAGAGTGAAACAGAATGAGTAATGGTACAAAGGAATATGAAAGTCGTGTGATCACAATTGATATGATTATGAACAATAAATTTTGTTCGAAACGTCATCCAGTAAATAATACTGTTTCACTGTGTGATGTATCTAATAAACAAACTAATATGGAATTACTTACTACCACAATGCCCAAGTTTTACACATATATTGATACTACCTCTCCACCAAATATTTGGAAGACATAACTTCCTTAGGGTCCTTCTTAATGATGGTGACTGGTGCTTACTGGTGTTAGCTAGGTATCTTCATCATCTCTGTCTTCTCTATATTCACCTGAATTCCGGTTTTTGCTGCCTCTCACACCAACCTGTTGATGTTTTGCTTGTAAATTTTCCAGATTTTGAGATATAAATTGAGCTATTTTCATTGGATGCTAGCCAATAACTGGTGTAATGTGTCTAGTCCTTCTTTGTTGTTGGTGCCGACTGAATTCTATAGTCAGTCAAGTTTACATTGTGGTCACCAATAAGTTAGGTAGCTCACCACTACGGTGCACTGTGAATTGTTCATATTAGATGGTTAGAGACAATCGACAGGAAGTCTCACATCTATGTTTCGTGCTTGCAGGCATTCACCAATCAGCAAGGTGTATCTACAATATTGAAGGCGATTTCATGTCCCATCTGCGATTCGAACCCGCGTCACCCAGTGTTGCAATCAGAGATATTACCACTGAGTTATTTCATCCGGTGATTCGCCTCCTACCGGACTGTACTGGATACTTTGACTGATGCTCTAACTGCAGCAGTGAGTGACGCGGGTTCGAATCTAAGTGAGGACTTCAGTTCCTTCAAGGTTGCAAATATGCCTCACTTACTCACTAGTTATTGCCAACAGGCAAGAAACCCAGGTCCCAGAATTCCTGCCGATCGCTTCCAAGCAAACTGCATAAACTAAGCTATAACTGAACCTTATAAAATTTAATTAAATTGTCAATTATTATTATTATATTATTATTGTATCCTTTAATTCCTACAGGAACATAGGGCTTCAGTCGTGAATCTACATTGCGTTCGGTTCTCTACTAGAGTCTTCACCTGGCTCCATATCTGCTCACACGTTTTCATCTCCTCTTCACATGACCTCCTCCAAATCACCCTTGCACTGACGACCAACTCGCCACCGCTTCCCTTTCGGCTTCCACTCGAGCGATGGCTTGTCTAGTGATGTCACTTGATGCATTGTTTCCTGAGAGTATGGCCAATCCATCTCCATTTCTTCCTGCCTATTTGTTTCACAATCAGTTCCTGGTTGGTTCGCTCAATGCCAGAGATCTCTGTTGTTGATCTTTTCTGGCCAGTCATCTCATCTTGAGTAGTATTGAGCGAAGACAGCTAGCTGTTAATGAAGGTCTGTAGTTTGTTTGAGATGCTCTTTATGACGCACTGGCCAAGTCTCTGATCCGTATAGTGAGTAGCAGTGACTTCACATTGGAGTTGAAGATCCGGATCTTATTTTTGATGCTGAGTGTTGTTGACCTCCACACAGACTTGAGAGTAGTGAAAGCTTGTCATGCTTTCCCGATTCTTGCTTTGATATCCTCGTCAGTTGCGTTCGCTTGTAGTTGAAACGATGCTTCCCAGGTAGGTGAGGGAGGTTGTTTCTTTCAGGTTCCTCCCATTTATGCTGATTGTTGTCAGTTGTTGTTGTTGGTGGTGGTGTTGTTGCCCAGGAATTTCCATCACCTCTGTTTTATCTATGTTCACCTGAAGTCCTTGCTATCTTTGATGCTTCTTCTGCTAACTTGTTGCTTTTCGCTTGCATGTCTTCCAGTTTGTGGGAAATCAGACATATATCATCAGTGAAGTCCAGATCCTCCAATAAATAATAATCCCATTACTATGTGCTCATTTCTTCTACGGTTAAAGTACTATTTAGTATAATGTTGATCCAATATTAGGTGTCTTGGAATGATCCAACTACACTATCTATTGTATTTTGACCACCTCAAGATAATAGTACCTCTTTGCATAGCTTGTTTGAAACTATACATATCGATCAGTAATATGAACACAATTATTTATTAATTAATTATTAAATGAATAGCCTAGAATTTCACAATTACCTACAAAGATATTTATGAGATTGAATTACATTCTGGTACTTTGTCAACACAGAAAATCTTTTGTCTTCTCAATTTCACTAGTGCTTATATTTCAACTGACCAATAAGAATCTTCTGTGTCATTTTTCTATACAGTTGAATCAACCGCCTTTTGATGTAAGAGATAAGTATATTTTTGATAATGACACACACAGCAACATACAGTGCTCATGACTAAATGGTGTTGTGAGTACAATTTATATACTTTAAATTCCTCTTGTTTGTTAACTTCAATATAAGTTCTCATGAAGCCTGTTGCATTGAGGGGACTAAAATTGAAACTAAGTCTAATACAAAATACCTTGGTATAGTTCTGTCTTCTAACCTTACTTGGACATCTCATATCCTAACGATTTCTAAGAAAGTGTTCTGTCTAATCTACTACATTAAGAAACTTAGACAGTCTGGAATAACCCAACCTCTACTTTCACAATTTGTACACTCTTGTATCTTACCTATTCTACTTTACTGCTCCCCGTTAGTCTTTCCTGGTCTACTGAAAAAGGACTATACCATCCTGAGAAGGATGTTGAAGGTAGTCAGTTGGACTAGTGGTGTAAAACTCAGTCAGCTCGTCACTACATTAGTTGAAAGGCATCTGAATACATGCGAAAAATGGTCAAAAACCATACTCTCCGACCCCCCAACACCCCCTCTATTCCCAACTCTCGCCTTGTATCTCATCAAGTAAAACCAGAAATCAGTATAAAATAATCTATGCTCGTACAACCAAGTACAGGAACTCAACGATACCATACTTGGCCCGTGTTCTAAGTGAAAGAGACAATGTTAAGCGTGAAACCTATGACTTGCTTTGTTGTTAATAACATAATTTTAGGCTCTTTTATTTCTCTCTTATTTTGTATTCTATAGTGAATACCTTCTTAATCATACTTAACTACCTAAATTATTAACATTTGGCTTACTTTTGTACTTTACCGTATTCCTTCTTTTGTGTATCCACTGGTTCCGACTATATTAGCACTATGAGTAGTACAAAATTTCCCTGTCATTAACCATCATGTAATTATTAGTTTTATGGTTGTTTTTTCTTATTTTTTATTTTTTTATTTTTTTTTCGGCAATACTAAACTGACAATCATTGTTTGTGAACGCCATTGTCACCACCTTAAAAATTTTGTATTATGCAGGATTACTCACACTACTACTACAAACACTGCATTAGACCTGACAATAAAAAACAAAACAACAACCCTGAAATGTTATTTTATGATTGTTTAGAGTTGTTTCAACCAAATTAACTGATCATCTTGGCGATAAACATTCTTAAATATCAGTTCATAACTTCTTGTATGACTATAGCTTTACTGTCACCATGCATAATCATATCATTGCTTCCACTACCCAACACTGAGTTATTATTATATGATGTTTCTTTTCCTTTCTACTTCTTGGTATTTTTTCGTATTTTTTAAAAATTATTTTGTGTTTTTCCTGTTTTTTTTGCTGTTGGGGTCTTTATATTTATTTATTTTTTGAAATACTCCTTTTAAATGTTTGATAAAATTAGATGCAAATATTGTAGATATGTGCTGAAAATTCCACACTGTACCACTAGTACTGTTTCTGGAATAAAGCAAATTATTATTATGTTTCGTCTTTCTAATGTATTCGATACTGATTCACTGAACAAAAACTTGGTGACTAAGCTCTCCCTCCACTTGATTATTATTATTATTATTTTCTTTACGTTCTCAGTGGAATTCTGAGGCTTCAAGCTAGAGGTATGAAGTATCGGTAGGAGTGGTATATATTTTTACGCATGGCGTTGCTTGCCTCATTCCCAACCTTATTTCTCTACCAGTCTTATTACTGGCTTAGCAAAGTAAATGAGTGAGCCAGGGGCCGGTCACCGGACCCTGGACCACGTGTACCGTGGTTGCTGAGCATTCTTCCTCTTTGGCACAGACACTCAAAAAGCCGTCTGAAAGTAGCCGACGATTCATACTTTCGGAGAGTGGGCAACAGGTGCCCTATCCAACACTGTGCAGGGACTGCCAACCATCTCTCCTTCACTAAAGCCCCTCTCTCCACTTGATTATTGTTACTTTTTAATATCTTTTTAACTCTATCCGACTGTATTAAGTGATTATATGTAAGTGGCCTAGATTGCTTAACTTGTTGGGATCAATTATTTTTAATCTAACCAAATTCTCAAGTCCCCCTAAATGAAGTAGTATGTCAGGAAGAGTTAGATTATCAAAGCACATAGGCTGATCGAGATGTAGAATCGGAAAACCCAGTAAGATTAACTAAATGAATTCAGATCAAAACAATGAATTCCGCTGCTCAGAATCAAACCATATGGTGAGATGGGATAAAGGTATTAAAAAGTAATACAGTTAAGTGAAGACAGATATATGTATGGCTGGCTGGATTCAACATAGAACTTGGCACCGAAGTGCAGCAGTTCCAGTTGCCACGTTCCAAATAGCACACAAAGGTAGACAAGAAAATGAGTGAAGAGAATCAATAGAGTTTTGACAAGTATAAGAGTGAAACAGAATGAGTAATGGTACAAAGGAATATGAAAGATTACAGAGACTGAATACATCTGCGTACGCCATTGACAACGAACGATTTTGAGCCATGTCACCTAGTGTCTCCAGCCATTGATTCTTAGAGTCCCGAGGGCGAGCCCCAACCCGGAAGTCTGCATCTCCCTACCTGACTCAGTTCAACTGCCAAGGATTTCATGGATTGATGCCATGTTTTTGTTCGGCCACCACTTACTCTTTTCCAACCTGCATCTATATCAGCTTGTAATGCCCGTCCGTCGGGGGAGGCGATGGTTAGGCATGCGCAACACGTGACCTAACCATCTCAATCTATGTAACTTCATAGCCTCGTCGATTGATTTTCCCCTCTTTGCCCAACACTCTACGCCTAACGTCAACATTACTTAACTTATTATACCACCTAACGCGAGAAAGAGATCGTAAACATCTGTGGTCAAAAACAGACAATCTCTTCATGTCTTCCGCTCTCAATGGCCACGTCTCACCGCCATAGAGAAGGACGTAGCGAACTGCTGAGCAGTACACACGTCCCTTGGTTGATAGTCGAGTGTCACGCCTACGCCAGGGATGGTGTAAGTTAGTGAAAGCAGCTCGAGCCTTTTGGATCCGTGCTGAGATTTCGTCACCAATCAATCCGTTGGTGCTGATACAACTTCCCAAATAGGTGAAGTGGTCGACATGTTCTATCACTTCACTCCCTATCACTAAGCTAGGGGCAGACGTAGTCCAGTCGCGTAGCAGCATCTTACATTTTACAGAGGCGAATCGCATGCCAAACATACGAAGATTGCTGCTCAAGGTGTTCAGAGGACTCTGCATTTTGTCAGCGTCCTCCTTTAAAAGGACTATGCCATCTGCATATTCTAAGTCCATAAGACTATTCCGCGGTAACAAGTCGATTCCTAAGTCGTTAAGTTCAGTTAAGGATACTTCCATTAGCATATCTATGATGAAGTTAAGCAGAAAAGGGGAAAGTGGACATCCTTGACGGACACCACTGGTTGTTATCAATTCAGATGACAATTCCTCATAAGCCCGACCGAAAGCTGCTACCTTGACGTGGTGGTCGGGCTTGAACACCTCAATGACCCAACAAGCTATACTGGCTGGAACTTATGTTCCTGCAGGTCCTACCATGCCAGAAAGGTTGTTTGGATAGCGGTTAGACTAAAAGCAGTTACCCAATCCAATCCTATGACTTCAAATAAATCACGAAATATCATGCCGGATCGGTCGGGGCCCGGATTAACAACGACCGCGCTTTCTGCTGCCGTGTCACAGGGCAGAAGTGATAAATACGCTACTGAGACACACCAAATAAAAAACAACAAACAAAAACAGGCCGTGTGTGACCGGCCTCAAGCAGTTGTCCCCTGGGCTCTGCGGTCACGCAACCAACTTCCACGGTGTGGGCAGCCGGGAAGTAACAATCGCCCTCACAATCCGAAGTGCACGCGAAACAGATATATGTATATATATGAAAAAAAATATGGATTTTCGACTCCAATGTGAAGTCAATGCTACTCACTATATGGATCACAGACTTGTACTGCGCGTCTCGAAGAATAGTTCCAACAAAAAACAGAACTTCATCAACAGTTGTCTTCGCTCAATACTCAAGATCAGATGGCCGACCAGAAAAGATCAGCAATGTTGAGGGATCCATGGCAATGAGCGAACACACTCAGCAGGAACCAATTGTGCAACAAATCTGCAGGGAGAAATGGAGGTGGATTGGATTGGCCATACTCTGAGAAAGCAAACCACCAAGTATGAGACATCACACGCCAGGCCACCGCTCTAGTGGAAGGTCAATGGGAAGTGGTAAGTTGGGCGTCAGTGTGAGAGTGGGGTGACATGGAGGAGGTGATGTGAAGAGTAGATGAAAGCATGTGGGCAGACGTGGAGCCAGGTGAAAACGTTGAGACAAGTGAGAACCGAAGGCAATGGAGACGTGCGTCTGAAGTCCTATGTTCCTCTAGGAATTAAAGGAAACAATAATAATATTATATATAAAGATATATATAGAAAGGGAGGGAGAGGAAAAAAGAGGAAGATTAGTCACCGAATCTTTATTCATCAATTTAGCGACAAACCAGTGCAATTGAAGTGACACAACACCTTTTCTGGAAATGGAGAAAGCTGCTATAGAAAAAACAGTGGAAGTATGAAATACACGTGAAACATACTGATATGATTACCAGCAATAAATAATCCTCGAACTATCATTCAGTTATTAATACTTTATTCAAACATTGTGCTTTGTATTTTTGATTGGACACTAATCAGTAACTAGTGTAATTAATGTGTCTAGTCCTATCTTCGGTGCAGACTGAATTCTATCAGTCATGTTTGCAATGTGGCCACCATGCTAGGTGGCTCGCCATTACGGTGCACTGTGAATTGTTGGTATTAGATGGTTGGAGGCGATCGGCAAGAAGCCTTGGACCTAGGTTTCGTGCTAGTTGGCACTCATCAGCAAGGTGTATCTGCAACCTTGAAGGAACTGATGTCCCTTGTGAGATTCGAACCCGCGTCACCCAGTGCTGCAGTCAGAGACGTTACCACTGAGGTATTCAGGCTCGCGACTGACCTCCTGTAGGACTGTATTGGATATTTTTGATTGCACACTAGTCAGTAACTAGTGTAATTAATGTGTCTAGTCCTATCTTCGGTGCAGACTGTATGCTATCAGTTAAGCTCGCCATCACAGATACGCCTTTCTGATGAGTGCCAACTAGCACGAAACCTAGGTCCAAGGCTTCCTGCAGATTGCCTCCAACCATTTAATATTGTGCTTTGTATCAAATGAACTTATCCAAAATGAAAGTATATTCTGTCACAGTGTACAATGTTCTATTCAGCTCATATTATTAATTCACCTGCCTTTTTGCGTTTTTTTCTTTTTGAAAATGAATTCCTATTTTATGCGAAAATCCCTCAAAATGTCTATTTCTTCAATGAGTTAATCAATTGTTAGAAGATAAAATATGCACGAAATGAGTCATTACATTGTTAAAGTACATGTGTGCATTGTGTATGATGGTAATAATTGTCAAATATATATATGTATATACAATTGAATGACAGTAAAAATTGGCTACTGACTGCATCTTTTTTTTTAAAAAAATTTGTTAATTTAAAAAAACCGCTTAATAGAATAGATTCAAACCGAACAAAAAACATTGATTCTTGAAAATGTTCTACTGAGAAAAAAAACACCTGCAAAATTGTTTGACTTTGGAATGTTATAAGCCTTTTATTCATGTGTATGTGATTAAGTGAGATTTAATAATTGATTTAATTATACATCTCATCCAACAGCTATACGACAATGCTACATGCCAAGTAATCCACAACGGAAAACTTACGGAATCATTCGAAGTGAAGACAGGAGTAAGACAAGACTGGCTGCTCACTATCGCCAATGATTTTCCTGATTGCAGTCGATTGGATAATGCGACAAACAGCGGCGGGCAATGAGGAAACAGGCATCAAATGAACTCACACAAAAAACTTGGAGGATCTGGACTTCGCCGATGATATATGTCTGATTTCCCACAAACTGGAAGACATACAAGCGAAAAGCAACAAGTTGGCAGAAGAAGCATCAGTGACAGGAAGGACTTCAGGTGAACATAGATAAAACAGAGGTGATGAAAATTCCTGGGCAACAACACCACCACCAACAACAACAACTGACAACAATCAGCATAAATGGAAGGAACCTGAAAGAAACAACCTCCCTCACCTACCTGGGAAGCATCGTTTCAACTACAGGCGGACGGAACTGACGAGGATATCAAAGCAAGAATCGGAAAAGCAAGACAAGCTTTCACCACTCTCAAGTCTGTGTGGAGGTCAACATCACTCAGCATGAAAAAAAGGATCCGGATTTTCAACTCCAATGTGAAGTCAGTGCCACTCACTATACGGATCAGAGACTTGGCCAGCGCGTCATAAAGAGCATCTCAAACAAACTACAGACCTTCATTAACAGCTAGCTGTCTTCGCTCAATACTACTCAAGATGAGATGACTGGCCAGAAAAGATCAACAACAGAGATCTCTGGCATTGAGCGAACCAACCAGGAACTGATTGTGAAACAAATAGGCAGGAAGAAATGGAGATGGATTGGCCATACTCTGAGGAAACAATGCATCAAGTGACATCACTAGACAAGCCATCGCTCGAGTGGAAGCCGAAAGGGAAGCGGTGGCGAGTTGGTCGTCAGTGCAAGGGTGATTTGGAGGAGGTCATGTGAAGAGGAGATGAAAACGTGTGGGCAGACATGGAGCCAGGTGAAGACTCTAGTAGAGAACCGAACGCAATGTAGATTCACGACTGAAGCCCTATGTTCCTGTAGGAATTAAAGGATACAATAATAATATAATAATAATAATTGACAATTTAATTAAATTTTATAAGGTTCAGTTATAGCTTAGTTTATGCAGTTTGCTTGGAAGCAATCGGCAGGAATTCTGGGACCTGGGTTTCTTGCCTGTTGGCAATAACTAGTGAGTAAGTGAGGCATATTTGCAACCTTGAAGGAACTGAAGTCCTCACTTAGATTCGAACCCGCGTCACTCACTGCTGCAGTTAGAGCATCAGTCAAAGTATCCAGTACAGTCCGGTAGGAGGCGAATCACCGGATGAAATAACTCAGTGGTAATATCTCTGATTGCAACACTGGGTGACGCGGGTTCGAATCGCAGATGGGACATGAAATCGCCTTCAATATTGTAGATACACCTTGCTGATTGGTGAATGCCTGCAAGCACGAAACATAGATGTGAGACTTCCTGTCGATTGTCTCTAACCATCTAATATGAACAATTCACAGTGCACCGTAGTGGTGAGCTACCTAACTTATTGGTGACCACAATGTAAACTTGACTGACTATAGAATTCAGTCGGCACCAACAACAAAGAAGGACTAGACACATTACACCAGTTATTGGCTAGCATCCAATGAAAATAGCTCAATTTATATCTCAAAATCTGGAAAATTTACAAGCAAAACATCAACACGTTGGTGTGAGAGGCAGCAAAAACCGGAATTCAGGTGAATATAGAGAAGACAGAGATGATGAAGATACCTAGCTAACACCAGTAAGCACCAGTCACCATCATTAAGAAGGACCCTAAGGAAGTTATGTCTTCCAAATATTTGGTGGAGAGGTAGTATCAATATATGTGTAAAACTTGGGCATTGTGGTAGTAAGTAATTCCATATTAGTTTGTTTATTAGATACATCACACAGTGAAACAGTATTATTTACTGGATGACGTTTCGAACAAAATTTATTGTTCATAATCATATCAATTGTGATCACACGACTTTGACACTTGAGTTTTATAGCTTTCTTTGTTTTCTCCAATTTGTCGTAGGGGCAGTAGAATTTTCCAGATATCTGGGACAGGTGATGAATCATTCCTATTACATGTATTTGCAAGTGATTCGATAAACAAAGCTTCTGTTATCAATCTCTCCCTATACCCTGTGACATTAGAGTTTAAAACTGTCATCCTATCCCATCCTATTGTATGGTTGTGTGTAACTGCATGTGGTGGGTGCTATAGCTGAACTATTCTCTAGATTTCTTATCTTATTCGAGTCAACCAATCTAGATTTTGCTAAGATTTTATGTTCAGCTAGTCTGACTGCCCCTGTACCAAAGAAAATCTAAAACAGGAACTGATACACATAAAAGAAGCCTTGAAACTTAATAATTACCCAGATAAATTAGTCAAGAAATATGTAAGGAAATGTAAAAATAAAAAAATAATGATAGTAGCGATAGTGATAATAACAATAATAATGATAATGATAACAGTGATAATAATAATAATATTAATGACGACACCAACAATAAAGAATCTAAATCATCAGTAGTAATTCCATACAAGGAAGGAACCTCGGAAGCCTTACGCAGAATTCTTAACAAGGCAGGAATAAAAATGGCATTCAAACCCACAAACTCAATTAGAAACAAGCTTTGTCGGTTAAAGGATCCTGTAGAGCCTTTAAAACAAAACAATTTAGTTTATCTCATACCCTGCTGGAATGATTGTCAGGTCAAATACATAGGTCAAACTAGTAGAACAGGGGCAGTCAGACTAGCTGAACATAAAAACTTAGCAAAATCTAGATTGGTTGACTCGAATAAGATAAGAAATCTAGAGAATAGTTCAGCTATAGCACCCACCACATGCAGTTACACACAACCATACAATAGGATGGGATAGGATGACAGTTTTAAACTCTAATGTCACAGGGTATAGGGAGAGATTGATAACAGAAGCTTTGTTTATCGAATCACTTGCAAATACATGTAATAGGAATGATTCATCACCTGTCCCAGATATCTGGAAAATTCTACTGCCCCTACGACAAATTGGAGAAAACAAAGAAAGCTATAAAACTCAAGTGTCAAAGTCGTGTGATCACAATTGATATGATTATGAACAATAAATTTTGTTCGAAACGTCATCCAGTAAATAATACTGTTTCACTGTGTGATGTATCTAATAAACAAACTAATATGGATAGGCAGTATCGTTTCAGCTGTAGGTGGCACGGATGAGGATGTCAAAGACAGCCTGAATTAGATCACTATTCATTACTTTGAAATCACTGGGAAGATCTATAGCACTCCTCAGCACAAGATGCCAGATCCGGATTTTCAAAACTAATGATAAGCCACTGCTTCAGCATGATCCAAATACTTTGCGTGTGTCTCACCAAAACCTTCCGAAGATTTCTATCGAAACTCGCCAGCTTCGTTAGATACTGAAAATCAGATGGCCAGTTGTAAAGGATAATCAACAATCAACTCTGACAGTAAACCAACCAAGAACTTACTGCCCTAACAGATTTCTACAAGAAGATGAAGATGGATTGGACATACGTTAATGTAGACCGTTGAATGACATCACATGATAGTTCTCTGAGTGGAGTCCGAATGAAGAGCAGTGAGTTAGGCGTAGGTAAAGGATAACATGGATAAGGGGGAAAAATTGCTCGTGAGTAGTAGTCGAATCAGATATAAATTATGGTAGAAAATGTAACACACTAAAAATGTGCTGTTGAAGCCCCATGTTGCACTCAGAATGAAAAGAATCAATATTAATAAAATTTTGTTAGTTAGTCTGATAAACGGTGAACTAGATTTAATCACAGTGACAAACACCCTCAATACTCAGCCGATGTTCCTGCATAATTAGTTACCACAATACTTTGTAATAACCTTTCTCCTCCACTCAGTTGGAATACATGTTCCAGTATTAATATATAAGTCTTCAAAATTATTATTTCGTGCCAAGAAAATCTAGTAGAATATTGTCAACTGTTCATTACTGTTAACTGATAACATGTAAATATTCTGCTAGCATTCTAAATGCAACTCTGATTGGACTTCAGCTAGTAACTACCATAAGCGATTTAATCCTTTGTTTGGCACCTACTGAATTCTATACAGTCAAGTTCGCAATGTGCCCGCCATGCAAGGTGGCTCGCCATCACAATGAACTCTGAATGGTTGTTACTAAATAGCTGGAGGTGAAGAAAAAGAGCCTTGCACCTGGGTTTTGTACTTGTTGACACTCGTCAGCAAGGCGTATATCAAATCTTGAAGGAACTCATAGGTCTAGGCACGTAACACTAGTTAGTGTCCAATCAAAGTATCCAATACATTCCTTCAGGAGGTCAACCATGAGCCCAAATAGGTCAGTGGTAACGTCTCTGACTGCAGCACTGGGTGACGCGGGTTCGAATCTCAGAAGGGACATGAGTTCCTTCAAGACTGCAGATACGCCTTGCTGACTGGTGAGTGCCAACCTAGGTCAGGCTAGGCTTCCTGTTTGGACACTTAAAATAGGTATTCGTGGAAGCACGTTATCAATATCAAGCGTCCACTTTTATGTTAATCTCTCTGTCCCAGCTAAATACAAGTGACATGCCACTAGGCTGTCTACTTTCATCTTACTCCATAACCGCCTGCAAGCGATGATTTTTTTGTCACATAATTTTACTCATGATACTGTTAGAAATCGAATCCATCGTTTCTCACTCAGCTTCTTCCTGAGATCTTGAAGTTTATTGACATATATGCGATTGATAGATACAACCATACATATAATTTGAAATACTATTACTACTACTAATTGTAATAATAGTAGTAAAAACAATAATTCATTCTGTAAATTAACTCATAGTCAACAATCGTTTTGAACTTGTTTAACTTGGAAGTTTTTGTGTAACAATGGGTGAATATTTTGCATAATAAGAGGCTGAGAATTCCGCACAGCATGGAATTATATACTTTTATTGGACACCGGATAGTAAGTAAGTAAGTAACTCGTTTCATGCTTCTGGTAATAAGTTTGGCGCAGACTGAATCATATCAGTCAAGTCGGCAATGAAGCCGCCATGCTAGGTGGCTCAAAATTACGATGCACTCTGAACTGTTTTTATTAGACATTTGGAGGTGATGGCTGCGAGACTTTGGCCAAGTTCTCGTGTTTATTGATACTCGTCAGCAAAGTGTATCTGCAACCTTGAAAGAATTGATATTCCTTCTGAGATTCGAACCTATGTCAGCTTTTTATACTTCTTATGATAATCCTGAATATAACTGGCTTTCTCCGGAGCTTTAGTTTCCCTCTTGTTCACTTCTGTCGGTATTAATCTTCTTTCTATAGACATGATATTCGACCTTTTGTCCATGTTAACCTTTTTTTATACTGTCTGATACCAGGCAATCAAATTTACGTCCATTAAGTGGAATGATTATTACATTCATGTAGAATTGCAGAATTTCTCTTCATCCTGAAGTTGGAATTCAAGATATGGTCTAGAAAGATAACGAAACCTTTTCACTTAGACCATGTAACTTAGAGAATTCAGCGCATAAAATCGTATAAGCGTAAATTACTATTCAGGTGTTGGTTTGTAGGAATTTGACTAGCTACAGCATCTCATTACGGGCTGACATAGGTTAGAGAACCATTGGAAAATCAACAGGGAATACTGCCAGACAACTGTCTTGTCAGCCGATTCGGGATTCTTCAGCAGTATGCGCTCACCCACCAGGGTCCGAACCCAAGACCTTTCGATTACAAGGCGACCTCGTAGACTATTAAGCCACTCACACCCGATCCAGTGGTCAGTGGATGAATTCCAACTTCTGCCAATTCACGATATGGAGCGAACATCAGCCACTGTCATCCATGGCGAGTGTTTGTCCTCGAACCCAACCTACTGAACCCCGATGGTCACAACTCATTATAATCCAGGTAACTAACTACCTACCTGAATAGGACCAGTAGCTAGTCGTGAATTGACACAAGTTGGAATAAATTTCCCTGCCATTGGATAGGGTTCCAGTAGCTTAATAGTCTATGAGGTCGTTTTTTGACCGGAAGGTTCAGGGTTCGAACCATGGTGGGTGAGTGCACGCTGATGAAGAGTCCCAAACTGGGACGAGATAGCTGTCCAGTATTCCCAGGATTTCCAGTGGTTCTCTGACCGATATCAGCTAATGATGGAATCCTGTAAATTATTATCACTGCTGCAGTTGATTACTAAGCAGAGAAAATGATAGTGATATGCCTTTTAAGACATTGATTGGTTTGGCTGACAAGTTTTAATAGCTACTGTTCCTGCTATACTTTATAATTTATCAGACAAACAGATTACCGTGTTGTATAGAATAACCATAGCTGAACTTTTATCAGTATTGTACCCACAATCTACTACTATCTGATTCTATTGTGAATTATTAATAGGGCAAAGTTAAACTTTAAGCACCTCGTGAACGACCCTCAACGGACCAATCACATGAAAGAGGGATTTTTGATAAAGGGAAAAGTATATTTATGGGGGAAAAAACATAAAAACTGCATAAAACTGTTACATAGGGTGTCTTTCTCTAACATTTAACAGAAACATCTCCCAGTTTAGCATGGCAGTGTCAATAGAAACGTCACACCACATTCTGTACATATATATTCATCCAAATGACTATAAATGAGATATTTTTGAGACCCATTTGTAGCCCTAATCCTATTTTTCAACCTCCCCCAAAATCCTCCCATAGAATCTGTATGTGTCTCCGTAATGAGATCCAGGAAATCACTGGAATGGTTCACTCTGTGATGCATATATCCAAGAGATGACAGGGAGTTATAACCTTTCCATTCATCAGTATGTACCATGGATCCCTTTTTCACAAGTCTAGTAATAATAGTTATTAAAGTAGTTGACTTTCTGTCTGGTATGCTCTCGACGAATCCTTTCCAATCACCTAAACACTGCTGGTTCGCTCACGACCACGGTTGTATTTTTTCTTCAGTAACACACTTTCGTCTACGTGCACAACGATGCCTCCTCCGCCCAACAACGAAGTAATTCTCTCCATTTTCCATGAGGCGATGTCTCTGTAGTGCTCGTTCTACTGAACTGTTGACACAAGGCGATTTTCAGTTTGAGCAGCTGCGCCTCTCACAGGCTGTTTTGAAACCCAGTAGTTACAAATGTACAAAATCTGGGTTAGGGGGAGATGCGACCTAGTAAAAAAATGTTCCTACGACATATTAAAATTATCGGCTTACCTTCCCTAATATTAACTCGTCTCAAACAAACTGCACAACGATGGACATATCCATCAATCGACCTGCTAAAGCTTTTTAAACTCATGACAGCACAACGTGAACAAATCCTCTCCTTCCTAAGCAACCCCAAATCCAGGCAATACTGCGAAACCTTATCCTCCTAGAACTGCAAGTGTAAGTTCGTTAGAGCACGCATTTGAAACGAATCAAAGGCTATACAACCTTGAACTCATGTGCATGAACTTCATTGGATCATTCGAGGTCGCTCGCTGAGTGATAGTTAGTGGTGCTTAACGTTTAACTTGACCGTTAATAGATCTAATTATTTTGTTAATTAACTATGTAACTTAATGCTGAGGAACTCAAAAGAATGAGTGTTCATTGAATGCTTTCACTTGTATAGCTGTCTTCTTCAAAAGAATATTTACATTTATCAAGTTAGATTGAACAGATTATCCTTCAACTGAAATGCAGTTAAAAAAATAATAATGAGTTGTAAATCTTATGACAGGCTAAGCTGCATCAATTAATTTTCAAGGCTTTCGTGACAATGAATCATTAGTTATGTCTCTCTTGAACAGAAACAGAAACCTGGAAATCATTTCATACATTTATTCCCCTTTATGAATTTGAATAAAGCAAGAACAACAGTGGTTTGTGCAGAATCAGATGGTACTGTTATTTACTTCGTCAACATAGACAAGACGGTGGTTATGAAAATAAGCAACCAACCAACAGCAACAGCAAAATCCAGCGCCAATCACCATCATTAGGAAGGATTTGAAAGGGGTTACTTTTTTCACTTATCTAGGGAGCATTGTTTCAACTACAGGCACATGGAACGGACGAGGATGTCAAATCGAGAATCGGGAAGGCGAGAAACACACTCATCAACCTGAAACTAATCTGGAAATCTTCGTCACTCAGCATCAACAACAAAATTATTCGGATTTTCAATACAAACGTCAAGTCAGTCAGTTCTTCTATACGGATCAGAAACTTGACGGCGGGTCACAAAGAATATTTCCAACAGCCTGTTGCAGACCTTTATCAACAACTAACTGTCTTCGCTCTATACTCAAGATCAGATGGCCGGAAAGAATCACCAACAAGAAGCTATGGGAACCAATCGCCCAACAAATATGCAGGAGAAAGTGGAGATGGATTGGACACTCGCCGGGGGGGGGGTCGCTGGGTTATGTCGCACGTCAGGCCCTCGAGTGGAACCCGAAAGGGGAGCGGCGATTGGGACGTCCAAGGGTCACATGAAGGATATCGTGGGAAGAAGATCTGAAACAGTATGGACTAACATGGGTGCAGGTGAAAAGTATAGCAGAAGAGAGAAGCAAGTGGAGATGTGCAGTTGAAGCCCTATGTTCCACTAGGAACCCAAGGGAACAATAATAATAATAATAAAGAAAAACAGGGTGAATAAAATGATTAATTAGTTTGAACAAAGAAAGAATAAACATATTTGCAGGATAATACTAGCTTGTTTCATTCCATGAAATTTCTTCAACTGCTTACATCCTAAACAAAATCAATTATAAGTTACAAAATGGTGTTTGAACATACTTTTTACAGTGACTTCAAGTTATAGACAGAAAGTATAGGCAAAATAATTTCAAAGATGATGTGGGTAGACGGATTATTCAATGTTAAAAGAGTAACTAGTTATGTAATTAATTAGACACGTAATTGATAAACTGAGTAGCAATCTGTTTAGGTCAAGTCAAATCATAGAAACAAGGGACCAGTAAGGCTACACTGTAGCGAGGCAAGGAGAAGATAAAGTCAAAGATTACGTAATCAGATGAAAGAGAGAGAGTGTGACAGTAAAGACCATCCAGTTACCAGGGTAAGTAAAGACCGATAACTGTTTATTTCTGAACATATAAATCAGATTTCAAGAGTTTGATAGCGATTGTTATCAAATAACAAGGTTATACGTCTATTCTCTTCAAAAACAACTGTTGTTTTTCCTGTATTCAAATTAGAAATTATTATGTAAATGCAAATGTTGCATTGAGATGATGTTGATTGGCAGTTTTGTTGTGAATTACTTTCACTGTACAAAAATTTTATCAAAAATTTCTATTAATTATTATTCAAATATAATGAGGGGTCTCAGAAGTCCTGGTATAATCCCTGTTATCATTATTATTATTATTCACTATATCAGGGAGAGAAATTTGAAAGAGGTCACTTCCCCTTCACTTATCCAGTTAGCATCATTTAAACTATAGGCAGCGTCGATCGAGAGGTGATTTGGAAACTACTACGCTACTATGGGATTCCACCGACAATTATACATCTCATCCAACAGCTGTACGACATTGCTGCATGCCAAATAATCCACAACGGGAAACTCACGGAATCCTTCGAAGTGAAGACGACAGTAAGACAAGGCTGCCTACTATCGCCAATGATTTTCCTGATTACAGTAGACTGGATAATGCGACAAACAGTGGGCAATGAGGAAACAGGCATAAAATGGACTCACACAAAAAACTTGCAGGATCTGGACATCGCCGATGATGTATGTCTGATTTCTCACAAACTGGAAGATATGCAAGTGAAAAGCAACAAGTTGTCAGAAGAAGCATCAAAGATAGGACTTCAGGTGAACATAGAGAAAACAGAGGTAATGAAGATTTCTGGACAATAACAAGAACGACAGACAACAATCAGCATAAATGGGAGGAACCTGAAAGAAACGACCTCTTTTACCTACCGACCTGGGATGCATCGTTTCAACTACAGGCGGACGGAACTGACGAGGATATCAAAGCAAGAATCGGAAAAGCAAGACAAGCTTTCACTACTCTCAAGTCTGTTTGGAGGTCAACAGCACTCAGCATGAAAATGAAAATAAGATCCGGATTTTCAACTGCAATGTGAAGTCAGTCAGTGCTACTATACGGATCAGAGACTTCGCCAGAGAGTCATAAAGAGCATCTCAAACAAATTACAGACCTTCATTTATAGTTGTCTTCGCTCAATACTCAAGATCAGATGGCCGGCCAGAAAACATCGGCAACAGGGAGGGATCTCTGGGAGCGAACCAACCCATCAGGAACCGACTGTGAAACAAATAGGCAGGAAGAAATGGCGATGGATTGGCCATACTCTGAGGAAAACATCAAGTGACATCACACGGCAGGTCATCGCTCGTGTGGAAACCGAAAGGGAAGCGGCGAGTTGGTCGTTAGTGTGAGGATGACATGGAGGAGGTCATGTGAAGAGGAGATGAAGGTGTGTGGGCAGACTTGGAGCCAGATGAAGAATCTAGCAGAGAACCGAACGCAATGGAGACGCACGGCTGAAGCCCTACGTTCCTCTAGGAATTAAAGGAAACAATAATAATAATAATAAACTACAGGAAACTGGTACAACTGAGGATGTCAAAACCAGAACCAGAAAGGCGAGGTACACCTTTATCTTCTGAACTCAACATGAAAAAGAAAATTCAGATTTTCGACACCAATGTTAAGAAAGTGAGTTCGTCTATTTGGTTCACACACTTGGTGCGGGGTGTCACAAAAGCATTTTCAACATGCTGCTTAAGACTCCATGATGGAGATCATTTGAACGTCCAGAAGTAATTAGCAACAAGAAACTAAGGGAACAAACCAACCAAGAATCTCTTACCGCAGAAAATGGACACGGACTGGATACAAGCTGAGAAGACCGTCAAATGACATCATACGCCAGGTCATCACTCGAGTGGAATCAGAGTGAGAAACGACAAGCTTGGCGTCGTCTGATAGTAACATGAAAGAGGTCGTGTGAGGAGGAAACTTAATAGCGGTGACTCAATGAACAACTTATTGCTATCTGGAAGGGTAAGTGTTTGGTTAAACAGTCAGTAGAAATATCATCATTCACTAAGATGTAGGTACTTCTAGCTAACAGGAAAGAAAGGCACCTCCTAGATTCCATTTTCAGTCACAATTAATCAAGTAACACATTTATTTACTGATTATTTATTAAAAGAACAGACGTTTTAGGAAAAGAAATACGGCGATGAATGAAAAACACGGGGAAGAATTGTGTAGATTAGTGACTAACTGTTGCAGGTTATTTAGGTTCTCTTCATGCGTAGTGTGACCTACGGGTCAGCAAGTGATGGTCCAGTGAACTCACTGTCGGTAAAATAATCAATAATAACCGAAAATACCCATTGAGTCATGAAGAAAGTAAAAGACAGATTCAGCGAAGAAACTTTTCTTTATCGACGAAATCATCTTCAGAGGTTGTACAGCTGCACAGGCTGCACAAAGCGCACACTTTCCAAACGCATCTCTGAACATTATCCGGTATGGTTAGCAAAGAGACAATGTAAGACAATTACTAGCTCAATTCTCGAGCATTTGGTGAACTCAGGCCATGTAGCTCCACCGGAGTCGTCTTTCAAGATCATCTACAAAGTGAAGCCAAATGGTACAAAGGACGTCAGGTTTCGGCTTTTGTGTATGGCGGAGGCGCTGGCAATTCATCAATACAACCCTGAACTCTGTATACAGAAAAAGTTTGTCCCTTGATCTTAACCTTCTCACTAATCGTTCCCTGTTCAAAAATTCTGATTTTTTTCTTGTCTGTTTTGTAATTTTTAATCTTACTTTTAGTTTGCTTTTGCTTTATTAATTAATTCACTGTTATCACTCATGTGCTCCTTTTGTATATTTACAAACCCTCTTCACACTTTCAAATTGACACTCAAATACCTTTATTCTCACTTAATAGCAATTTTAACCTTATCAAATTTCTATCTTTGTTCCGTTGAGCACCACGTAATTTACAACTTTTAATTTTCACTTCTAAAGACACTTCTGAGTAATTATATCAATTATGTCACCCCCTATTACTCAATAATAGACCACTATATATTTTTGAAAGTAATAAATACGACTGTACAGACTGTGAAGATGATTTCGTCGATAAAGAAAATTTTCTTCGCTGAGTCTGTCTTTTATGTTCTTCATAATCAGTAATAATAAAAATCAACTGCATAAGCTTACAACATTTTCACATTTTAAGCTAATTTTATTCTTACTTACAGTACTATCTATACTTTTTAGCAGTCAAAAGTGGATAGATACCCAATGGAATTCAACTCCAAGTCTGTTTCAAAATTCACATGAACACGTCAGTGTAAGTCAAGTGTAGAAAGGGTTAAAAATCGGTAGTTATTCGCTTCACCGAATATCTATTTAAAAGCATGAAACTAAGAGGTACTCAGTCATTTACCAGCACCACTGGTCAGTATTTATTATTACTTTTATTATTATATTATTGTTTCCTTTAATTCCTAGAGGAACATAGGACTTCAAACGCACGTCTCCATCGCACTCGGTTCTCTCTTGTCGCAAAATTTTCAACTGCCTCCACGTCTACCTACATGATTTCAAATCCTCTTCACATCACTTCCTCCATGTCAACCCACCCTCACACTGACAACCAACTCGCCGACTCCCATTAGTGTTCCACTCAAGCGATGGCCTCACTTGACAGTTTACTTTCTCAGAGTATGTCCAATCTACCGCGATTCTTTCCTGAATATTTGTTGCATAATTGGTTCCTGATGGGTTGGTTCGCTCAACGACAGAGATTCCTCCATATTGCTGATCTCACCTTGAGTAGTATTGAGCGAAGACAGCTGTTGATGAAGTTCTATAGTTTGTTCGAAGTGCTCTTCGTAACACCGTGCGCAAGTCTCTGATCTGTATAGTGAGTAGCACTGACTCCGCATTGGAGTTGAAAATCCGAATCTCATTTTTCATGCTGAGTAGTTCTGTTGACCTCCACACAGACTTGAGAGTAATGAAAGCTAGCCTTGCTTTCCCGATGATCCTTGTTTCTATATCCTTGTCAGTTCTGTCGGCCTGTAATTGAAACTATGCTTCCCAGGTAGGTAGGTAGGTGGTAGAGGAGGTTGTTTCTTTCAGATTTCTCCCATTCATACCGGCTGATTATTGTCTGCTGCTGTTGGCTAGGAATCTTCATCACCTACCTCTATTTTCTCTATGTTCACCTGAAGTCCTTCCTATCTTTGATGCTTCTTCTGCCACTGGTCAGTATCTAATCGATTAAATAATAATAATCAGCTTTATTCCAAAAAAACAGTATGTGCATTACAGCTTGGAATTATCAGCATTTGTCACAACATCGCATCTAATTTACTCATAATATTAAATAAAATCAACTACAAGGACGTTTCCATATTTACAATAGGAATAATGTCAGAAATCTGAGAAGCATAAAATGACAATAATAACTATAAATAGTAGTATTAACAACAGTGGGTCTGTTTCAAACAATATTGTCGATATAGAGTATGGAAATCTTAGCATATTATAAAGTATTGAATCTAATGCTCTCTCTTCACACAGTATGATGAGGAGAGCAACAAGAAAAAAACCATTAATGATCACAGCTTAAATGGTAATAACAATTATGAAAACCTGAGAGGATTATAAGAGGAATAACAACAGTAAGACTTGTTGGTACAAGGATGGAGAATAATGTTTATTTACTAGTGGAAGGATAGTTAGTTAGTTGGTTAGTTCGTACTTGATACTACTTTCATCACAGAAAATACCTGCCAAATACGGTATCGTAGAATTTTGTATACTTAGACGTTCACACGTAAAGTCTTTTGAAATAAACTTGAACAAAGCAAGAACAACAATTGTACCAGGATAATATGAGCTCATCTTTTATTATTTCGAGGATTCTTCTCAACTGGTTACAGCCTGAACGATAAAAAATATGAATTACATTACATTAAAGATTTGAACATACTTTTCCACGATCACAAGGAGTAATTGGTAGGAAGTAAAAGTAACATTGGTCAGGAATGATTTAACTAATTAAGAGTTACAAACACTGACTATTTATAGAATAATTCAAATGAACTGTGATCAATATTTGACAGCTTATAAATATTTATAGAATAATTAGGCAATTAGGCTTGGAAACAAAAACAAGCTGTTGTATATTTCTTTTGTTGTCACCAAGGCAGTGCAAGATTCACCACTGTCTCTTTCTGTGTATATAGATTTGGTTTAAGTCGTCTGATAGCAATTGCTTCAGCAAAGCGTAGCAAGTTAGGTTTCTTTCGCTTGCTGATTATTTTGAATGACTTCAAGTTGTCTACATTATGACCAGTGTCTAATAGATGACGCGCAATTGCACTGTTTAATACTTGTGGAGCTTTCAGTCTCAGGTTCTTTGTTACGTGTTCAGAAATGCGGAAATAACTTCGTGTTTTGCATGAAGAGATACACAAAGAGGGTAATCCGCCTGCATTTACGAATAGTAAATAGGCTAGAGGTGTCAAAGTGAAGCATGAGCATAATCTAATACTGTGAACCCTAATCATCTTGCCTGGATGAAGATAATCACTATGGTATGTTTTATGAATCTATACGATTTTTATCCACAAGGTATTTTTGAAAAGTCAGCAGTGCTCAATTATAACTATGAGGAATATAGTGAAGTCATTTAAAGTAAACTTAGAATCATAAGAGAAAAATCAGATATTGGACAAGTTAAAATGTATTTGAAACAATTAGTTCCCTTTAAGGATTTCGACAAAAGAATAAGAAGACGTAATTCATCTAAATTGTGTAATGTATTTGCTCAATATATTCAGTACAATGTCACACTAAACACACATAAATGTCATGTTAGATGGTTGGAGGCAATTGGCAGGAAGCCTGGCTTGACGTAGGTTTCGTGCTTGTTGACATTCACCAGTCATCAAGGTGTATCTGCAGCCTTGAAAGAACTAGTGTCCCTTCTGAGATTCTAACCCGTGCTGTACCCAGAGACCTTACCACTGATAGAATTCAGTCTGCACCAAACAAAGGACTAGATACCACACACTACTTACTATTGTCCAGTGAAAGGATATATATTTACTGGGCAGCTGTTTCGTCCTAGTTTATGACTCTTCACAGTACGCACCCACCCACCAGGTTTAAAACCTAGGATCTTCTGGTTACAAGGCAATCAATTAGACCAATAAATCACTGAGATACGATCCAATGGCCCAAGAATTTTAACTTCTACCAATTCATGACATATCGCGACCACTTCAAAATGTCTTCTTGGAGCTCTAGGAGCTCGCCTTGTAGCCAGAATGTCCTCGGTTCGAAACCCGGTGGATGCATACTGATAAGGTTTCCTAAACTAGGATGAAACAGCTGCCAAGTACCCCCAGGCTGGTTCTCAAATATATATATATATATATGGAAATGATGATGCGTTAAGAAGTGATAGAACAGACACAGGCAGTCAAGTTGAAAGTCTATATTGAAGGTCAAAACAACCATGGAGATCAGTAAACCAAAGAAAGCAGATAATCTTATACTTGCCCAGATATCAGAATAAAATTTACGAAGTAACATTTAGTGTGACTAAGAATTATTTTTAATACATAAAGGAGCTGTAAACTTCTTATTCTCTAGAACTTTCATAAAATTTAGGATAAGCTCCAAACACATTTTACAGATACTTTCAAAGAGCTGTAGCCATCAGCTGTTTTCCCTGTCTCTATAATATGTTTCACAATAGAAGACCTATGTCATCTGCTTTCTCCATTAATGAATTCAAGAGATTCCATGCGCTAATGAAGCCATTCATGGAAATCCTATTAAGGTAAGTTGGAGAATGTGTTTCAGTGTCCCACTGACCACTATTTATCTCCTTATAAACTTTTCTGGATAACCGTAATCCACCAGAATTTCTGTCAGTTTCTTTCCCATATCTTCAAGTGTATCCTCCCTGCGTTTTCTTTGGAATCTACTAAGGTGACAGACACCAAATTAAGGCTCTTTTCTGCTGAATAATAGAGAAACTTTGGTAATTACGATAACGTCTTGTCCAAGTAGGTTTTGTATAAACAAATCATCGTATTGATCAATCAGGGCGTCGATTAAGCAATTTTTCTAGGAAACATAAACATTTACCTTCCGCTTCTATAGACGTAAGTAATGTGCTATTTTGTACTTCATTCAATCAATTTAAAATTGAAGTGGCAGAACAAGGATTATCATTTATGATGACGCATCTTCTATAAAGTGGTACATTTTCAATCAGATCTTCCAACAAAATCCCAATGTAAGACATGTAGACATCTGCTAAAAGCGACCCCGAGCGGACTCCCCTTATCAACACCAACAATCTAACAGAAACAATCGCATACAAATGTGAATCTTACATTACCAGTTCATAGAATTAATAAATCCTTCAAATGAGACAGAGGTAAAAGGAGTTAGAAATTATGTGTTGAAATGTAATCACAAAAAATGTCAACTGTTTTGAGTGAGGGTATATTAGTGAATAAAGAGTTCACATCGAAAGAATAGATGAACTTGGAATTCAAAGGTAACATTGAAGCAGAAATTCATAGAAACCACCTTTCTAAATGTCTGAGGTATACATTTCAAGCAGCCACCATACGTATCATATTCTCCAGCAGACAGTTAATCCAGTCTAATGTTAAGGTTAAGATACCAATTTTGGCCACCTCAGTGTGTATTTATCAGTTTACTTGCTTGTATGGAGCAAAGTGTATTGGCTGTACTCAGTGTCAAGTCCACAAACGTATTCTGGAACATTGTCCAGCTTAGTTAGTCAGAGGAGAAATTAAGAACAGTAGCAGCTGCATCCTCCAACACCTTGTCAACTCTGGACATCGAGCATCCCACTTGCATAAATGCTTCACAGCACCACACAGAGTCCTTCAGTATCATACGAAGGGACTTCGCATACGTCATCTGCACACAGCTGAATCATTAGCTATTAGGGATCTGAAACCGGACCTCTGCATTCAAATGCAGTACGTATAGTCACTCGCCCTACCGTGGCCACAGTAACGTTCTTACTATTATTTTGCTTCTTTTTTATTATGTTAGTTTAGTGTTATTATTGTTTTATTATCTTGTCCCCTCTACACAATTATATTGATTAGTCATTCTCCCACACTTATTACGTCACGCCCCATTTTCTAACTTCCAATTAGTTATCCCTTCTAGACTACACATTACACTACGTAATACGTTTTTCAAGGACAAAGTTTACCAGTATCTGAGTGGTCATATGATTTCTTAGTTAAATATAATTACTGTTGTGCAGCATCAATTAAAGAACCACTTAGAATCAACCTAATCTACGAAGCTGTTTTATTCTCATTTGAGATTACATTGATGAGTGCACATCAATGAATCGAATCAGGTCTGGCAGACCAACGCTGTCAATTCCGTTAAACTATTATCCTCATGCTTAGTTTCGCTCAGTCGAGCGAGAAACACTGTTCTCCTTTACTTTACTAATTCTATGCATATTTTAGCCCGTCTCTATCTGAAGAGGAACCTGTTAATAAATGTTTGCACATT
This sequence comes from Trichobilharzia szidati, assembly GCA_944472155.2. Lineage (NCBI taxonomy): Eukaryota > Metazoa > Platyhelminthes > Trematoda > Strigeidida > Schistosomatidae > Trichobilharzia > Trichobilharzia szidati. The sequence goes on along the minus strand of OX235273.1, from coordinate 18,689,367 downwards.
TTATGCATTCTTACACATCTTGTTCTTCCTACCTCTACAAACTTTGTAATTTTTTTGTAATTCAGTAATAACTATTGATTTCGAAAAGAATAGGCGTTCAGCAAAGAGTTACTCTTTTCGGCGATATCATTCTCATGATGTACAAACCGCAAATTTATAGTAATTTGTCCTAGCAACAAAAGGAATATTTCCAAAGATGTGTTAATGCACTTGTTAATTTTTTGACAACAAATTACGTAATTTGGAAGGCGTTAATCGGTTAGAAACTAAAATAAAGTTACAAAAGTAGGTTGGGTGACGTAATCTAATTGATAGGGTTCAATGAAAAATGAATGAGAGTCAAGTTAATAATCTGAGTAGAATTCACTTGAAAACGGATGAGAGTTAAGTTGATAAGCTGAGTAGAATTCACTTAAAAATAAACGAAAATGGAGTTAGCAACAGTCGTCATGAGGGTAGAGATTTGATAGAGGGTGGGGGTAGAAAATAATGCAATTAAGAGACAGACAAACAAAGAAGAAAGAGGTAAGACAAAATTACGTATTTGGTGTTAAGATAGATCAGGACCATTGTAGATTTAGTGACTGAACAAACTTCTTTTGTATGCAGAGTTCAGGATTCAATATGTGAATTGGCATTGCTTCTGCAGTTTGAAGAAGTTTAATTCGTACTCTTTTGGCAAGATTCCCACTTATTGTATAGATTACTGAGAAGTTGTTTTGTGGGTTTGCTTGGTGTCCGGATTTGATCAAGTGTTCTAGGATAGAGCTGTGGCGGGTGGATCTTCTTTCTCCTTTATAAAACCATGAAGGTAAGTGTTCGTTGATTCCTTTGGATAGCAAACGCTGGGTACGGCCGACATACCTAGCTCCACATGAGCAGGTGAATTGGTAGATGTACATTGATGAGGCCCCCAGTGGAAGCTTATCCTTCACGTCCGTGCGAATCATTGGTTTCGTAGAGAAATTTAGTCTGAGTTCAGCTGCGAAGAAGGTTTTCTTCAGTGAGCGGCACAGGCGGTTTCTCAGTATTTCTGCTGCAGAATCTTCGTTGAATTGTAGATTCAATTAGAGAAGTTTCTTGGGAACAGTAAGCATAGACGGTTTTTGTATTTTGGGCTTCATGGCTTTTGTGATGAAACGTTCCGGGTAACCGTTTTCAAGGAGGATTCTTTTCAGGGTCTTCAGCTCCTCTTCTATGGTTTCCGGACTGCAAATGTTGTGAATTCTGTGAGTCAGTGAGCGGATTAGATTTCGTTTTGTATACAGAGGCACCCAACTGTGAAAGCTGATGAGTTGTCCATTCCATTTCGGTTTTCTGTGAATGGATCTTTTGAGTGTCCCATGTTGTTCGCGTCTTGCTAGTTGCACGTCCAGAATAGATATTGTTGCGTTGGACTCCTTCTCTAGTGTGAACTGGATTGCTGGATGGCAACTGTTGAAGAAGTCCAATATGTTCTCCAAATTTTCCTCATTATTGGCGATAATAAAAATATCGTCAACATATCTCTTGTAGAACCCGAAGTTATCAATTGTCTTCTTTAGGTGTGTATTTTCTAGTTTTGACATGAAAATATCTGCAAGCAGCGGGCCGAGTGGTGAGCCCATAGCTATACCATCTTTTGTCTATATATTTCATTATTGAAAGTGAATTGGATGTTTAGAGTACATCTTAATAGGAGTTCCTTCAAAAAGTCAGTGGGTTGTAGTGTACATTGTACCTTTGAACTTTTGTTTGAATGAATGCAACCTGACATGTCGAACTTCACTTCCTCTTCCGCCTTGTACTCCGGTTCCTCCTGTACGGTTACTGTCTCGCTCTCTCGCTGTACTTTCACCTAGTACACTCTTTGAGCCGACAGCCGTCTCACATCCAGATAAGTGTGTATTTTTATTCCTTATCAAATTGCATATCTCGTTGTGTAAATATAATTCCGGTCCGGTTAAACTTGGCATTTTGAGTCTCCTAACTTCAATTCCGTTTCTTTAGTACTTGCACGTAGGCAGAGTACTAATTAAGGTTATATACGGTGAAGGAGTTTTGTAAGAGTGTTATTGTCAGTTAGAAGCAAACCCTAAGCCCAACTCTTACAAGTGGTGAGCCCGAATTTTCACCGTTGCCTACCTTTTAGCCTAGCGTGTAAATAGTCCTTTTTCATATTGGTAATTTGTTTGTCATACAGAGTTGTAAATTTTTATTTGTCTTGTTTTTACTCATATTTTTTGTTATCATATTTGTTGTTATCATTCTATTTATATATCGTCTTGTTCGCGGGATGGCTGTAACTGTAACTCAGACGAACGACTCCTCTACCGAAGGATCGTCAAAATTAGATGTGGTGGCCTACATAGCTAAGCTTTATGAAGAGATAGATAAGTTAAAACAGGAGAGGACACCTACAGGTCGTTCACATAGCCGCACCAGCTCGACTCGTGGCAGATTTTCTTCACGAGCTAGCAGCAGACGTTGTAGGCCTCAAAATTCCCAGCCTGGAGTGTGCTGGTATCACCGGCGTTATGGTGATAAAGCCCAAAAGTGCACTCGCCCGTGCACCTTTGATGGCCAGCAATCGGGAAACCTGTAAGCCAGCACGTATTGGCGACTAACGTCGCTGGCGAACCACTTCCATGTCGCCTCTTCTATGTTACCGACCGTACCACTGGGACACGCTTCCTAGTTGACACTGGAGCGGAAGTTAGCGTGATCCCACCAACATCTGAAGAGCGCAAGCGGCCACTTTCCTTACAGCTTCGCGCCGCAAATGGTTCGCCAATCGCAACGTATGGCAAAAAGTTCCTGGACCTTAACATAGGCCTACGTAGGTCATTTCGATGGGTTTTCCTTGTAGCAGATGTAACTACTGGTATTATTGGCATGGATCTCATGCAACACTATCAGCTACTGGTTGATACTGGCAAACACAAACTGATCGATTCAGCTACAAGCCTTTCGATCTCCGGTGTTGTGACACACACACCTGCATTAAGCCCAGTATACTCAACCCCTGCCTCTAACGGCCCTTACGCTGAAGTTCTTCAATCCTTTGCCAATCTGTTCAAACCGATTTCTAAACTTCCTTGTGTGACGTCTACTGTCACTCATCATATCGTGACCACTGGTCCACCGGTCTTCGCTAAACCACGGCGATTGTCCCCAGAAAAACTACAAGCCGTGAAGGCTGAATTCGAGCATATGTTAGATATGGGGATAATCCGTCCTTCCAGCAGCCCGTGGTCTTCCCCTTTACACGTGGTACCAAAGCCTAACGGGATAGATTGGAGGCCTTGTGGTGACTACCGCAGGCTTAACGCACAGACCGTACCTGATCGTTACCCCGTACCACATATTCACGACCTTACGTCGTCTCTCAAGGGTGCCACGGTATTCAGTAAACTTGACTTAACCAGGGCCTATCACCAGATTCCAGTTCACCCAGATGATATCCCTAAAACGGCAGTGATCACCCCGTTTGGTCTTTTCGAATTTCTTCGAATGCCGTTTGGACTCCGCAACGCCGCACAAACATTCCAGCGGTTTATTCACGATGTTTTGCGAGGATTAGATTGCGCACATGCTTACCTCGACGATATTCTCGTGGCTAGCCCAGACGAAGCTAGCCACCGTACTCATCTACAGACGGTTTTCGAGCGGCTAACAGCCCATGGTTTGACGCTAAACATGTCCAAATGTCAGATTGGCGTCAATTCATTGACCTTCCTTGGACATGTCATTAATGAGCAGGGAATTCGCCCGCTACCTGAGAAGGTACAGGCAATACGCGACTTCCCGGAACCTGCGTCAATGAAGTCTTTACGCACATTTCTCGGCATGGTGAGCTATTATCGACGGTTCGTTCCCCAATGTGCACATATCTTACTGCCACTCACAGACCTACTAAAGGGCAGGAACAAAACATTCAGCATGACATCAGAGGCTCGAGAAGCCTTCCAGAATATAAAGTCGGCAATTGCAGACGCCACCATGCTAGTCCACCTTGACGTCCATCTTCCACTTAGCATCTCAGTCGACGCATCTAACACAGCCATTGGAGCTGTTCTACAGCAACTGGTACATACTTCATGGATACCAGTCGCCTTTTTCTCCCGGAAGTTGTCCGCCGCTGAAGCGAGGTATAGCACCTTTGGCAGAGAACTCCTCGCCATATACGCGGCTATCAAACATTTTCGCCACTTTGTTGAAGGTCGGAAATTCACAGTATTTACCGATCACAAGCCACTGACGTATGCCCTCCACACTACTACGGATAGGTATTCCCCACGCGAACTGCGTCACTTGGATTATATCTCTCAATTCACCTCGGATATTAGACATATTTCGGGGGTTGACAATGCTGTGGCAGACGCCTTGTCTCGGATATGTACCATATCGGCGCCTCCAACCATTGACTTGAAACTAATGGCGCAACGTCAGCTTACAGAGTTAGACCTTGATAAGCTGTCGTCAAATACCTCCTTACATATCAAGCGTATCCCGCTCGTTAATAGCGAGGGTACCATCCTCTGTGATCTGTCCACCGGTACCCCGAGACCCATCGTTCCACCTTCATTGCGCCGTACAGTTTTTGATAGCCTACACAACCTTTCCCACCCAGGTATCCGGGCAACGGACAAACTAGTGTCAGCTAGATTTGTCTGGCCTGGTATCAATCGAGACGTGCGTACCTGGGCACGTGCCTGTGTGCCGTGTCAACGGGCTAAAGTCCACAAGCACAACATCACTCCAGTGGGTTCCTTCTCCACACCCGACGCTCGCTTTAGCCACGTTCATCTAGACATAGTGGGTCCTCTACCACCATCAAATGGTCACTGTTACTTGTTGACATGTGTCGACAGGTTCACTCGTTGGCCAGAAGCTATTCCCATCCCCGATACGACTGCGGAAACCATTTGCCGAGTGTTCATGGAACGCTGGGTATCTCAATTCGGATGTCCATCTACGGTGACTACAGACCGTGGACAGCAGTTTGAATCAACCCACTTCAAGAAGCTCTTAGAGCTACTGGGGTGCAAACGCATCCGAACAACCGCGTACCATCCAGCAGCAAATGGACTTGTGGAGCGTTTTCACCGTCAACTGAAAGCTTCGTTAATGGCTACAGAGAATACTAAGTGGACTGAGTCTCTTCCCCTAGTGCTACTTAGTATCCGTTCCACACTCAAAGCAGACTTACAGTGCACTTCCGCAGAGTTGGTGTTTGGTACCACCCTCCGTCTACCGGGTGAAATTATCTCACCTGAAAGTGGTGAACCAGGTGCTACGGATGTACAGGGTTATGCTCAGAACCTCAAGCGCCTAATGCAACGCCTACAACCAACTCCCACTCGCACACAAAACAGGAGAGTGCAAGTAGACGCTAGACTCGATGGCTGTACCCACGTTTTTGTGCGTTGTGACACCGTCCGTAGACCCCTACAACCTCCTTACGATGGACCATTCAAGGTCGTCAGTAGAAAAGAAAAATTTTTTGTTATTGATCGATTTGGCCGGCAAGACACCGTAAGTGTAGACCGACTTAAAGCGGCCTACATTGAAGACTCGGTACCCCTGACGCCTACGCAACCGGCAACTACGCCCGCACTCACACCCCAGCCAAGTCCGATGGTCAACAATCCTGCTAAACCTAGCAGTTCCTCGGATGAGACAAGTAAGGCAACAGTTACACGCGCCGGTCGGCGTGTGCACTGGCCTAAGCGATACTGCGAATTCGTTAACTAAACACTTTTACGTATAAGAGTAGTTCATACTCTCATTTTTTTTCTTTCTTTGTCGCAGTTTACATTCATTTTCCATGGTATTTACCCTTTTGATTTAGTTTGCGGGCAGTAGCCGCTTTTACAGTTACTAACCTTGTTAGATTTCTTTCTCTTTACAGAGTGTTCTAGCATTTTATTTTCGGCCTTACACTCGAACAGCTAACTACATCAATCAACTCTATCGTCGTATGGTGACTACCAACACTCGTGGAATTACAAACCAAACGACCAAAAATATGGACCCGATAAAAAAAAAATAATAAAATAAATAAAAAATAATAAAATGTAAAAACAAAAACTTTCACTGTATAGTTAAACGGACCGTGAAATATTTTTGGTATGTAAATACGTCACTTCTATGCTGTACAGTTTAATCCGCTCAATCTATTTTCACAGATCTTACTATTTTCACTCGAGTTATGTCATGACGAAACTTATTTATTTTGTGACCCATACTTGTAATTACTTTGCATCACTTTAATTATGCAGCTCGCTACATTTTTTTTTTAACAAATGGTGATTATACTTATTCATAGCTATTGGTTGTACACACTCTTCTCTGTACCTTGCATAAGTTTCCACAGTGTTAGCAATTTCCCTTGTTTTATTTCAATTTGGCGTACCGTTTCCATGTTACACTAGTTCCTTCGCATTTATTCCGCTTAATTTTTTTTTTGTTAACACCCTATGCTGATTTTTAAATCTTAACCTCTTCTTCTATTCTTTTCTGTTGCTTTTACTTTATTCCTCCTAATACGCTGGTATATTGATTGCCTTTGGTGTTACTACTAGTTTTAGTTGATGAGGAAGGATGGAGCATTAGTCTAAGAGGAAACTTAGACATAATGAGTCACCTTCCAGTTATAACAACGTGGGTAACGGAGGTAAACCATCACACCTCCACATAACCCAGGTCGTATTAGTGAGTCGTCAAAAAAAAAACTAAATAAATAAATAAAATAAAAACAAAAAAATAAAAAAGATACGTATAAATAAACGATGTTCAAAAAAAAAATTAAAAAAAAATCGCACCAAGGCACCAGCGTTATTCCTTCTTATATTCCATCTTACTCCAGCGATCATGTACATAGTGCTCATAAATTGCCTTAATTTTTTTTTCCTTCATTCTTTCCTTTCTCAATATATATTTGTTTTTAAAAAAAAAGAGAAACAGCTATTTTATTACTATCTTCACATTTTCTTGTTCATTCACCGTGATTGTACGCCACCTTGTTATTTTTATATATCGAAGCTTGCTGTTATCCCACCAACCTTCTAAGGGGGGGATAACCTGTAGTGTACATTGTACCTTTGAACTTTTGTTTGAATGAATGCAACCTGACATGTCGAACTTCACTTCCTCTTCCGCCTTGTACTCCGGTTCCTCCTGTACGGTTACTGTCTCGCTCTCTCGCTGTACTTTCACCTAGTACACTCTTTGAGCCGACAGCCGTCTCACATCCAGATAAGTGTGTATTTTTATTCCTTATCAAATTGCATATCTCGTTGTGTAAATATAATTCCGGTCCGGTTAAACTTGGCATTTTGAGTCTCCTAACTTCAATTCCGTTTCTTTAGTACTTGCACGTAGGCAGAGTACTAATTAAGGTTATATACGGTGAAGGAGTTTTGTAAGAGTGTTATTGTCAGTTAGAAGCAAACCCTAAGCCCAACTCTTACAGGGTACACCAATGTTCATCTCCTTTGAATCAATATGATCACATATATAGCATATTGTTTCGGTTAGTGGGACGTTTGTAAACAGTGATACCACATCTCGTGAGAATATGGTTTGATTGGAAACGCTGACGTTTTCAAAGGAATTGACAAAATCGAAGGAGTCTCGAAGTGAGTGGCGGGAGATTTGCTTTCTGACTGGTTCTAGTATGTCTACTAGCCATTGTGCGGTAATGTGATAAGGTGAATTAGTCATATCGAGAATGGGTCGAAGAGGTGCGTTTTTCTTGTGCACTTTTGGTAGTCCATATAGCCGGGGTATATTTGAGCCCGACGGTTTCAACGATTCGAAGGTTTCAAGATCGATGAATGATTCAGTGTTTAGTTTTCGGAGAAGGTTCGTTAGTTTTTGTTCAGTTTGTTCCGTCATGTTCTTTTCGTTTGCTGGTTTTATGAATTTAGATTCGTCGGATAGGATGGTCAGCATTTTACTTATGTAGTCTTCACGATTCATGACTACGATTCCCCCACCTTTATCCGGGCGTAACAGAATAATCTCTCTGTTGTTTATTAATTCTTAGAGCTCTTTATAGTGTTTTTTGGTCAGTATTGACTTTCCATTTGGTTTGGTATTCATAAATTTATGGCAGCTGTCGAGGACTACTAACCTGAACTGTTGCAGGTCCTCTTCGGAAGTTGGTGATAGATCATATGCTTGGTTTATCAAGTTTCCGAACTGAACTTGTGTTTGAAGTTTTTGGATTTTTGATGGTTTTGTGCAGAACTTTGGACCGAGGGACAGTGCTTCTAGTTGAAGTTCTGACAGCTCAATGTTTCAGAGGTTAAATACGTATTTTTCTGGATTGCTTGGGAATGGACGTTCAGGGTCGCTCGTCGGCTTCAGGCTTTTAATGAGGTTTGACTTGACACAATGTCATTCATCTTAGTTATTATAATGCTACTGTGTTTGGCTTTTATCCATCCCCTTGTTTATTATGGCATACTAATTCCTAATTGTAATTTTTATTAATTTGACCCTTAACCGGAAATTATTCTGGAACTTTCCAATCCATTTGATATAAATACACGAATGTACAGCTGTCTAGTTGATGACTTCGTCGAAAAGAAAATTTTCTTCGCTGCAATTGTCTATTTAAACAATAATTATAATTTAAAACAATTAGTTCCCTTTATCCATTTCGATAAAGCAATAAGAAGACGTAATTTGTCTGAATCGTGTAATGTATTTGCGCAACACATTTCGAACAATCTGATCACACACGGACTTGTCATAGGAATATATATGAAATTAATAAAGAGGTAAGAGGTGAGAAAAATAGACTTAGGTCAAGTTTAAAGGACATATTCAAGGTCAAAGTAACAATGAATAGACATCATTTTAGAATTATAGTCACTTTTATTCATAATAACGACTCCAGAACCTTTATCAGGTTTCGTAATAATGATATTAGGATTTTCCCGTAGCTCTTTCAAGGCTTTGAAATGCTGGGAATTTAAAATGCTTTTCTCGTTTGGGTTGTTGTTTAAAAACTGATGAGCTATATCCACCATCTTGGCCTTAAACCAACCCCGATCTTCATCGGATGTTGCGGCAAGAGGTTTGAGTTGGTCGTATAAGTTTTCAAACTCAGCATATATCGCTAAATCCGTAAAGTGCGTGCGAGGAACACAAAATTTGAGTCCAAGGGATAATGCTTCTTTCTGATGAGTAGATAGAGTAATATCAGAAAGATTTGTAACATACTTATCAGGGTTCACCGGAAAGACATCTACACGGTTTCGATCATCAATTGAACTCTTCAGCTTATTTTGTATATCCGTCTTAGTTTTCTGAGTAACGTCTTTACAAAACTGAAGAAATTTCATGTGGCATATTATTGATAATTCAGATAAAATAAGTGACGCATCGGTATGAAGAACAAGTAATCCTTGTAACGTTTGTTTAACATTTTCGATATGTGACTTTGTAAGACGAACAAGATTAGAGATATTTGGTTGTAATTTACTGAATTTCAAAGTTTTATAAAATTGTCTCGGGAAGGAATGATTTTTAATACATAATTCATAAACTTCCAACGTGTTACGTTAGACAATAATTTTACACCTAAGGTTAACAAGTTCATTTAACCTTTTGATAGTGTGTGGAGGGAGTCTTCTCTTTAGAAATTTAAAACAATTAGTTCCCTTTATCCATTTCGATAAAGCAATAAGAAGACGTAATTTGTCTGAATCGTGTAATGTATTTGCGCAACACATTTCGAACAATCTGATCACACACGGACTTGTCATAGGAATATATATGAAATTAATAAAGAGGTAAGAGGTGAGAAAAATAGACTTAGGTCAAGTTTAAAGGACATATTCAAGGTCAAAGTAACAATGAAGATCACTAAACCAAATAACAGAGGTAATAGTACATCTGCTATGGTGTCAAAACAAAATTTACCAAGGAAGGTTTAATGTGATGACAAATTGTTTTTGTTGCAGGGCACAGTGACAGCTAATCTACTGAAGCTTCAAGGCCTAAATGCTATAAGTAAAGAAAAATTTGACTCGTTAAAGCCATCAGATTGTAAATTCCCGCATGTGTATGGCTTGCCAAAAATACACAAACCCAATAATCCTCTACGTCCTATACTGTCAATGTGCAAATCCCCAACACATAAACTTGCTAAATGGTTAGTAGAATTATTGCATCCAGTTAAAGCACAATTCTGTAAGTATGTGTTAAAAGATACATTTGAATTGATTGATTTTCTTGACAATAGTAATATTAATATTATGAATAAGAATATGTACTCTTTTGATGTAAACTCGTTATTCACTAATGTGCCTTTGCTCAAAACAGTTGACATTTTGTGTGATTATATTTCCACAAACAATTTTTTCATCCCGTTCCCTATATCTTATTTAAGGGATTTATTACTTCTATGTACTAACAATGTTAGGTTTACATTTGAAGGCAATTGTTTCCGCCAAGTTGATGGTGTTGCTATGGGAAGTCCGTTAGGGCCCCTTTTAGCAGATATTTATATGTCGCACATTGAGAACTTATCGGAGGATTTAATCGAAAATGTGCCACTTTATAGAAGGTATGTAGACGATATTGTAATCATCAGTGATAAGTCTTGTTCTGCTACCTCAATTTTAAATCGAATGAATGAAGTCCAAAATAGCATATCACTTACATCTGTAGAAGAGGAAGATAACTGTTTATCTTTCCTAGATATACTGCTTAGTCGACGGCTTGATGGGTCGATAAAAAGATCTATTTATAGAAAACCTACCTGGACAGGACAGTATCTTAATTACCACAGTTTTTGCCCTGTTCGGTACAAAAGAGCCTTAGTAAGGTGCCTCTTCAGTAGAATCCAACGAATATGCACTGAAGACACACTTGATGCGGAAGAAGGAAAATTGACACAAACTCTGGTTGATAACAATTATCCAGACAAGTTCATCAGGAGATATAAAGTAGTCAGAACACCAAGACCCACTCTCCAACTCGCCCCTAAGAAAGACGTATACATCAAGCTACCCTATATGGGGCATCAAAGCAGCTTGATAACTAGACAAAGACTGAACGCTGCTGTCAAAAAGACTTTTTATGCAGCCAATATCATAATAATAGAGAATGTTAGGCCAATATATCTATCTAAGCCCTTCGAACATGAGAAAAATGACGTCACATCCCACTGTATTTACCAATTTGAATGTACGTGTGGACACACATACATAGGGAGGACTCATCGATCTCTGCAAGTAAGGGCTTCAGAGCATATTCCTAAATGGCTCCAGAAACAAATGGAATCTTCAGAACCCATTAATGGTGAGAACAGGAGACCTAGCTCCTCTATTGCAAAACATATTATAGAAACAGGACATAAAATTGACGTTAACAGATCTTTTAAACCTATCTATAAAACGTGTTTGGGGCGTATCCTAAAGTTTGTGGAAGCCCTAGCTGGCAATTAGAAAGTTTAAGCCACCTTTATGCGTTCAAAAACAATTTGTCATCACATTAAACCTTCCTTGGTAAATTTTGTTTTGACACCATAGCAGATGTACTATTACCTCTGTTATTTGGTTTAGTGGTCTTCATTGTTACTTTGACCTTGAATATGTCCTTTAAACTTGACCTAAGTCTATTTTTCTCACCTCTTACCTCTTTATTAATTTCATATATATTCCTATGACAAGTCCGTGTGTGATCAGATTGTTCGAAATGTGTTGCGCAAATACATTACACGATTCAGACAAATTACGTCTTCTTATTGCTTTATCGAAATAATTATAATAATCATTTAATGTCTAACGTGAATATGAGAGAAAACGAAATATATATTATTTAACTGGAAATATATGTACATCCTACATTGGCGAAGTTGAATTATTATTGCCAATGTCAAGATCTTTCAAAAGTTGACCTTCAAGAATCGATTAGACACATGGAACGCTATGAAATATCATTCCAAATGAGCTTATGCTTGCCTCTCTGGATTTAGAGAAGATAGATACAGAATTCTACTTATTTACTAAGCACTGTTTTTCCCGCAAATCTATACAGTTAAGTAGGGTCTAGAATTAAGGTTAGGTTTTTTATTTTATTTTTTATTTTTTTATTATTTTGGTTACAGCTTGATGCCCCACCGTATTTTCAGTACACGTATGGCATTTTCAGCATGGATATCGGTAGCCCAAATTTTTACAGGCCGACCATAGCTATTGGGTGTGCGCCGGCAGGGGCTCGAACCTCGGACCATGTGCATGGTCGGCGAGAGTCCTAACCACTGTGCCACCGACGCAGTTAGAATTAAGAGTTAAGATTATGGTTAGAGTTACGAGGAGAATAAGGAACAATATCAGAAAAATCAATCGACCTCAAAGTACTATGACCTGCAGTCACTTGGATGAATCGGTATCTCGTGCATGGTATGATTTCTCGACTGATCATCTGGGAGACATTCTTACAACACATAAGCTAAAATTATGTAGTATAATATCAAATCTGCAATATTTATTTTTAAGTGTATTTTACAACGACCAATAGACCTTTTTTGTATCTGAATTCTGATTGGTTGTTCAAGATCACTGTGGTTTTAGCTATGATAGTTTCACTCTGCCTCGTATAATCCTCGTCCTAAAAGACAACACTGATCATAGTCTCCAGATTCTCCTCATCCCACTTGGCGACCAAGGAAAAGAGAGATATATACAAAGTGGAAACCGTGGATGATTCATGCATAGCTCGAGTACCAATATCTTGTTATTATTACTACGGCTATTTATTTTTGAAATCTTGCGAATTTTATTCCCTCTCACTTATCGTAATACCTCCCACGATTTTCTTCTTATTCTGATGTGCATCTTATTTACTTATTTATTTATTTTTTATTACAGCTTGATGCCACACCGTATTTTCAGTACAAGTATGGAATTTTCAGCATGTGATATCTGTAGCCCAAATTTTGCAGGCCGACCATAGATATCGAGTGTGCGTCGGCAGGGGATCGAACCACAGATCATGTGCATGCTCGGCGAGAGTTCTAACCACTGTTCCACCGACGCACTTCATCATTCATCACAAATTCCTCTGTTATTTTATTTGATATTCACACTGGATGGAAATATAATTTAATTGTTTGTCTCTATCCACTCTTCAACACTTGAATATATTATTATTATTGTATCCTTTAATTCCTACAGGAACATAGGGCTTCAGCCGTGCGTCTCCATCGCGTTCGGTTCTCTGCTAGAGTCTTCACCTGGCTCCAAGTCTGCCCACACGTTTTCATCTTCTCTTCACATGACCTCCTCCAAGTCACCCTCGCACTAACGACCAACTCGCCGCTTCCAATACAGTCGGGTTCCACTCGAGCAATGGCTTGTCTAGTGATGTCACTTGATGCATTGTTTCCTCAGAGTATGGCCAATCTACTTACCTTCATTTCTTCCTGCCTATTTGTTTCACAATCGGTTCCTGCTGTGTTGGTTCGCTTCCAGAGATTTCTGTTGCTGATCATTTCTGGCTATCTGACTTTGAGTATTGAGCGAAGACAACTGTTAATGAAGGTCTGTAATTTGTTTGAGATGCTCTTTATGACTCTCTGGCGAAGTCTCTGATCCGTATAGTAGCACTGACTGACTTCACATTGGAGTTGAAAATCCGGATCTTATTTTCATTTTCGGGCTAAGTGCTGTTGACCTCTACACAGACTTGAGAGTAGTGAAAGCTTGTCTTGCTTTTCCAATTCTTGCTTTGATATCCTCGTCAGTTTCGTCCGCCTGTAGTTGAAACGATGCTTCCCAGGTAGGTAAAGGAGGTTGTTTCTTTCAGGTCCCTTCCATTTATGCTGATTGTTGTCAGTTGTTGTTGTTGCTGTTGACGGTGTTGCCCAGGAATTTTCATCACCTCTGTCTTCTCTATGTTCACGTGAAGTCCTTCCTATCACTGATGCTTCTTCTGCTAACTTGTTGCTTTTCGCTCGCATATCTTCCAGTTTGTGGGAAATCAGACATATATCATCGGCGAAGTCCAGATCCTCCAAGTTTTTTGTGCGTGTCCATCTTATGCCTGTTTCCTCATTGCCCACCGTTTGTCGCATTATCCAGTCTACTGCAATCAAGAAAATCATTGGCGATAGTAGGCAGCCAGCTTGTCTTACTCCTGTCCTCACTTCGAAGGGTTCCGTAAGTTTCCCGTTGTGGATTACTTGGCATGCAGCATTGTCGTATAGCTGAATATACATACTTATCAATTTAATGGAATGCAGTGAGAAACTCCTGTGATAGTAAACAATTTTCTTTTTTGTAGGAGGAATTCTATGTTTTCCTGCTGTGATAATCGAAACATCATTTTTAGCTGAGTCATCTTAGTCAATTAGTTAGTTAGTCAGAAAGATAGATACTGTCATAGAGATTCTGTAGGTGGATATTCACTAGAGTGTCTTCTCAAAAGGTTTCATCAACCACAATATCAGTTAGACAGGATATTGACACATACACACATACGTACACACAAAGAAACACAAACGAAGGAGAGGTTAGTTAGGCTATAGCTCAATCATTTATTCAAGGTCACCTTTCAAATAATTTGCTTTATTCCAGAAACAGTACTAGTGGTACAGTGTGGAATTTTCAGCACATATCTACAATATTTGCATCTAACGTTACAAATATTTAAAAGGAGTATTTCAAAAAATAAATATAAAGACAACAACAACAACAAAATATAATTTTGGAAAAAAATGCGAAAAAATACCAAGAAGTAGAAAGGAAAATAAACAGCATATAATAATATCTCATTATTGAATAGTGGAAGCTAAGAAGTGATTATGCATGGTCAGCTATGGTAAAGCTATAGTTTTACAAGAAGTTATGAAACGGTATTTAAGAATGTTTATCGCCAAGATGGTCAGTTTATTTGGTTGAAACAACTCTAAACAATCATAAAATAACATTTCAAGGTTGTTGTTTTGTTTTTTATAGTCAGGTCTAATGTAGTGTTTGTAGTGGCAGTGTCAGTAATCCTGCATAATACAAAATTTTAAGATGGTGATAATGGCGTTCACAACCAATGATTGTCAGTTAATATTGCCGAAAAAAATTTAAAAAAAATAAGAAAAAAAACAACCATAAAAACTAATACTTACATGATGGTTGATGACAGGACAATTTTGTAATACTCATAGTGCTAATAGAGTCGGAACCAGTAAATACACAAAAGAAGGAATAGGATAAAGTACAAGAAAGTAAGCCGATGTTAATAATTTAGGTAGTTAAGTATGTTTAAGAAGGTGTTCTCTATAGAATACAAAATAAGAGAGAAATAAAAGAGCCTAAAATTATGTTATTGACAACAAAGCAAGTCACAAGTTTCACGCTTAACATTGTCTCTCTCATTTAGAACACGGGCCAAGTATGGTATCGTTGAGTTCCTGTACTTAGCATGGCATCTATTGTGTTAAATAAACAAATTTACTACGGTAATAATTAAGAAGACATTTATCACTCTGATGAAACTGTTCATGCATATAGACTTTTCATAGATAAAATATAGTCTTGGCAGACGTATAGAAGCTATTTGCATGCTAAATTGGTTGGCAGGGATAACAATTTCATTGAATTTGGTGGCTGCTGGCTTCGTTTATAGGGGCCTGTTGTCACTATAGCGTCGCTATGCATGCTACTTTTGCATATAATAATACGTTTGGTTAGTCTTGTATGCAAGATGAGTTCTATTGTGCTTGTCTATGCGGTGCATAATTCATTGACGTAATCAACGATCGGCGTAACAATGCTTACCTATCATTAATATACTAACGTGCGAATGGTCCACCAAGGGAGAGGGCTGTCGAGTGGTTGCGCCATAGGATGATCCTGCATGCCAGTCTCGTCTCACAAGAGGTAGGGATGGGTGTGTTTGGTTCTCCTGAAAACCAATACCCAGTCAATGGGTTTATCACTGTGTGAATAAACTGGTTGATCCTACCAGTAGTCATACGCTTGTCTCAGAGATTAAGCCACGCATGTCTAAGTACATACCTTAAAACAGTGAAACCGCGAATGGCTCATTAAATCAGCTAGGGCTCCTTAGATCATATATGCTATATGGATAACTGTAGTAATTCTAGAGCTAATACATGCAATTATGCCCTGACCCGCAAGGGAACTGGTGCATTTATTAGAACAGAACCAACCGGGGGCAGTTTCGGCTGTCTCTGTTGAATTCTGTGAAAAATATAGGAAGTTTTAAATTATTCAGTAGAATTCACAAAACAAATAATGTTTATAATCTGTGTTTAAGACAGTGGATAGAGGTAGAACAAATAGAATAGAAGACAACAGTATTATTTTCAATTTATTGCTGCTGCATAAATGGATGTTTTATTTTTGTATCATAGTATAGTAGCGCTTGTGGCTACCTACTATCACCGATTGTATTGCTGATTATGCCCGACTTGATTATTGTATACTATTATTGTTTCCTTTAATTCCTAGAGGAACATAGGACTTCAAACGCACGTCTCCATCGCACTCGGTTCTCTCTTGTCTCAACGTTTTCACTTGGCTCCACGTCTACCTACATGATTTCAAATCCTCTTCACATCACTCCCTCCATGTCAACCCACCCTCACACTGACGACCAACTCGCCGACTCCCATTAGTGTTCCACTCAGGCGATGGGCTCACTTGACAGTTTGCTTTCTCAGAGTATGTCCAATCCACCATCATTCTTTCATGAATATTTGTTGCACAGTTGGTTCCTACTGGGTTGATTCGCTCATTGCCAGAGATCCCTCAACATTGCTGATCTTTTTTGGTCCGCCATCTGATCTTGAGTAGTATTGAGCCAAGACAGCTGTTGATGAAGTTCTGTAGTTTGATCGAAGTGCTCTTCGTGACACGGCACCAAGTCTCTGATCCGTATAGTGAGTAGCATTGACTTCACATTTGAGTTGGAAATCCGAATATTATTTTCATTTTCATGCTGAGTGCTTTGACATCCACACAGACTTGAGAGAAATGAAAGCTTGTCTTACTTTCCCGATCCCTGCTTTTATATATTCGTCACTTCCGCCTGTAGTTGAAGAGATGCTTCTCAGATAGGTGATAAATGAGGTTGCTTCTTTCAGATTTCTCCCACTTATGCTGGCTGATTTTTGTCTGTTGTTGTTGCTGTTGGCCAGGACTCTTCATCGCCTACCTCTGTTTTCTCTATGTCCACCTGAAGTCCTTCATATCTTTGATGCTTCTTCTGCCAACTTGTTGCTTTTCTTGGGAGCGAGAAGACAGGAATACGTTGGACTGACAATAAGATCTGAGATTCTCGAGAGCGATAAAACGGACTTATACTGCCGCCACTCTTTGTTTGTCATTTTCGAGCCGACCAATTTTGATTGCTCAAGTGAAAGATAAGCTACCTAGTTGTGCCACTTTGATGTGTATCTATAAATTTAGTTGCTCCTGTGGAGAAAGCTATATAGGGCGAACAACTAGACAACTTAACAAACGCATTAATGAGCATCTTCCTTCATGCTTCGGAAAAGGTCAAATAAAATCCATACGAAGTTCTATTTTGGCTCATTTGATTGATAGCGGTCACCAAGTGGACAAAAATGGTGCTTTCAAAGTTATCTATCGTATTCCATCGAGTCTTTCGAATGGAATCAGAACCCGTCTTTTACACCTAGCCGAAGCTATGGGAATTCGAGAGAACAATCCTAGTCTTTGCATACAAAAGAAGTTTGTTCTACCTTTGTCTCTCCCTTGGCCTAGGTGAATTGTATTCAAAACCCTCCCACCCTTTCTTATTTTCCACCTCCTTCGTACTTTTATAATATTTATTTAAACTCTGATTATCGTTCCACTTCACCTTTTAATATTTGACCCAATTTATTTATACACTTATATACATATACCATCTTTGTTATTCTTATCGCCACCTGCATAAACCTTATTATCAATATTTTGTTATCATTATAATCATCGTTATTAACTACGTTCAAAACATTTACCACATTATTATTATTATTATTATTATTATTGTTATTATTATTATTAAGACTATTTAGATTATTATTTGATTCCCAAAATCACCGTCATTGGTTAAAATTTTATATATAAATCTATGTAAATTAGAGTAAAGCCTGAAGAAGATCTAATTGAAAATAATATTGTTCGCTTATATGTCTTGTTCTAATAAGATAAGTATAGTATGTTATAAAGAAAGACTGACTGCAGAAGCCCTGCATATATGGGTGAATCCCAACAGTTTGAACAGACATGAAGATGTGATGTTAGCTGATGCATGTCAAATCCTGACTTAGAAATAAAAATTGCATCTGTTTCAACAACTAATCACACTTGCTCGAAATTTCCGATTGTCTACGTCTTCTTATGGAGAGACTAACAAATGTTTTATGACCGTTCATCCACACACACACACACACATACACATACACCAATGTATACGGCATATGCACATATATTTTCAACAAAAGTAGACCAATATTTGTAAGTCCAAGGTCAAATGTTGATCACAGTTCATACAATTTTGTTTATTATACATGTTGATGCCTGTTTCATGACTCATGATTGGACAAAGTTTCAAAAACAAGAGATGTTCTTTTAATTTATAAACCTCTGTTATGTTAATTTCGATTAATTTCCCTGAAGAAGTTCGGAGCAGATTGCCGAACGCAGAAAACGTTGGAATTAATCATTTCAATTTCGCTGAGATTTTACAAATACAATTTTTTATAAAAAACATTCTTTTTAATATTATCTTGCCACGCTAAATATGTTGAAGATTATCAACCAACAGCAATAGCAACAACCAGTACCAATCAACATTGACAGTGGAGATTTAACAGAGGTTACTTCCTGCCTTCACTTATCTCGGTCGGTCGGTTTTCGACATAGAACTTTGCACTGATGTGCGGCAGTTCAAGTCGCCACACTCCCTTCATGTAGCACACAAAGCAAGAGAAGAAAGTAGGAGAAATGCATAATATAGTCAGTAAACAAAGGTGTGAGACAAAGGAATAGTAATAACGAAGAACAAAACAGTTTCATTGGAAATTATAAGTCACAAGGAGTGGATACATCTGCGCCAGCCATTGAGTCACCAATTGTTTGCTACCATTGGTTTTTACTGTAACAAGGACCCCAACCAGCCAGGAAGTCTACACCTTCCTACGTGGTTTAAACTAACTTTTGTTGATTTCATTGACTGGTGCCATGTTTTCGTTTGACCGCCGCTAGCTCTTTTCCAGCCTGGCCCTATATCAGCTAACATTGCCCATTGTCGAGGAAGGCGATGACTAGGTATACGTAACACATGTTCTGACCATCTCAGTCGATGTAACTTCACAGCTTCGTCGATTTATTTCCTCTTCTTACCTAGAACTTGACGTTTAACCTCAGTATTGCTCACCTTATTATAGCACCTAACACACGGGAGATAGAACGCAGGCACCTATGATCGAACACAGCTAATCTTTTCATGTCTGTCACTCTCAATGACCAGGTCTCACAGCCATAAAGGAGGACGGAGCGGACTGATGGGCAGTACACCTGCCCTTTGGTCGACAGTTGGCCCGATATCGTGTCTACGCCAGAGACGGCGTAAACTGGTATATACGAAACTAGCCCTCTGTATCCGTACTCAGCTGAGATTTCGTCAGAGATCAACCCGTTGGCGCTGGCTGATGGTACTTCCCAAGTAAGTGAAGCGGTCAACGTACTCTACCACTTCACTCCCTATTTCTAATCTAGGGGTCTGTGAAGTCCAATCCTGCAGCATCATCTTACATTTGTCAGGAGCGAATCGCATGCCAAACATTCGTAGATTGCAGCTTACGGTGTTCAGAAGACTCTGCATTTTGTCAGCGTCCTCACCTAGAAGGGCTATATCGTCCGCATATTCTAAGTCGACGAGATTATTCCCTAGTAGCAATTCAATCCCTGAGTCGCTGAAGTGTGTTAGGGTTAAGTCCATTAGTACGTCTATGATGAAGTTGAATAGAAATGGGGATAATGGGCATCCTTGATCGCCACTTCAGATGACAACTCGCCATAAACACTCACCTGGATGCATGAGTACGAGTAGAGTGCCCTAATCAGTGCACTTATCTAGGAAGCATCGTTTCAACTACAGACAATCGGGACGAATAAAGATGTCAAAGTCAGGATCAGAAAGGCAATATACACATTCATCAACCTGAAACCAGTTTGGAGATATTCTGCACACAGCTTAAGGAACAAGATTAGCATTTTCAACACCAGTGTGAAGTCAGTTCTTCTATACGGGTCAGAAACTTGCACTGCGTGTCACGAAAAGGATTTCAAACAGCTTGTTGCAGACTTTCATCAACAGCTGCCTTCGCTAGCTGGCATCATACTGAAGATCAAATTGCCAGCCAGAAAGAATAAGCAACAAGAAACTATCGGAATGAACCAATCAAGAGCCGATCACTCAACAGATATGTAGGAGAAGGTGGAGATGCATTGACCGGGCATACATTGAGGAGGACATCGCACACCAGGCTATCGCTCGAGTGAAATCCACAAGTGAAGTAACGAAAAGGGTTGTCGTAAGGTGACATAGAGATCGTGTGAAGAAGAGATAAGACCGTTTTGGTAAATCGTGGACCCACCTGAAGAGGACGACAGAAGGCAGAACAAAGTGGAGATGTGTGGTTGAAGCCCAATTTTCAACTCAGAACTCTACAAAATAATAATAAAATACTCTAAATATTGTATTTCATCAATTCACTAGTATTTACTAGATTTACAACAATTCATCGGGAAAAAGTTAATAATCCTCGTGATTGGTCAACGTCTCACATTGTTTAACTTCATTTCTGTACGTATCTATCAACTGGTTGATGATGAGTAGTCTACAACAATACAACCTTCCAGTGATTAACGGTTGCCACGGGCTCGGTTTCTGATAAAATCTACCAAGGCATCGTTTCAAATATTGATATCACAGAGGAAATTTATTTGAAGATGTAGTGAATTTACTCTGTGCGTCGGTGGCACAGTGATTAGGACTCTCGCCGACCATGCACATGGTCCAAAGTTAGATCCCCTACCGACGCACACCCGAAATCTATGGTCGGCCTGCAAAATTCGGGCTACCGATATTCATGCTGAAAATTCCATACTTGTACTGAAAATACGGTGTGGCATCAAGCTGAAATCAAAAAAAAAATTACACTCTCCATCACAGTGACTGAAAAATTTCTATCAAATTACATTGAGACGGTTGTAGGCGAAAACTAGGTATTATTATACTATTATTTCCTTTCATTACTAGACGAACATAGGGCTTCAGTCGTGCATCTCCATTGCATTCGGTTCTCTGCTAGAGTCTTCACCTGGCTCCATGTCTGCCCACACGTTTTCATCTCCTCTTCACATGACCTCTTCCTCTATGTCACCCTTGCACTGACGACCAACTCGCCGCTTCCCTTTTGGGTCCCACTCGAGCAATGGCTTGTCTAGTGATGTCACTTGATGGTTTCTTCAGAGTATGGCCAGCCAATCCATCTCCATTTCTTCCTACCTATTTGTTTCACAATCGGCTCCTGGTTGGTTCGCTCCCAGAGATCTCTGTTGCTGATTTTTTCTGGCCGGCTATCTGATCTTGAGTATTGAGCGAAGACAACTGTTAATGAAGGTCTGTAGTTTGTTTGAGACGCTCTTTATGACGCGCAGTGCAAGTCTCTCATCCGTTTAGTAGCACTGACTTCACATTGGAATTGAAAATCCGGATCTTATTTTTAATGCAGAGTAGTGCTGTTGACCTCCACACAGACTTGAGAGTAGTGAAAGCTTATCTTGCTTTACCAATTCTTGCTTTGATATCCTCGTCAGTTCCGTTGGCCTGTAGTTGAAACGATGCTTCCCAGGTAGGTAGGTGGTAGAGGAGGTTGTTTCTTTCAGGTTCCTTCCATTTATGCTGATTGTTGGTAAAGGATTGTTTATTTAGAAATTGGTATCTGTACATAGCGAAATTATATATGTCCTGTCTTCAGCGCATCATTTTTGCACATATCTTCGTGTTGTGGTATATTCGGAATTCATCTTGTGTTTCTTTGTGATGCTTTCACTTCTCTAGTGTATCTCCACAACGCTGTATCATTTGCCTTCTCTAGAAATATAAGTTATCTCCCTGCTATTTGACGTTTTTATGCCGATGAACGTCTCTTTCTATAAACTACTGATAAATCTTATCAGTAGCTCTCGCCGAAATATCAAATAATGATATCAATTTTAACTGTCTGCTTCATTATCACTTTCAGGTTTATAATTATAGTTATAGGCATCATCAAGGCGTCTTGTTTGGAATATATGTGATATGTTTCTACGTGTCGACAGTGAATCGGTGAGGTGACATTAATGATAGATTGATAATTATTCATCAGTGAGACAGAGTTTTGTTTTGTGTGATTTTGGAAATAACGTATTTACAATCTTCCAAAAATGGAACTCCAGTTGACATATAAATGTACCTGAGAAAGAAATACTAACGCCAGTTTGAAGCACGAGTGTTGGAGGAGTGATTTGGTTGAGACGGCTTAACAGAGGGATTTGATTTGGCGTTGCACTCAGGGATACAGTTTGTCTCTCATATTAGTAACAGCAGCGAAGTCATTTGTCACGTTGTATTCTACTAGAAATTTGTATATATTTCCTGGGTGACTGCATTAGATCATATAACGAAACATTCAGTGGAATTGTGTTTTGGTGTTCTCTGATAGACTGTATCAATTTCTGTCATAATTACACAGTTTAGAGTCGTCGATTCTGAAAATTTTTCAGGATATTTGTGACATTTACCGTGTGGTTATCATTGAATCAGGACTGATTAACCGAATATTGGGGTATAGCGGAACTGGGAAATTGCATGGAACCGTTGGCCATTTGCATAGATGTTGTGGTAACTTTGTGGACATCCTGGTGTAACAACAGAAGGCAAGAGTCAGGCAACAGATCGTTTATTAAGGAAAACTAACACATATTTATAGATTTTAATGTACATTATTGTAGATTAATGTTAGTAGAAAATACAGTCTTTTGATTGGTTGTTTCTCACACAAAGTTAACCTTGCATCTCTTTGTGGCTGTGTCAGTTCATCTATATGTTAACTGTATCCGCCTACGCAAAGTCTGCTGTCCATCTTTGACCTTGTTTTCACATGACTAATATTTGAGACATAAACCTTGACCTCAATTACTGTCAACCAATTTGGCTAGCAACCATCTCTCACCACACTGGGAATACTCAGAATTCATGTTTTAAATTTGTTTAAATACGCTAAGAATATAGTGAATCTTACGGTGTCGTTTATGATGGATGTAGTGAAGATGAGTGAGGTGCATCTGTGGATTGCTGATTTAAGCAGAGTGTATACATTGATCAACACATCTTTGCCCTCTGTAATATCATAGCATTCATTCTTCGTATCCGCTTTTTTTGTGCATTTTCGAAGTATAGGAATATTTACGTATGCCCATGTGTAGACAAATCACCTACTTGATCTTTTGTCGAATACTCAGGAAGTGAGAAAATCGTGGAACAATTAAAGCGTTCTAAAAGCACACAGTCAAGGATCTGAGATGAAATTATACTCCTATAAATGAATAGATATTATTTGATTCTAAACATATTCGTCATTATATAGAGAAGCAGTATTCACCTTAAGCAGATATTTTCTGTTTGATTTCTGAACTACTCACAAGTAGTATAATGTTAAACGGTGTAAATATGGTGGGATGTTTGCTCAAGAATGAATTGATATTGACTGCATATATTATGGCATGAGTAAATGTTTCACTCATTGGTCACTAATTGATGGCAGTCGATGTAAATCGGAAGTTTTTAAGGCTGGTTGATTTTTTGTTGATGCACTTTGTTTAGCTGCTCTGGATGTTTTATTTGTGAAGCTTTCACTGCCTTGCTGGACAATGTCTTCAACACATACTTTTAATTTGAAGTAAGCTTATAAAATTCTCCACGAGTTTATTAATCCCTACAGCACCCCTACATTAAGTAAAACTGAATAAAAAAATTTCATGGATGTCTTCCAAAACCAAAAGAATGGATATCCACGAAACCTCATCAAATGCCATCTACCCCAGGGTAACCAATCTAATCAACTGTCCCCAAGGAAAACACAAAGAAAGTCGTATCACAGGATCTTTTCAACTAGGTGAGAGATGGATGACTATGTCAAAGCCAGTCATGATCGGAAATGCAAGACACATCCTCATTATTTCGAAATCAGCGTGTAAATCTACTGCACATAACAGAAGTCACAGGATATGGATCTTTAACACTAATCTCAACTCACTCACCGCTTATATATGGTTCAGAGACTTGATACGTCATCAGGAACACCTCTGATAGCCTTCAGATTCCTATGAAGATGTGCCTTCACTCGCTAATGAAAACCAGACAGCTCGCCGAAGAGGATAATCAACAAGAAACTCTAGCAGGAATCTATCTCCCAATAAATAAGTAAAGGAAAATGGATTTTCTCTACGTTGAGCAGACAGTTGATTGGCACCACCCACCGGTTCCTCAGAGTGGAAGGCGAATAGGAAAACGAAGAGTTGACCTTCTGACGGTGACAAGGGAGGTGTGAGGAAGAAATGAAAGATTATGGACAATCGTGGAGCTAACTAATCGTGACTGCAGAGAATAAGGTGAGATGATGTTCCACTCTGAGTCCGAGGGAATAATAAAAGCAATCAATAACTCAAAATGATGCTCATTTGTGGAAAGTTCAAATTTGGTTAGGTAGTCAATCAGTTGAAGACTAGTCAAACAGCAACAAATATGTCACTCTGCTGAAAACACTTTCTTACTTTGTGATAAATATACGGTGAAGAAACAACAATGGCTTTGCACAACACAATAATGCTTATAGTTTACTCCTACCTGAAACTATACACCCTACAGAATGAAACCTTTGAATTCAAGTAGATATGCATAAACTACTTGCAGAGAGTGTGATTAGTAATGGTGGAAGTAAGGAGCGGGGAGTGGGAATTCAACAACAATTTGATACTAACTTCAGGTAGTACGCCATGAATGAGTGTGACACTCACTGAACACTACTGGATAGGAATCAGTGTAAGTCGTAAGGCATCCATACCATTTAACAACTCTACATTATGTTATGTAACAAAAGGGATTCATTAAATAAAGCGTTTGACCGATATGGCTGTCAAGCTCAGCAATAATATATATATATATATATATATATATATATATATATAGTTTCTCCTCCTTGGTAATCAGGTCCCCTTGAACATCTTTTATTACTTTCATCATCTGGGTTGATCTCTTCGCGAAAACAGACCTCGTTATCTGATATAATGTCCTTAGGTCTCTTTTACCTGCGGTTTGTTCTCCTTCAGTTGCTGGCCAGTGCATCGTAAAACTGTCTTTTGTCTCACCTAGCACTCTTCGTCACTTGTTTATTCAGTGTAACAATCTACATTGAACTCAGCTTCTCCTTCTCTTGTCCATCTATGCATTGAATCATCTTCTCTTTCACCATCCCCCTCTCCCGTCTTCTAATAGCTTCTAGGTAGGTGTCCGTTGAGAGCCATTTACTCTCTTGTCTCTTCTTTCTGCCCAAAACAGTTGTACACGTTTTTCCCAGAACATCACTTTCAGGGAGTTAGTCTCAATGCTCCTCCACCACACAGGTTTCCTCAGTGATGCCACGGGATGTCGTCTCCGACCTTGCTCAGATTTGATCTGTAGTAAAAGTATTCCTGTAAGTTTTGTCCTTCAGTTTCTGAATGTTAAACTTAAATTACAATGGCCAGTCTCCAGTTGTTCTGAAGGCTTTCAGCTTCATCTTGAAGGTTCCTTGAATGAGATGAAAGTTCGAGAGTATATCTGTTCCTTTTGTGTCCAGCAGACTGGCTGCGTCGTCTCCACTCCCTTGAGCATGCGTAACAACACATATCCCAACCATCTCAATCGATGTAGCTTTAAAACCTCGTTGATTGACTTACTCTCCTTATCTAACACTCAACGCCTAACCACCTCAGTATTACTCACCCTATTATATACCATAGAACATGGAACATAGAATGCCGATACCCATGATCAAAGACAGCTAGCTAGCTAGTCAGGCTTTTCATGCTTTCCACTTTCAGTGATCATGTCTCACAGTCATAAAGCTTAATCTCCCAGAACTTTCATCACAGTCAGCAGGTCCTCAGATCGCATCCCACATACACACACACACACACAAACTGAGGCTTACAATAGTCCTGTTAGGAAAGGATGCTGACAAAATGCAGAGTCTTCTGAACACCTTGAGCAGCAATTTTCGTATGTTTGGCATGCGATTCGCCCCTGTAAAATGTAAGATGCTCCTACAGGACTGACTGGACTACGTCAACACCTAGATTAGTGATAGGGAGTGAAGTGATAGAACATGCTGACCACTTCACCTATTTGGGAAGTTCTATCAGCACCAACGGATTGATTGGTGACGAAATCTCAGCACGGATCCATAAGCCTAGGGCTGCTTTCACTAACTTACGCCATCTCTGGCGTAGGCGTGACATCCGGCTGTCAACCAAGGGACATGTGTACTGCTCAGCATTTCGCCCCGTCCTTCTCTATGGCGGTGAGACGTGGCCATTCAGAGCGGAAGACATGAAAAGATTGTCTGTTTTTGACTACAGATGTTTACTATCTCTTTCTCGCGTTAGGTGATATAATAAGGTAAGTAATGTTGACCTCAGGCGTAGAGTGTTGGGCAAAGAGGGAAAATCAATCGAAGAGGCTATAAAGTTACATAGATTGAGATGGCTAGGTCACGTGCTGCGCATGCCTAACCATCGCCTCCCCCACACCGACGGGCATTACTAGCTGATATATGTACAGGTTGGAAAAGAGTAAGTGGTGGCCAAACAAACACATGGCCTCATCAATCCATGAAATCCTTGACAGTTAAACTGAGTCAGGTAGGGAGGGAGATGCAAACTTCCGGGTTGGGGCCCGCCCTCGGGACTCTAAGAATCAATGGCTGGAGACAATAGGTGACATGGCTCAAAATCGTTGTCAATGGCTTACGCAGATGTATTCAATCTCTGTAATCTTTCATATTCCTTTGTACCATTACTCATTCTGTTTCACTCTTATACTTGTCAAAACTCTATTGATTCTCTTCACTCATTTTCTTGTCTACCTTTGTTTGCTATTTGGAACGTGGCAACTCGAACTGCTGCACCTCGGTGCCGAGTTCTATGTTGACTCCAGCTAGCAGCCAGTGCATGAAAGATCTGTGTTCAAGATAACTAAGTTCAAAGCACAACTTTAAGAAGACTGATTCGAATCAACCTAAACCTCTGAATCTGCGAATCACATTGTTTAATATTAGAATTATATAAACATTCCGTGATTTAAAACAAAAGATAACAGAGAACGAAAGGAATTTCATCAAAAATAACTTGAATACATCTATTATATATAATAATAAAAATAATGATAGATATTTACAAGATATCTGTCACAAGGTAATCATATGTGTAATCATTTTCTATAACAATTGACAAATAATTATAATGGTGAAATCTAATTCACACATGTTCTCAATGCATGTATATATATATATATATATATATATATATATGACAATTTATTTTAATTCATCAATTAAGCGAATATATCATCTAAATGTTCCACTTGTTTTTCAACCTTTTCATCAGTTTCATGTGATGTCATAAATGCTTTCAATTGACTTTCAAGACTATTCCATGTAGAATGATGTTGAGCTCTGTAATCAATGGAAAGTGAAGAAATATACACATTCACTCACTGCCAGGCTAGAAATAATATTAACAATGATAATAATAATACATATAGAAAATCAAAACAAGTGGTGATTCAGCGAAGAGACTTTTTTCAACAATGAATTTATCATCAAGCTGCACAATCGTATATATGCATGGTTTTTAAGAAGTTATATCCACTGAGGGAATTGAAACATAGGTGTGAATGCATAAAATAATAATAATGATAATGATATGAAATGCAATTAAAATTAAAATGTTTGTGATTATAATCGTAGTTAAATGTCAAGTGGCAAAGGAAATAAATGTCATCTCTATAGAATAATTCATAGGATGGATAGAACTTGAAAAAGGGTGTGCAATTATAAGATTAGTAGACAAATAGAATAAAATCAAAACGTTACATAATATTGTGTGAAATTTGATAGCATAAAATTTAATGTTGCATAAAGGAATTGATTTAGAATGACAAGTGGAACAAGTGAAATAATACCGGGGACAGTTAAAAGTGAGAGTAGTAATAGTAACAATTGACGTAATAAGGAAGAGTATACAAACTGAATAGACAAAATGAAAAAATGAAAAATTGGTAGAGCCAAAATATGATTGGGGATTACCATACTTTAGCATAGAGGGATTAGGACCATGAAAGTTGGAGGGGTTAAACGAACTTTTTCTGTACACAGAGATCTGGCTTTTCTATTTCCATGGCCAAAGCTTCAGCAATACAGATGAGTCGGGTACGTAGGGATTTGGGTAAATTACTCTTTGCCTTGTAGATGACTTCGAAGGCGGAGGCTATAGAGATAGGGTGATCATTATCGACCAGATGTCCAATGATCGCGCTTCTTATTTATTGCTGCACTTCGACCTTTTCGTAACCATGCAGGATAGTGTTCTTGCACCCTCTTGGACAAAACTCGATTCGAACGACCGACATACCTAGCTCCACACGAGCAGGTGGATTGATAAACACACATAGAGTTAGTTGGTCAACAGCGGGATCTTGTCCTTCAGGTTATTAAACAATAATGGTCGACTAGTAAAGGCTACTCTCAGAGATGCAGTAGGGAATGTCCTTTTCAGGGACTGTGATATCCTTCGTTTCATGATATCGGAAGCTAAGTCCCCTTTGAATTCCAAGCTCATGTAAAGTATTTTCTTGGGTACGGTTGATAAGTCACGTTTTTTAGGATTTGAATGTATATTCTTATCTATAAAACGTGGTGGAAATCCATTTTCTATTAGGATTTTCCTCAATATGTATAACTCATCTTCCACAGTATCAGGGCTACATATGCGCCGAATACGAATGGCAAGCGACCGGACCAAGTTTCATTTTACAACACTAAATTTCATGTTATCAAATTTCACACAATATTACGTAACGTTTTTATTTTATTCGATTTGTCTACTCATCTTATAATTGCACACCCTTTTTCAAGTTCTATCCATCCTATGAATTATTCTATATATGACATTAATTTGCTTTTCCACTTGACATTTAACTACGATTATAATCACAAACATTTTAGTTTTAATTGCATTTCATATGATCATTACTATTATTATTTTATGCACTCACACCTATGATTCAATTCCCTCTCCACCGGATATAACTTCTTAAAAACCATATATATACGATTGTACAGCTTGATGATAAATTCGTTGAAAAGAGTCTCTTATTGAATCATTTGTTTTGATTTTCAATAATAATACTAATGTTGAAAACAGTAATAATAACTATAATCATAGATCGATCTAAGTTTAACCCTGTTGGTAAACATTCGCGCCTTATTTTCCCCTGCTAGGAGCAAACATATATTTCGACTAACTTACCCCCCCTCCTCCTAGGAAACTGGATTCTTTGTCTTTGTCATCAAAAATCAAGACGATGACTGTAAGACTGAAATGACTGCATTTGGTTGAATGCGTGTTTGGTTACTTCACACTTATGTTAAAGTGGACAAGCTTTCTTTGTTAACTGTGAATCCATGGGTTTACGCATGTGCTAACTGCTGACACGACAACCTGATTGGACAGTACTTTAATTGCTAAGGTTAGACAACCAATCAGATTTATCTATTTATTATTATTATTATTATTATTATTATTATTATTATTATTGTCTCCTTTAACTCCTAGAGGAACATAGGGCTTCAGCCGTGCGTCTCCATTGCGTTCGGTTCTCTACTAGAGTCTTCACCTGGCTCCAAGTCTGCCCACACTTTTTCATCTCCTCTTCACATGACCTCCTCCAAGTCACCCACCCTCGCACTGACGACCAACTCGCCGCCTCCCTTTCGGCTTCCACTCGACCAATGGCTTGTCTAGTGATGTCACTTGATGGTTTCCTCAGATTATGGCCAGCCAACCCATCTCCATTTCTTCCTGCCTATTTGTTTCACAATCAGTTCCTGGTTGGTTCGCTCCCAGAGATCCCTTACTATTGCTGATCTTTTCTGGCCGGCCATCTGATCTTGAATATTGAGCGAAGACAACTGTTAATGAAGGTTTGTAGTTTGTTTGAGACGCTCTTTATGACGCGCAGTGCAAGTCTCTCATCCGTATACTAGCACTGACTTCACATTGGAGTTGAAAATCCGGATCTTATTTTTCATGCTGAGTAGTTCTGTTGACCTCCACACAGACTCGAGGGTAGTGAAAGCTTGTCTTGCTTTTCCGATTCTTGCTTTGATATCCTCGTTAGTTCCGTCTGCCTGTAGTTGAAACGATGCTTCCCAGGTAGGTAAAAGAGGTTGTTTCTTTGAGGTTCTTCCCATTTATAGTGATTGTTGTCTGTTGTTGTTGTTGTTGCTGTTATCCAGGAATCTTCATCACCTCTGTTTTCTCTATGTTCACCTGAAGTCCTATCTTTGATGCTTCTTGTCTATTTACTTATGGCTTAAATTTCTGAGGTTTTGAGCATACAATAAACCATGTATTTCGGTAAGTAGATGTTGCTGTTGTTGCTGTTCTTGTCGTCCTTCAAGTTGCCGTTTTCCTAGTCTAACTTTTGTGTTTACCTTAGTGATGGAGGTAAATTCTAAATGATCAGTTGATTATATAGTGCCGTATTCCGTAACATGTGTTCTAAAAACACTGTATTAACAAAACCTATTTCGCAATTAGACTGAAAAAGAACTAACGTGTAGTCACAGAAGAAATTACAGAATCACAAACTTTAAAGTCGTTGACTGTTGGTTTGAGACAAGTAGGTAGATAAGTGACTGATGAGTTAGGGTTATCGGAACTCTGAAACTTGTCCACTAACTTATAGACATGATCATAAAAGACCACATTATTTTGATTTATGATGACCATGAAAATGCGAGTCGTCAGTTGGATGGAATAAACTCCGCACAGGATCATATAATTCTTACGTGTGAGGACGAAAGTCACAACCAGCTTGCATTTTTTAGACATACTTCTGAGTCGAAAAGGGAAGATGCCTCAATAATATGATAAATTTACCGAAAGCCAACTTGAACAAGGCAATACTTTAATTTTCACAGCTTCTGTCCACTACAGAGTATAAGAGAGGCTTGGTGAAGTAGTGTTTTTTATTCAAAAGAATTCAGCATATATTTGTACAGCTATGATGTTGTACAGGATGAAAATAAAATACTGATGGATACTCCTCTTGCTGCAAACGGATATCCTTTAAAAAATTTAAAACCGGTGAAGAAGTCAATTAGTCTTAAAATCTACAATCTATTCTGCCCCTAAGAAAGACAGATGTCTTCATTGAATTATCATACAAATGGGGAAGTAAATAGGAGGATTTTAAGAACAGAGATTAAACTCAGTCATCCGTGGGACCTATTATGCAGCCCGGTCTATAATTATTGAAAAAGCCAGAAATATGCTCGACTTTAAGCCTCAAAAGTTCACAAGTGATTATGTCACATCCCACACCATATACCAATTTACGTGAGTGTGATCACCACTAGCTATTTTACAACCTGGTCCTATGTCAGCGGTTAACATTGCTCATGGATGAAGACACTGTCTAGGTATGTTTAACACATGTCCTAACCATCTCAATCGAACTGACTTCACAACCTCGTCGATTGATTTCCCCTCTAACTCACCTACCACTCGACCGAAGCTTAACCTCAATATTCCTCACCCTGCCATGCCACTTCACACGAGAGATAGAACGCTGTCACCTACGATCAAAGACAGCTAGTCTTTTCATGTCTTCCGCTCTCAATGACCAGGTCACACAGCCATAAAGGAGGACGGAGTGGACTGCTGAGCAGTACACACACACACTACACAGCAGTCACATACACACACATTTCAATAAAGCTCATTTTAGACTATTCATACAACGGGACTGCATCACCATAGAAACCAAATGAATAAAACAAAATCATTCACTAATTGATTAAAATTTCAACGTATATTAGTCAAGTGATGATAGTATCACTGAGGAGGTACATAAATATGCAAGTGCACTCTCTCAGATGAAGAGCTTTCAAACAAAGCGAAAACACGCGAGAACATCTCTCTTCACTTTAGAAACAGAAATATTAAATCTTACAAAAGATATATATATAAATATATATTACCTTGTTCGTATCCACCGGCTTATACCAGACATATACCGTGATGGTTGTTCAACAAATCGTGCATCAGCCAATAATACAGCACCCCAATCATTAGCATGTCGTATACACCTTCCCAGGGCTTGATTCAATGCTCTATACGCCTGTGCATCATACCATTCAGATCCACTGAGTACTTTCTGTTGTTGTATTGATGATACACTTGAAGTATTAGTATTATTACTATTATTATTATTGTCTAAATCAGAATTACTAGTATTCATTGAATCAAGTGATGTGTTAAGATTGTCACTTGACGTGGATTTACCATTCTCTGGATAGGCAAATCTAGCTGGAGTTGATTTATGCAATGTATCATTGAATTCACGTTTTTGTTGAACCTGAAAGAGAAAGAAAAAATCAAGAAGGAAAATTGTAGATGTGATATTTGAAATACACTACAGTAAATTAAGCACTATAACAAGCAAATATCAAAAACAAATGGCTCTAAGTTCTGATTGGAACATAGGCTTCTAGAAACACATGCCTGAATCACTCTGTTCTCTGTATTCCCCCCCCCCGCCCACTCTAGTTGACTCCACGATTGCCCATCAACTTTCATCATCCCCTCTATTCACACATTCTCCTCCATGTCACCCTGTGGTTCAAGTCAAACTCTCCCTTTTCAATTTGGCTTCCACTCATGGGTGTATAATCTGTGTGATCTTAATCAACAGTTACCTCGGTGTATAGGAAATCCAGCTCTATTTCTTGCTACAACATATTTGTCAGGCAATAGGTTCTCGCTCTATTCTCCCCGCCCCATTACTTGTTGCTAATCCTTTCTGACCGGCTATTCAATCTTCAGTATTGAGTTAGAAAACTCACTTGTCGGTGAGAGTCTGTAGTAGGCTGTTGGAAATACCCTTGGTGACATGTACCAAGTCTTTGACTAATATAGAGAAGCGCTGACTGATCTAACATTAGTGCTGAGTGCAGCGGGTTTCCACACTACTTTCACCAATAACCAAGGTCTTTCTTGATGTAGTTGTGTTCTTTGAGCTGGATGGTTTACTTGAGAAGCTTTCATTACACAACACTAAATGCACATACTTCAATTGAAGTCAGTTTTCAAATTTCCCCACAAGTTTATTAGACACCTCTCCTGGTGACCTTCAACATCGTAATTGGTTGCGTATGTCTGATCCCCCCCCCCGAGTCCACTCGTTTTCATATTCATTGTTTCCTTCACCTAAAGTTTGACTTTTTGTGCATGAGATTTTCTTCGTATGGATTGGTAAACTTCATCCATTTCAATGTATCTCTTAATTGCTGATTCACTCAAATACCAGGCTTACGAAAATTCTCTGGAGTTCTTGGTGTTTCCTCTGTCTAATATTCCAACTTTGTCCCAGTCGAATTGATATCCGTGCTTGTTTATATGCAACGATATGAGGGAGTGGATATCATCATGTCTTTTGACGGCTAATTTGTGTTCATGAATGCGAAAACGAAGAGGGCGTCCACTTTGGCCAATTTAGAGTTTTTTTTGCAGTCGTGGCAATTCACTTTGTAGATGAAGCTCACTTCAAATTGAAGTGTATGCGCTGAAGATGTTGCCTAGTGAGGCAAGAAAACCATCCACCTTAGAGAATACAACTACATTAAAATCATTCACCTCAGCCACAAATCTTCTACATTATATCTAAATGAAAATCTTTCTTGCTTCTCCAATCATGCCTGCCTACCTATCTGCCTTTCACATGGCAGTCTGCTTAAATCACTGAGCTACCTATGTAACAACAGAAGACAAGGGCCAGGCAACAGATCATTTATTAAGGAAATCAACTCATATTTATATATTTTCATGTACATTACTATGGATATTTAAGCAAACAAACACAGTCTTCCGATTGGTTGTTTCTCACGTAAAGTTAATCTTTCATCTATTTGTGACTGTTTCTTGAATGTCAAATCCTCTATATGTTAACTGCATCCGCCTACGCAAAGTCTGCTGTGGTCGGTTTTGAATCAATCTTTGTTCACATTTTCTCACGACAAATCTTGGGAACGTAAATATTGACGTAAATTACACTGTCTACCAATTTGGCTAGTAGACAGCTCTCACCACACCTATATTTCCTATTCATAAAAACACATCGTGTTTACCCCACTTCATATTGTTTCAATGATGTAATTAACATAACAAGACATAATCTATACTCGCGCATAATTTCAAATAGGTGTCTAGCTATCGTGAGGAATTTTTCAAACAAAATGGAAGGGGAACATTGTGGAGAAGTACTGGAAGCAAGCTTCTTCAGATGATAAACAATCGATTATTACATTATTTGAAGATTCTGTACAATGAGTAAATACCTTGCAATGAGACTTTTTTCCCAGATTAAAGCTGCTATTATTATTATTGTTATTATCCATGCCACCGTATGCAGTTGAAACGATGCTGTCTAAGTAGGTAAAAGAAG
The DNA here is from genome assembly GCA_944472155.2 of Trichobilharzia szidati. Lineage (NCBI taxonomy): Eukaryota > Metazoa > Platyhelminthes > Trematoda > Strigeidida > Schistosomatidae > Trichobilharzia > Trichobilharzia szidati. The sequence continues at coordinate 18,654,519 of OX235273.1, read as the reverse complement.
TAGCTTCCTTCAAATTCTTCCCGATGATAGTGGTGATTGGTGCTTGTTTTGATGGTGAAGTATCTTCTTCATCTCTATTTTCCCTTTGTTTACTTGAAGTCCCGTTTTCTCTGTCTCTTCCGCTGACTTGATATAGGAATAAAAACCTGTGTACTGTGGTAGACTATAATTCCACTGAGGGTAAAATTTATTTTGACAAATCACACAGTGGTGTGCAGTAATGTTTACTGATGACCAAGTTTCGAGCACAATTTATTACTGCTCATAATCATATCAAGTTACGCACACAACTTTTCAACTTCTTTTAAATAATTCCATTATTTTTCATCTTTTGATTTGATTGGTAGTAGCATTTTCCATATCTCTGGTGTTGGTGATGAGTCACTACATCCTATTGCATGTGTTGAGTGTAGACTCGATAAACAAGGATTCAGTCAGTAATCAACCTCTCTCTCCACCTACCTATATTACTTCTTAGAATTTTAACTCTCTCCCACCCTATTGTGCAGTCGTGTGTTAATGCATGCAGTGTGATTGCTAAGTTTATTCCTAAATTACTTATCCCTTCGGGGTCAATCATTCTAAACTCAGCTAAATTCTTATGTTCTGACAATCTGACTACTCCCCAAGGTTCTTTTCAAAGGGGATGAAATTTTTCTCTTCAGAATACTGCAAGCTAAGTCTCCCTTGAAATCCAGATTCATGTATAGTATCTTTTTTGAAACAAGTGATGTTTCGTTTCTCTGGACCTTTGATTTGATACTAATGCCGATGATATTCTTCGCACCAACACTAAGAGTAGTGTTCTCCACCCGTCAATTTATCTGCAGAAGCCTTAAGGTCAAGATCTCGCATCTGACCACTTCTACGCGCATATATCAGCAGCTCACCTGTTACTGTGGAGATACACCAGATACATTGGTCGTTTGACGTATATCCTGTCCATAAAGGTTCAATAACACTAACCTGCATAGCTGCAAAAAGGTAATAGTGGCTGTATAGGGAGTGAGATAATCGAACATTGTCAACACTGGTCATTCCATCTCAACAAACGCCTCCTTCGAAGTAAAGAATAACCCAACAACAAAGGCAAAACGCTTTCGTCTCTTTTGTATTGCTGAAGCCTTAGCCAATCAATTGGAAAAACCAGAGTTATGCATACAAACGAAAGTTGTCCAACCACTTCTACTATCATGGTAACAAATGTGTTGACTTCTGCTGACTTGATGTTTGTATGATTTTTGTTTTTCTTCTTACTCTTTATAACATTTGTAATTTTTAGAACTGTTGCATAAATCCATATTTTTCTTTGTTTCTATGTGCATCCTAATCACAATTCACATTCATTGAACTATTCATCTTATTGCCTAAATGTATCACGCTTATTCAACTACTTTTATGTGTTGATAAACATTAATAACTATGATTTTTTGACAATATATCACTCTCACCCTCTCACTAATCTTCACCCGTCACCCTCTAGTTACAATTTGACTATTCATCACATTTTTGAAATGCCTGAACAGCAACAACCCTAAGTAATTTTCATTCTTATCGGACAAACCTAATGTACACTCACACACACGCATACAAAAATAAGTATATATAAATGCGATTGCATAGCTAGCTAAGTGAATGAATTCGTCACCGAAAAGAGACTCTTCGCTAAACTACATGTTTTGTTTTTATTTAATATCAACAACATCTACAAAAAATAAATTGCACGAACTCTTGATAAACAACACTATATAATGGTCAAAGTGGGTACCGTTTTAGACTCCAGAAGATAAACTAGCTGTCAAAAGACACGACATGTATTCTTTTATATCGATACATGTAGACAATTACAGATATCGATTTAACTAAGAATATGTGAAAATGTTAGACAGTAGGAACATCAAATATTATTATTTCCTTTAATTCCTAGAGGAACATAGAGCTTCAGTCGTGATTCTCCATTGCGTTCGGTTCTCTCCTAGAATCTTCACCTGACTCCAAGTCTGCCTCCACATGCTTTCATCTCCTCTTCACATGACCTCCTCCAAGTCACCCTTGCACTGACGACCAACTCGCCGCTTCCCTTTTGGGTCCCACTCGAGCAATGGCTTGTCTAGTGATGTCACTTGATGGTTTCCTCAGAGTATGGCCAGCCAATCCATCTCCATTTCTTCCTGCCTATTTGTTTCACAATCGGTTCCTGCTGTGTTGGTTCGCTCATTGCCAGAGATCTCTGTTGCTGATCTTTTCTGGCCGGCCATCTGATCTTGAGTATTGAGCGAAGACAACTGTTAATGAAGGTCTGTAGTTTGTTTGAGGTGCTCTTTATGACGCGCCAAGTCTCTGATCCGTATAGTAGCACTGACTGACTTCACATTGGAGTTAAAAATCTGGATCTTATTTTTCATGCTGAGTAGTGCTGTTGACCTCCACACAGACTTGAGAAACATCAAAAATGCCAGAGAATTCATAGAAGTGTAATACTGGGATGAATCAGCGGCCAACAGATACATTTATCAACTGATAAGTCACGTGACAAAAAAGTCTAATTCCACGTTATGAATATAAACAATATTGATGTCAAATTAACAACCAATCACGACAAAAGTTGTCAAGAGATACAATTATACCATTCAACGGAGAATTCCAATAATCTTCAATTCAAATTGAAGTTTGTGCTGAAGAAGTTGTCTAAAAGCAGGATGAAAGCTTGACTATGACTATACCAACCAGGTTAGATAACGTAAACACGTCAAAATTATTTACCCAAGTTACATATCTACCTTATTATAAAAGTTACGCATACACATACACACACAAAAAACAAACCTGAGGATTTGTAAATGCTGGATAGGGAATACCGATAGCGATTACAAGACGTGCATATGCATCAGAAAAGTCTAAGCCTTCGCTAACTTTACCACGACAAACAGCAAATATAATTGATCCTGTTTGATTTGGTGTATTTGGATTTCTTTTCGGTGTAGATGTATCATTATTATCCTTATTTGCACCGATTGATTTACGCCTCGATTTTAATTTCTCAGCTTTTCGAACACTTTGATTTACAGAAGAATAAAATTCTTCTAACCAATCATCTAATCCAACTGATGAACGCGGTTCAATCATCACATGCTTTATCATATTCAACTGATTCAGTAATCCCGTTACCTAAACACAAAAGCAATACGTAATGAAAACATTTACATTTTTAGTTTAAAATATTATACTACTCATTAGTAGTTGAAAATAAAACAACAAAATATTACAACAAGTGACTTGGAAGTACTTGTACTTTTACATTTTCAAGTGTTATTTTGTCGGGAATTGATTGACTTCACCACTAACAACGGCTTTATATCAGCTAGATAACCCTTGAAAACCACGGAGTACTGAACAACTGTTTTGTCTTGATATGTACCGATGAAGAGCACCAAACCAGGATGAAACACTTGACCTGAAGTACCCCAAATTTTCAGTAGTTCTGACACTAACATCAACCACTGGTGAAATTTTACAATTAGCTGTGTGGCGAAGTTAAACCTTAATCAGCTAAAGTAAAACTTTAAGCGCCAGTAACTACCAATCAGTGAATGACCTCGAACGCACCAATGTGTATGGAATTCAAATATTTATGAAAAAAAATTGCATAAAAACTGTATACAAGTGCTACAGAGGATACCTTTCTCTCACATCTGATACAAATAGATCTCAGTTTTAGGTTGGAGTATCAACAGAGCATAATTCCTCTGTGGGTAAAATGTATTTTGATAAAGTTTCGTAGTGTAATACAGTAATATTTCCTGAGCAACAGATTGTGCTCGAAACGTGGTCATCAGTAAATATTACTGTACAACACTGTGAGACGTTTTCAAAATAAATTTTACTTACTGTGGAATTAGATCCTACCACAGTGCACAAGTTCTATTCTTATATCAACAGAGAAATTTAATAACTTTCATTACATCTAGTTATTCAGGTATTCTAGCCATAACAATAACCCTAATCTTTCTTGAACCTAACTCTAACGTGAAAATATCCCTAAACTAACTGTAATATAACTCAAATCAAACCTACTGTAGCCTTTGTTAGGTTAACCTTACCTTAACTTGTCCTTGGCTTAAAGGACAACTTAATCTTTCTCAAAACTAAGCTGAAACTCACTAGATATCCCATTTAATAGCATAACACTTCGATGAGCATATTTTATTGATGATGACAACATTGTTTGCCAGGTTTCAAGAACATTGGTGAGGTCACACTCCGTTGGCAGTGAGTGGTGCTTAAAGTTATCTTGGCCCAGCTATATATATATATTATTGTTCCCTTGGGTTCCTAGTGGAGCATAGGGCTTCAACTGCACGTCTCCACTTGCTTCTGTCTTCTGCTGTACTTTTCACTTGCATCCATGTTATTCTATACTGTTTCATCTCCTCTTCACACGATCTCCTCCATGTCACCCTTGCACTGACGTCCCACTCGCCGCTTCCCTTTCGGGTTCCGCTCGAGCACTGCCCTGACGCGCGATGTCACCCAGCGGCCTCCTCAGCGAGTGTCTAATCCATCTCCACTTTCTCCTGCATATTTGTTGAGCGATCGGTTCCTGTTTTTTTTGTTCCCATAGTTTCTTGTTGGTGATTCTTTCCAGCCATCTTATCTTGAGAATAGAACGAAGACAGCTGTTGATAAACGTCTGCAACAGGCTGTTGGAAATATTCTTTGTGACCCACCGCCAAGTTTCTGATTCGTATAGAAGAACTGATTGACTTGACGTTTGTATTGAAAATCCGAATTTTGTTGTTGATGCAGGCTGAGTGACGAAGATTTCCAGATTGGTTTCAGGTTGATGAATGTGTTTTTCGCCTTCCCGATTCTCGATTTGACATCCTCGTCCGTTCCTCCTGTAGTTGAGACAATGCTCCCTAAATAAGTGAATGAAGTAACCTCTTTCAAATCCCTCCCGTTGATAGTGATTGGCACTGAATGTTGCTGCTGTTGTTGTTGTTGTTGGTTGGTTATTTTCATAACCTCCGTCTTGTTTATGTTCACCTGGAGTCCTGTCTTCTCCGGCTGCTTCTTCGACCAGTTTGTAGGTTTTCGCTTGCAAGTCTTCGATTTTGTGTGACATCAAACATAAATCATCCACGTGCGAAATCCAGGTCTTCTAGGTTCTTCACGTCGGTCCAGGATATCCCTGTCTTCTTCTCGTTTCCCACTGTCTGACGCATAATCCAGTCCACCACAATTAGGAATGTCACTGGTGATAATAAGCACTCTCGTCTGACTCCTGTGTTTACTCCGTGAGTTTTCCGTTGTGGATCACTTGACATGTGTCGTTGTCGTACAGCTGTTGAATGAGGTTGATGAATATTTGAGGTACGCCGTAGTACTCGAGTAGTTTCCAAATTACTTCGCGGTCAACGCTGTCGAAGGCCTTCTCGAAGTCTATGAAGTTGAGGTAGAGATTTGATTGCCATTCCATGCTTTGTTCGATGATAATGCGTAGAGTTGCAATTTGGTCAGAACATGATTTGCCTTTCCTGAATCCAGCTTGTTCTGGTCGGAGTTCTGTATCCAGTGCGTCCTTGATTCTCTACAGGATCATGCGACTCAAGATTTTACTTGGCGTCGATATGAGCATGATTCCTCGCCAGTTCTTGCAGAGTCCCAGGTCGCCCTTCTTTGGTAGTTTCACCAGGTAACCTTTCCTCCAGTCAGTAGGCACCTTTCCCTCTTTCCAGATCTTTTGCAATAATGGAGTCAGCATATCTGCTGTCGTTTCTGGGTCCGCTTTCAGTGCTTCCGGGGGTATTCCATCTGGTCCAGCTGCTTTCCCAGCTTTCAGAAGCTTGATTGCATTCAAGACTTCAGTTTTCGTTGGAGGATTGGTGTCGACTTGCAGTTGTGTACGTGCTGTTGTTGGTATTACTGGACGGGTTGTAGGTGGTGGTCGATTCAAGAGTCCTTTGAAGTGGTCCGCCCATTGTTTAATCTGTCTTTCTTCTTTGGTAATTGGGTTCCCTTGGCTGTCTTTTATAGGTTTCACTTGTGTTGATCTCTACCCGGATAGAGACTTGGTTATCTGATATAGTGTCCTCAGGTCCCTTTAGCCTGCTGCCTTCTCAGCTTTAGTAGCCAGGTTGTCGTAGAATTGTCTTTTGTCCTTCCTGGCACTCTTCTTCACTTCTTTGTCCAGTGCTGTGTAAGTTGAGCTCAGCGTCTCCTTCTCTTGTCCGTCTTTGCATTGAATCATTTTCTCTTTCACCTTTCTCCTCTCCTCTATTAGCTTCCAAGTGTCCGTTGAGAGCCATTCCTTGTCTTGTTTCTTCTTTCTTCCTAAAACCGTTGAACACGTTTCGTTGAAAATTACCTTCAGAGAGTTCCAATGGTCTTCCACGGATGATTCCTCAGTGGTGCCACGTAGTGTTTCCTGCTTTGCTCTGACAGTTGCAGTGAAAATGTCCTGTGTGATTATGTCCTTCAGTTTTTGCGTGTTGAACTTGCATTGTGGCCTATCTCCAGGTATCCTCGAGGCTTTCAGCTTCACCTTGAAAGTCCCTTGTACTAAATAGTGGTCTGAACCCACATCTGCTCCTCTCCTCGATCTTGTGTCCAGTAGGCTCCGTCTCCACTTCCTTGAGATTGAGATGAAGTCTATCTGGTTTTTGGTGTGTCCATCTGGTGAAATCCATGTTGTCTTGTGTATATCCCTGTGTTTGAGCACACTGCCACCAATCACCAAATCATTGAAGGCGCAGAAGTCTGAGAAGAGTTCGCCATTTTCGTTCATTTCACCGAGGGCCTCACGACCCATGGTGAGTTCTCTTCCTGTATTGTCTCCTCCCAGTTTCGCATTCATGTCGCCCATCAGGATTTTGATATCGCTCTTTGGGACGTTGTCCATTACTGTTTTTAGTTGACTGTAGAAATCCTCCTTCTTCTCATGTTCTGAGGCGTTTGTAGGCGCGTAGCACTGAATGATTGTAACCTTTTTTCCTTTTGAGTTGAACCTGGCTGTCATTATCCTGGAGGAGATTGGTTCCCAATGCATGAGAGCTTTAGCTGCTGTTGGTGACATCATGATGGCTACTCCCTCGGTGTGCTCGTGATTGTCCTCTGGGTGACCGGAGTAGATTATTGTCTCTCCAGTTGGTAGTTGGCACCTTCCGCATCCGTTCCATCTGCTCTCGCAGATTCCCAACACTTCTATTTTATGTCTCCTCATTTCTGCGGCTACCTGAGCAGCCTTCCCAGTTTCGTACATTGTAGGAATATTCCACGTCCCCATCCTTATTTTTGCTTTCATCGAAAGAAGGCACATCGGCTGACTGGCTTCCCGAAGGCTTTCACCAGCCTGCGTCATTTCACTTCCCCGATTCCAGCGAAAAATAGGGTCATTGTTTGTGTTTTTAGAATTTTTAATATATTTGTGCGTTGAAGTTTTAGTAGCAATTTGGTTATATATATATATATATATATATATATATATATATATAATTTCTAAGAAACAACATCTCATGGGGAAAACGTTTACCCAAACCGACTTATTGATAAAAATACAAAGGATAGGCAATTTCAACGGATCACTAACTCGGATACCCTACCATCATGATTCTGGAATTCAGAGGTGATCAGGTTTTAGGTATACACAGAAATCATCCACTGGGAAATAGGGGCATAACAGCAGTAAGGTGTTCGCTTAAGATGATCAGCTTGCAAAACATGATGCCACTCTGTTCTGGATAGGGTGGTAAGAGACGTTCACCCAAAAAAATTGTACACTCCAATTTACCTTATGATGGCGGTAAATTCCTGTTGTAGACGCAACTCCAGTAGCCACTTCAAACAGGTCATGTGTAACTGGCTTCAAGATGTTGTTATCCCCTGGGTCCTAAGGTCACATACACAACACTAATGCTCCTTCTGTTTCATTTACCGCCAAGAAAACTACCGACACTCCCTATTAAGAACTCTCTAAACATCTTTCTCACGAATATATATATATATTGTTTTCCTAACCAAACTAGCCTAGTTCGCTCTGACAAGTCAATTCCAGGTATCTTGGATCAGATCACTATGCTTTAAATATGCCACAAATAAAAGTGGCATCCGTCAAGGATGCCCATTATCCCCATTTCTATTCAACTTCATCATAAACGTACTAATGGACTTAACTCTAACTCACTTCAGAGACTCAGGGATTGACTTACTACCAGGGAATAATCTCGCTGACTTAGAATATCCAGACGATATAGTCCTTCTAGGCGAGGACGCCACCATAATGCAGAGTCTTCTGAACACCCTGAGCTGCAATTTACGAATGTTTGGCATGCGATTCGCTCCCGCCAAATGCAAGATGATGCTGCAGGATTGGACTTCACCGACCACCAGATTAGAAACAGGAAGTGAAGTGGTAGAGTACGTTGACCGCTTCACTTATATGGGAAGTACCATCAGCCAGTGCCAACGGGTTGATCTCCGACGAAATCTCAACACGTATATGGAGGGCTAGGTTCGCATATGCCAGTTTACGCCGTCCCTGTCTTAGTAGACGTGATATCCGACTGGTTATCGACCAAAGGGCGTATGTACTGCTCAGCAGACCGCTCCGTCCTCCTTTATGGCTGTGAGACCTGGCCGTTGAGAGCAGAAGACATGAAAAGATTAGCCGTCTTCGATCATAGGTGTCTGCGTTCTATCTCCCGTGCGAAGTGGTATAATAAGGTGAGCAATATTGAGGTTAGGCATCGGTTGAGTGCTAGGTAAGGAGGGGAAATCAATCGACGAGGCTGTGAAATTCCACCGACTGAGATGGCTAGGACATGTGTTACGAAGGGATGCTTAGTCATCGCCTTCCTCGACAGATGGGCAATGTTAGCTGACATAGGGTCAGTCTAGAAAAGAGCTAGCGGTGGTCAAACGAAAACATGGCACCAGTCAATGAAATCCGTGACAGTAAGTCTAAGCCACGTAGGAAGATGTAGACTTCCTGGTTGGGTCCTCGGGACAGTAAAACCAATGGTTGGAAACAATGGCTCAAAATCGTTCTCAATGGCTAGCACAGATGCATCCACTTCTTGTGACTTATGATTTCCAATGAAACCGTTTTGTTCTTTGTTATTACTATTCCTTTGTCTCACACCTCTGTTTACTGTCTATATTATTATGCATTTCTCCTACTTTCTTCTCTTGCTTTGTATGCTACATGAAGGGAGTGTGGCGACTTGAACTGCCGCACATCAGTGCAAAGTTCTCCGTCGAAAAGACACAGACAAACAGACAGACACAAATAAAAATAATAATGAATTGCTTACCTCCCATCTCTGTACAAGTTTATCCAATAAACTATACGATGGTAGAAAGCACAGTACTCCACCGGTGACAATACGACAAGCATTCATGATAACACAACCAATTTCATCTTGAAAGGTAAATGTATTCTGATGCTGGTAAGTAGCACATATACGCTTAGCATTAGGTCCGTGTGACAGTGTTGTTACTAATAAACGATCACTTGATATAACATGATTTGCTTCCAGACGTATAGGAAAGTCAACGCCTAATTCAGCTTCAAGTGAATTCAACGGGGATAATGTTCCACTCATTAGAATAACACAATGCGATATTGATGCTAGTTGAGTAAATACTACCGAAGGATTTAAACACCAAAAATTTAAGGATAATTCACGACATTCAATAAGACGAAGCTGTTGTAAATTTTTGGGGGATAAAAAATTATAAAAATAAAATAAAGTAATTAGATTTATTGTTTGAGAGTGCATTACTACTCAATCATCAACAATGATAATCCAAGTTTTTTTTATTCCTTCACGTTCCCCAGTGGAACATAGGGCTTCAAGCTAGAGGCTTGAAGTTTCTGTAGCAGTGGTGTTTATTTTTACAGGATGGGGTTGCTAGCCTTATGCCTAACCTTTCCTCTTCAGTAGCTTTAGTTGTGGCTTAGCGAGGTAGAGGAGGCGGGGATCGATCCCCGGACCATGTGCATGGTCGGCGAGCGTCCTAACCGCTATGCCACCGACGCACGACAATCCAAGTCTCCATTGCTAATTTTTGCTTTCATCAAAAGCAGATACATCGGTTGGTTGGCTGACTGACTTCCCGGAGACTGTATCATCACTTTGTCCATCTGATTCCAGCGAAGTCTGTGTTTTCATACCTTTTGTATTTTTAATATATTTTTTTCTTGTGCATTGAAGTTTCTGTAGCAGTTTGATTTGATTTTCCAGGGTAGGGTCGGACTAGCGCCCCCACACGCCCAACCCTCTCACTTTTCCCGGGCTTCAGACCGGTTAGAAAACTAGTGAGCTAGTAAGCTAGGCCAGTGGAATCCGAATAGGCTGTCCAAGGGTGACATGGAGAAGATCCTGCGAGGAAGAGATGAGAGATTACGGGCGATCATGAGCCCAACTGAAGAGGAAAGCAGAAGAGAGAACAAAGTGGAGATGTGTTGCTGAAGCCCAGTATTCCACTAGTTAATACCTAAATTCCTACATGTTTTGTCCAACCTGTTTAAAAGCGCAGCCTGATTAAAACGCTCTTCAGCAAACCGACGGTGTTATGTTCAGAAAATAAGATTGAAGATAAGAACTCACGATTACTGAAAAGAACCTTATGGAGAACGGGTATCCCCGAAAGTTCATATTAAAATATGAAGTTGAAAAAAGACACCTACACTGAAACCTGAAACAGTTAAAAAAGAAACCAGTTTACCAGCTTACAAAGAGGAAGAAGTACCCACAAGAACAGAAAAAAAAGAATTAAGGATGCATATAGAGAAGAGAAAATCCCCTTGCCACCAAAATCCTTTCCCTTTACAACACGATACTCCTCGGTTAACTCAGTCAAAAACTAGATAAGTATGTAACAGCAGAAGACAAGGGCCAGGCAACAGATCGTTTATCAAGGAAATCAAAGCATATTTATATATTTTCATGTACATTATTATAGATTAGTTAAGTAAATAAACACAGTCTTCTGATTGGTTGTTTCTCACTTAGAGTTAATCTTTAATCTCTTTGTGACTGCCTCTTGAATGTCACATCATCTATATGTTAACTGTATCCGCCTACGCAAAGTCTGCTGTGGCCAGTTTTGAATCAGTCTTTGTTCATATTTTCTCACGACAAATCTTGAGAACGTAAACACTGACGTAAATTACTGTCTACCAATTTGGCTAGCAGACAGCTCTCACCACAAGTATCCTACTCGTGTCAACTCCAACCGTATTTCCCAAATCTTTTGAGGTACTTGAGGTAGCAAATACATTAAAAGAACAGAGATAGAAGCGTCTACTATCATTAGTTTTTCTGAATATATCCTCAAAAGTCTCTCGTGTATGAAAGGCAGCAAAGTGTTCTTAAGTGATTGATACGGGGCATACAGTACAGTTTAAATTGCTTAAGCTTTCGTTTTGAAGAAGTTATCTATCTTGATATAAGTATAAAACTTGGGCACTGTGGTAGAGCATAACTCCATTATGGATAAGATTTTATTTTAATAAATCACACAGTGCTGTTATACAGTAATATTAACTGATGACGACGTTTCGAGCACAAACTATTGCCACTCATAATCATATCAAGTTGCTCACACAACTTCTTTCCTTCATTTATATACATGTGTGGAATCGATTAGATATTGGAATAAATTCCATATGAGATAATGTACATTCAGAAATAATATTATGAGTGTTATTAATCCATTACAAGTAGATGGGAAATACGACGAGTGTTTTTATAGTCATAATAAGTTAATTGTTAGAATGTTATGATGTTCTTGAATTGAAATAGAATTTTAAGATTATTTATTATCCTCCTCTGATTTGACCGGAGGTAATAATATCTTCCATATTTCTGGTACTTGCATTGAGTCACTTCTGTTGCATGTGTTGGGTGTAGACTCGATGAATAAGGATTCCATAATCAACCTCTCTCTCCACCTACCTATGTTGCTCTTTAGAATTTTAACCCTATCCCACCTTATTGTGTGGTTGTTTGTTAATGCGTGGTACCAGTAAAATACATAAGCCAGGTTATCCCATAAGACCAATAGTAGATTTTAGAAATACCCCTACATATGAATTATCAAAACATTTGGCTCTAATATTATGCCCCATTAGAAATCGTTCAAATTCTAGGCTAACTAATTCACATAAGATGAAAAATAAACTAAATGACATACAACTAGGGAATGATGAAACAATGGTTAGTTTTGATATAACCAGTCTTTATACTAATATACCAGTCAATATGGCCTTAGAAGCAGTTAAAAAAGAACTAACTGCGGATCTTGAACTCAATCACAGGACAAAGCTGTCCATTGAAGAAATTATTTTAGGGATTCAGCTATGCCTCACATCTACCATATTTAAATTCCAAGACAAAATATATAGACAAACTGAAGGTGTAGCAATGGGATCACCAATATTCCCTATCGTAGCAGACATATTTATGGACAGTTGGCAAAATAGTGCTCTTAATACGTTTAATCCTAATCCAAAAATATGGTGGAGATATGTGGATGACACTTTCACAATGTTAAAAACAGAACATATCTCTAGCTTCTTGACAAACATAAACTCACTGGTGGAGGGAATAAAATTCACATTTGAAGCCGAAAATGAGCAAGGAGAATTAGCTATGCTAGATTGTAAAATAAAACGAATAGAAGAAGGTAAACTTCACACTAGTGTTTACAGAAAACCAACGCATTCTAATAGATATTTAGATTTTAATTCGTCGCATCCGTTAACTGTTAAGGCAGGCTTAGTTTAGTGTTTAACAAACCGAGCAATGGCACTAAGTAGCACAAAAAAGACCTAAATGATGAAATAAAACAGATAGAAGAAGCGTTGGTGCTAAATAACTATCCTTTAAAATTCATTAGGAAGATTGAAAAAGGCCAAAAGAACAATAAAAATAATTGTGAAACTAGTAATAATAACATAAATAAGAGAGAATATAGGTCATCTACAGCTATACCATATAAAGAGGGGACATCTGAAACCCTCCTCACGTAGGATTCTTAATGAAGCAGGAATAAGGGTGGCATTTAAACCTACAAACTCACTCAGAGGCAAGCTCTGTAGGTTAAAGGACCCAGTTGACCCAACTAGACAAAATAATATAATTTACAAAATATCCTGCAATGACTGTGAAGTCAATTACATAGGTCAGACTAGTAGGTCGGGAGTAGTTAGATTGTCAGAACATAATAATTTAGCTAAGGTAAGAATGGTTGACCCTGAAAAGATAAGTAATTTAGAAAAAAGCTCAGCTATTGCACTTCATGCATTAACAAACAACCACACAATAAGGTGGGATAGGGTTAAAATTCTAAAGAGCAACATAGGTAGGTGGAGAGAGAGGTTGATTATGGAATCCTTATTCATCGAGTCTACACCCAACACATGCAACAGAAGTGACTCAATGCAAGTACCAGAAATATGGAAGATATTATTACCTCCGGTCAAATCAGAGGAGGATAATAAATAATCTTAAAATTCTATTTCAATTCAAGAACATCATAACATTCTAACAATTAACTTATTATGACTATAAAAACACTCGTCGTATTTCCCATCTACTTGTAATGGATTAATAACACTCATAATATTATTTCTGAATGTACATTATCTCATATGGAATTTATTCCAATATCTAATCGATTCCACACATGTATATAAATGAAGGAAAGAAGTTGTGTGAGCAACTTGATATGATTATGAGTGGCAATAGTTTGTGCTCGAAACGTCGTCATCAGTTAATATTACTGTATAACAGCACTGTGTGATTTATTAAAATAAAATCTTATCCATAATGAAGTTATCTATCTATCAAAATATTTCGACCCAACTTCTGTATAAAGAAAGACAGTGTCGTAAATCTTTCACTATCCTGATTTTTTTTCTTTGATTCTTATACATAATAATACATATCTTAGTTTTGATTTTCACTAACACATTGAGTTGAACTCACTATTAAGTTTCTAAATTCACTTAATTGTCTGTCTATGTCACAATTTTACAAACCAGAACGAAACGACTGACCACAGTGAATACTTCTTGATTTTCATCAGTTCTCCGCTTAACTGATTCAAGATCTAACTTGAACAATACTTGATAGTATTAGATAGTTGGAGGCAATCGGCCACAGGAAGCCTTGTCTGACCTAGGTTTCGTGCTAGTTGGCACGTTGGTAACGTCTCTGACTGCATTACTCACTGGATGACGCGGGTTCGAATCTCAAAAGGGACATGAGTTTCTTCAAGGCAGTTGCAGATACGCCTTGCTGACAGGTGAATGCCAACTAGCACGAAACCTAGGTCAGACAAGGCTTCCTGCCGACTACCTCCAAAGCCTCAGGATGGTCGAGGGTGGGTGCTTTGCGCTGCGGGTTGACCACCCCTCCGCACACCTCTTGAAATGCTCTCATATGACCGGGCGTCTTACATAGCCTCTCTTGAGGAAGTCCTACTCACTGCCTTCACCTGGCGGTGTTTTTCACATTTGCTTCTGTACTTGGAGGAATCGGTGTCGTCGTTCATATTGACGAGACAGTACTTATTAAACGAAAAATGAATCGCCGCAGTAGGAAAACAGCATACCATGTTTGGATGCTGGGACACTAACTACGATACAAATTGTCGAAAAGGGTTAGTAGAACTCATCCAGAACAGAAGCGTTGATGTTTAAATACCAATAATACAATGACCAGTCCTCCCAAGCACTACCATTCACACAGACGAGTGGAGAAGTTATTCTCAACTATCATCATAAAGTCAATCATTCTCCTGAATTAGTGGGACTCACACAAATTCTACTGAAGGATCCTCGGACAATCTAAAACAAAGTGTATTAGAATGGTAAATGGTTACGGATATGATACGATAAACAGCCGCTTGGATCAATTTTTGTATGGACACTGGTTTTATTTACCGATAGACACTTCTTGCGAGAAACTGGGACCGATTTTTGAAGCATACTGGAGATTTTTATCTTGTATAATTCATTTTTATTACATGTATACCTTACAAATACACCTTTTCTAATACAATAAATGCCACCTTTCATCTGGATGAATCTGACTGGTTAGTTTAAAGTCGTTTGACTGTGATGTCTATTCTTTACTTTTGCCAGTAGTACTGTAAATCCTGTCATAAATAACTGTCTTTCTGCTACCGTTGGGGAATTTGGTGACACTACTCGTAACTCAAGGAATTTCTTGCTAGGTATACAGCAGAACACATGGAATGACTTCCTGCCTTCAGACTGGTCGCCTCTCTTCACTCCTGTGTGTCTCGGTCAGTGTCACCGACAGGCAGCAGTCAATGGACAAGTCATCTTGAGAATGTCTCTGTGAAGACAGGTGTTGCGTGGCTAGGTTATACATGCTGGTATTCCGAATCATCACTGCCCATCTCCACGCTCCCACTACACTCGAATCAACATCGAAATTCTCAACATCAATCGGAACAAGCATCCAGATATCCATCCGGCCAACACTAACTTCCAGAAATCACTCGAATCACTCCGGTCAGCCACACTTCAGTATTCACCGTCAACCCACCAACATCCATCCAGCTACAAGACTGGAAATACATCGGAAGGCAGGTGATTCATATCCCTATGTTCTTTCTGGTCAGGTCATCTCATTCCATAGTGTCTGTCACTGACACCACGACAATTTCAATCTCTATGCTACTGCTCAGTCCGGATTCACACGTCATAGTGTGTGAATCGTCGGCGAGACATCGCCTCAGTCTTCTGTCACGCTGTCAACCCACCACTCCAAGCAGGCACGACCACACACACACACGCAGGAACACACAACCCACTAATGTGTCAGTGTGTCGTTTGTGTGTTCAGCTCTGTGTTGTTTGCTCACACGTGTTAGCGTTTGCAGAGTGTGTGAGTGAGCGTCTGTACTTTGTTCGGCGATTGTTTGATTGGTTGTGTTGTGTGCGAATTTGTTGGCTGGCTGGTTGAGTGTGTTTCTGCGTGTGCGCATGCAATGGTGATTGGTGCACGTGGAGTGTGTACTTGTGTCTGATGACTGGTTCACGCATGGAAGATGTGTGTGGAGTAAAATTGTGCAGGTGAACAGAGTTGTCTAGTGAGTTGATGTGTGTGAGAGGAGTACTCATTGGTGTAGAGGGGTGGGCGTGTCTGTGTTTGGTGTGTATGTGCCCGATTGAGGGGGTGGATGAATAGTCATTTCAAAATCTCTTGAGACCGCCAGGAGTCGAACCCGGATCGACTGCTTGGAAGGCAGCCATGATAACCACTACACCACGGTCGCGGCACCACACAAAACATACACAACACAATCAACATCACACATACCAAGAACACAACAAACATCACGCCCTTCTAAATCGAAAAATAAACTCTCTCCATCACACTCCAACACTGATTTAAAAAGAGACGCAGGATCAAGTGTTAACCACCTACACAAGACCTATGTAGTTGGATTAAGTCATTAACCTTGAACCAATGAATTACAAGTTCTAACCGTATTCCAACGACGAAAAGTCTAAAATGGCTATAAAATATTTAGGAAATATCTACTAGAACATTGGAAGAGGGTCGGTCGGAATCCAGTAAATGGAATAGAAGGTATTTTGGGACGATAAGGTTATTCACTTAGTGTGGGAACACCTCCATCATTCATGGGGTGAACCGCAGACACATCCAATAGCTGACGAGTTCCAAATAGGACGAAATGCTCAATCATAGACTCCACTGCCAGTCATCACCATCCACCAAATTAATCCTCAACTAGAAGCCAACATGGCAACACACAGGCCAACAAACATTTTGGTTCAATCAATCAATCAACGGGAAAATTAAAAAAATTTTCGTAATACCTTTGGAGGTTTTTTAGTAATCCATGAATCCAGTTTTGTTTCATTCAATTCAGAATTAGCTAAATTCAAGTCTTTAGCTGATTGTTTCTCATATCCTACTGTCTCAACAAGGACAACTCGATAATCTGATAAATGGCACATATTATCTCTGAAAGAAGAAATTTTCAACAACAAAAAAACGATGAAGACTTGAGAGAATGCCGCGGGGGCGGGATGATTGAGAAATCAATACATAAAAGTAGATCAAAAATAAATTCAAAAGAACAGTAATAAACAGGAATTTACGGGGAGAAAAAGAACTGTATGGAAGATTTGTTGGACCTAGTGGACCTAGTGGCATAGGTTGAATCCATCTGCACACTATTGAAGACGATTCTGAGCCATGTCATCAACAGTCTCCAGCCATTAAGTCCTTAGCATCTTGAACCACTCTCCATTCGAACTCACACAGCCTTGTATGAGATTATAGAGATGTATTTTTGGAATTAACCTTAACTGAAAGTCAGTCAATCTGCGCCTCCAGGATCTTCCCTATATAGCTCACAAACCATTAGTAGTTAAAGACTTTGTGGATTTCGGTTGTGTTTCAGGTCCCAGCACTGTCAATCAACTCTACCGAGCCAAATTCACGTCAAGTATTATTCCAGGAGGAAGGTGGTGGCTCGACATGCGTAACACACATCTTAGCTAACTCAATTTCAATGCAGCCTCTATGATTTATTATTATTATATCCTTTAATTCCTAGAGGAACATAGAGCTTCAGTCGTGCGTCTCCATTGCATTCGGTTCTCTGCTAGAGTCTTCACCTGGCTCCATGTCTGCCCACACACCTTCATCTCCTCTTCACATGACCTCCTCCAAGTCACCCTTGCACTGACGACCAACTCGCCACCTCCCTTTCGGGTTCTACTCGAGCAATGGCTTGTCTAGTGATGTCACTTGATGGTTTCCTCAGATTATGGCCAGCCAATCCATCTCCATTTCTTCCTGCCTATTTGGTTCACAATCGGTTCCTGGTTGGTTCGCTCAATGCCAGAGATCTCTGTTGCTGATCTTTTCTGGCTTGCCATCTGATTTTTAGTATTGAGCGAAGACAACTGTTAATGAAGGTCTGTAGTTTGTTTGAGATGCTCTTTATGATGCGCAATGCAAGTCTCTGATCCGTATAGTAGCACTGACTTCACATTTGAATTGAAAACCCGGATCTTATTTTTTATGCTGTGTTGTTGACTTCCACACAGACTTGAGATTAATGAAAGCTTGTCTTGCTTTTCCGATCCTTGCTTTGATATCCTCGTCAGTTCCATCCGCCTGTAGTTGAAACGATGCTTCTCAGGTAGGTAAAAGAGGTTGTTTCTTTCAGGTTCCTCCCATTTATGCTGGCTGATTGTTGTCTGTTGTTGTTGTTGCTGTTGGTGGTGTTGCCCAGGAATCTTCATCACCTCTGTTTTCTCTATGTTCACCTGAAGGCCTTTCTATTTTTGATGCTTCTTCTGCCAACTTGTTGCTTTTCACTTGCATATCTTCCAGTTTGTGGGAAATCAAACATATATCATCGTAGGAGTCCAGATCCTCCAAGTTTTTTTGTATGAGTCCATTTTATACCTGTTTCTTCATTGCCCGCTGTCTGTCGCATTATCCAATCTACTGCAATCAGGAAAATCATTGGCGATAGTAGGCAACCCTGTCTTACTCCTGTCTTCACTTCGAAGGATTCCGTGAGCTTCCCGTTGTGGATTACTTGGCATGCAGCATTGTCGTACAGCTGTTGGATGAGATGTATAATTGTCGGTGGCACCACATAGTAGCGAAGTACTTTCCAAAGTACCTCTCGATCGATGCTGTCGAAGGCCTTTTCAAAGTCGATGAAGTTGAAATAGAGAGGTGACTGCCATTCCAACCTTTTTCAATGATGATCCAGCCTGTTCCAGTCGAAGCTTTTCAGGCTGGATTCAGAAGAAACAAGTCATGCATTGATCAGATCGCCACATTACCGGTCATCATTGAACAAAGCTTGGAATGGCAGTCACCTCTCTATCTCAACTTCATCGACTTTGAAAAGGCCTTCGACGGTGCAGCGTCGATCGAGAGCTGCTTTGACAAGTACTTCGCTACTACCAAGGGGTGCCACCGACAATTATACATCTCATCCAACAGCTGTACGACAATGCTGCATGCCAAGTAATCCACAACATCATTTGGTTGACAGACAAAAATGGCGAAAATTGGTTAAATGTTTTTTTCATCTTAATGCATGTACAGACGATACTTACACAGAGACAGGGAGAGAGAAAACTAATTCAATGCCAACAACACTGACTGCCAACAAAATTCACCTACCTGAACATATAATTTAATACAGTGAATAAAGCATTAAAGAAATGCAATGTCCGTTGACTTGGTTTAGGCTGGAACTGTTCATTCCTTTGATTCCTATTCCTATATCGATCTTCATCATTTTCAGCATCCATTGCAGCTGCAGATAATTTTCGATAGGCATTCTATAAAAATAAAAGAGGAACAATAACATCGAATAAATCTTCTGAAGGAAATGTAATTTCCCACCACCTGCTTTGGAGAAGCCAATGTAATAAGCCATATCATTATGCATAGACAGATCAGTACATTTGCTCATGTAGAGCTGAATACAACATCAATGTGCTCCTGAAAACTACTGAAGCCTGGTATTAGAAGGAGGACAGAAGTCTCTTTCGTTATGTAACAGAACCAACAGCCTGTGAACACTCAGGGTGCTCAGCTTCATTTGAAAAGTCCTTCAGAATCCTATACAAGGTTCGATCAAGACCTGTTTCAAAAGGAGTGATATCAGGACATCACTAGTCTACTAATTTCTGAACAAAATTATCCTTAATTATTTATGTTTATTCACTGAACTTCCTGTTACTTATTTTTATTATATTCCCCTATTTGTATTACTCGGACTAAGCTTTACGACACCACCCGGTATATGTTTCCCTAATCAGAAATAACTTACGGATGTCGCCACCCGATTGTTACACATTCATAAATGCAGAGCCTAGGTGAAAACTTTAACAAAAAGACAGAGATTTCTTCACCGAAATGGTTTTTCTGTTTTGTTCCATATTAGTTTGTTTATCATATATATCATACACAGTGTGATGAAACAATATTATTTATTGGATGACAAAGTTTCGAACACAATTTACTCGTGTTCATAATCATATTGCCAATTATATAATAAAAAGACTTCGAAACTTCAGTTTTAGAGTTTTATTTCTTCTCTCCTGTTTGTCGTCGTAGGCGTAGTAGAACTTTCCAGATGTCCAGCTGGACAGGTGTTGAATCTTTCCTATTCCACGTGTTTGCAGTTGGTTCGACAAACAAAGCTTCCGTCATCAATCTCTCCCTCCATCCACCCTGTTACATTAGATTTTAAAACTGTCATCTTATCCCATCATCATCCTATTGTATGGTTGTGTGTAATTGCATGTGGTGAGTGCTATAGCTGAACTATTCTCCAGATTTCTTATCTTGTTCGGATCAACTAATCTAGATATTGCTAGGTTTTTACGTTTGGCTAGTCTGACTGCCCCTGTTCTACTAGTTTGATCTATGTATTTGACCTGACAATCATTCCAGCAGGGTATTAGATAAACTAAACTGTTTTGCTTTATTGGTTCCACAGGATCCTTTAACCGACAAAGCTTATTTCTAATTGAGTTTGTGGGTTTGGACGCCAGCCACTTTTATTCCTGCATTGTTAAGAATTCTGCGTAAGGTTTCCGAGGTTCCTTCTTTGTATGGAAGTACTACTGATGATTTAGATTCCTTATTGTTGGTGTTGTCATTATCCTGTGCATGTTTGACATGCATGTCATCATTAATATTATTATTTATTTTATTTTTACATTTCCCTACATACTTCCTGACTAATTTATCAGGGTAATTATTAAGTTTCAAAGCTTCTCTTATATGCCTCACTTCCTGTCTTAGATTTTCCTTGGTACTACTTAGTTTTTGTGCTCTGTCATTTAAACATTTCACCAATCCTATTTTCACTGACATAGGATGGGATGATTGGAAGTTCAAATATCTGTTTGAATGTGTGGGTTTCCTGTAAACACTAGTGTGCTTAACTTCCCATCTTCTTTCCTTTTTACGCTACAATCTAACATTAGAAGCTGTCTTTCTTGACTTTCCAATTCATAAATGAATTGAATTGCCTCCACCATTGACTTGATGTTTTCGAAAAATTTGTTTATTTCCTGTGTTCTAAGTACAGGGAATGTGTCATCTACATAACTCCACCATACTTTTGAGGTGGGGCTGACCGTTTCAATAGATAAGTTATTCCATGAATATATCTGCCACAACCGGCGATATTGGTGACCCCACGGCAACTCCCTCACTTTGTAGGATAAGTAAAATATTTAAGTGATAGAGCACAAAAACTAAGTTGTACCAAGGAAAAACTAAGACAGGAAGTGAGGCTTATAAGAGAAGCTTTGAAACTTAATAATTACCCTGATAAATTAGTCAGAAAGTATGTGGAGAAATGTAAAAATAAAATAAATAAATAATAATATTAAGGACGACATGCATGTCAAACATGCAGCGGATGATGACAACAAAAATAAGGAGTCTAAATCATCAGTAGTACTTCCATACAAAGAAGGAACCTTGGAAACCTTACGGAGAATCCTTAATAATGGAGTCATAAAAGTGGCATTCAAACCAACGAACTCAATTGGAAATGAGCTTTGTCGGTTAGTGGATCAATCCTGTGGTGCCAATTAAAGAAAGAATTTAGTCTATCTAATATCCTGCAATAACTGGCGGGTCAAATACGTGGGGCAAATTAGTAGAATGGGGTCAGCCAGTCAGTCAGACTAGTGGAGCTCAAAAGCCTGGCTACATCTAGATTAGTTGACCCTAATAAGACAGTAAGAAATCTGGAGAATAGTTCAGCTATAGCACTCACCACGTGCAATTACACACAACCACACAATAGGATGATGATGGGATAGGATGACAGTTTTAAAATCTAATGTAAGAGGGTGGAGGGAGGGAGAGATTGATAACGGAATCTTTGTTTATCGAATCAACTGCAAATCAACACGTGCAATAGGAATGATTCAACACCTGTCCAACTGGACATCTGGAAAATTCTACTACCCCTACGACGACAAATAGGAGAGAATAAAGAAAACTATAAAACTCACGTTTCGAAGTGGTGTGATTATTATTGGCAATATGATTATAAACAGGAATAAATTGTGTTCGAAACTTTGTCATCCAATAAATAATACTGTTTCATCACACTGATAAACAAACTAACATGGAATTACATACTACCACAGTGGCCAAGTTTTACACATACATTAATATGTTTTGTTTCACTTTGATCCAATGAGTATGCGCCCTTTTCCCGCTTAAATATACCTCAATACAAAATTAGTAGTTCCAATGAAGAGAATCTTTTCAATAATTCCCTCTTTATTAAACCATCTGTTGGTCTGTCTTTTCATAAATGCCTGCACGATGCCTACTCTCATGAATTAAATTTAGCTTACCCTGAGTATGAGTACACACTAGAGTGCATAAAAGAAAAAATTGAAATTGGCATATCTCTTACCCATTAATCATATATATATATATATATATATATATATATATATATATATATTAGCTCTATAAGACAGACAGTAAAAGATGGAGTTAGAATGAGAATCTGTGACAGGCTATATGCTACTTCCACTTTCTCTCAACATCATCTTCTTCTCCATGTCACCACCATTGCTTTTCGCATTCATATCCCACCCCCAAAAACCTGTCTCTTGACATGTAATGTCATACTCAACAAACTCTCCTCAGTGTACATCGTATCTATGCATAACACTTCTTTCTGCATATAAGGTTGGACAATACCTACCTCATCTGATTGATTAGCTAGTTGAGTGAGTCCCTTATTGATTATTTATTCCAACCAGCCATCTGTTATTCACTATCAAGAGAAGACGAACACGTCTTTAACAGCCTATTGGAAATGTTGTTTTGTGTGTACCAGTTGAATGAATTATATTGGAAGCAATAATTCATATGCGTTATTCTTTGTGATAAGTTCTCTGTGGATTTTCATACTGATTTCAGAGGAATGAACGCTTCCTAAAACCTGGCTGACTGGCTTTGATATCCTCAACTGTGCCGCCTACAAATGAAACGATGCCTCTCCCAGGTAAGCGGAAGAGACAACCACCTCATGACAAGCTTCAATAGACTTAAATCATTTATTCAGTAAAGATACTACTGAATTATCGAATTGAAATATACTGATTTCTATTGAAATTGGATAGCACATAACTGAGCAGAGTGTATTTTTACGGTAGATTTCAGCCTCATTCATCTAAGCGCATTGGTCTAAACAAACCGGTGGAATAGAGGGTTCCAAACCTGTTCCATCCACCGGTACAGTCAGATAGTACTGTGGTGACAGTTGTCTGCTAGCCAAAATTGTAGACAACAATTTACGTCAATGTTTACGGGGTCATGAGAAGAAAAAACAATAACAAGGCTTAACACGTTGAGGAAGTCTCCAACCAATCATAGCAGATTTAACGTGTGCAAAGACGACTTGGCAGATATATGGCCTGACTTTCTAAGGAACGGCCACAAAGAGATGACAGAATAATCTTCAGCAAGAAAACAACCAGTCAGAAGACTCTACTTCTCTACTAAAAAATCTATAAATATCTCTTGATTTTCTCAATAAACGATCTGTTGGTCGGCGCTTGTCTTCTGTCGTTACAGTACCACGACTAGCCTTCCCACAATACCTGTTGCCTATTGCGAAATGCATGGAAATGCGAGTAGTTGTTGAGGAGGGACACCCTGAAGACCCCTCCCCTCCCCTTTGAATAACATACATACACAAACACAAAAAGCAGTGGGAATAATCAAGAACTAACACTTTGTTCTATCATTTTCTCTGGTCCAAGACCGACAGTAGCCATCAGTCCACAGATTTCACGTCCAGTCCAAACTTGTGTTGGTTGAGTTGTTTCACCAGCTCTAACAAGACGTGATAATGTTAACTGCATAACACGTAACAAACTATCAATCTGCAAATATAGAAATTTGTGTGATTAAGAAAAGTGAAAATTAAAAAAAAAACAATCCGCAAACTTGAATGATTTAACACTCATTAAGTGATGAAACTAAGATCCAATGCTTGCTCTCTCATTACTAAAATTGCAGGTTGTTTTTTTTTGGGGGGGGGGGGGAAACTCAACTAAAATTTACAATGTTAACACTTAACTGGTATATGCACACGTTTCTCCTATCACTTTTCAGTGTTATTCCTTCCCGGTGCAACATAAAGCAGTCGGTTGCCTGCCATCACAGTCATCCAATGGCTCCGAGAATGACCAAATGCTTTCATTTTCGCATCATATGATCTCCTCCTGAATGTCTGAAACGTTGGTCCACATTAGGATTCTACCTGAGAACCTACCTGGGAAAGGGAGGATATCGACACATCTCCACTACACCCCATCCCCTAAACTGACCCTACACAGCTGCCCTCAAGCTTTCAATTCCTCCATATCGCATGATCTCCTCGGAACGACTCTCAAATCCAGATCCAACTCTTCACTTCTTACTCGACTTTAACCAGAAGGCCTGGCGTGTGATGTCATTAAACATTCTCCTCAGCATATAACCAATCCATTTCCATTTCTTTCAGCATAATTGTTGGTAAGTACGTTCACTTCTTTTTCTTCTTTCTGATCGGCCAACAAATCTTCAGTATCAAGTGAAGGCAGATGTTGACGAAAGTCTGAAGTGAGGTGTTGGAAATGCTTTTGGTGACACGCGTGCCAGTTGCTTAAAACAGACAGAAGCAATGAGTTGATATTACAGTGTTAACGTTTTCGATTTTGTTCCATGTGATGTAAGTATTATGGATCTTCACAGTAATTTCACAGTGATGAAATACTTTCCAGACCTGATAACTAGTAATTTTAAACGCTGACCGTCGACAATCTGACTGGGTGTCAACTGCACATGTCAAGTGATCCTCAATAGAAAACTCAACAAAGCCTTTGAAGTGAAGAGGGGAGTAAGACAAAGCTGTCCACAACTATCACCAATAATATTCCTGATTGTGGTGGACTGGAGATTATGCGGATGACTTTGCATGGAAGCGAGAAGACAGGAATACGTTGGGTCGACAAGAAGACTCTAGGAGATCTGGATTTCACGGACAATCACTATGTCCACTATCACATAAATTCGAAGACTTACAGGAAAAAAACCCATCAAGTTGGCAAATTTAGCAACAAAGACAGAACTTCAAGCGAACATAGAGAAGACAGAAGTGATGAAGATAACCAACCAGCCAACCAACAACAGCAACAACAAGCACCACTGGCTATCAGTAGAAGAAATTTGAAAGAGATTGCCTCCTTCACTTATCTAGGCAGCATCATTTCTCAACTACAGGCGACAGTAAGGATGACGATGTCAAAATCAACCAGAAACGGAAAGGAAAAGCAGACCTTCACTACTCTATGACCAGTTTGGAAATCTGCTGAACTCCACACAAAGAACCAAAAGATTCGGATTTACAACACCAATGTAGGTCAGACACTTGCACAGCACAGGTCACGGAAAGCATTTCTAGCAGGCTAGTGTAGACTTTCATCAACCACTGTCCGTAGCAGCTCCACACAGAGAGTTGGATAGCCAGAAAGAATTAGAAACGAGAAACTCTGGGAACGAACCAACCAACCAATCAAGAAACTTGGTTACAGGATTTCACCATGAGATGACATTGGTTAGAGAACCACCGGAAAACCTGGGAGTACTGGACAGCTGTTTCGTCCTAGTTTGGGACTCTTCCGCAGTACACACCCACCGGGGTTCGAACCCAGGACCTTTCGGCTACAAGGCGAGCTCGTATACCATTAAGCCACTGGGACCCAATTCAATGGCCCATGAATTCCAACTTCTGCCAATTCACGATATAGCGCAACCACTAGCCAATGTCTTTGCGAGTATTTGTCCTCACACCCGACCGGCTGCACCCTACTGCACCCCAGGTAACTACCTACCTGAAGAGGGCCAGTCGCCAGTGAGCATCTCATTGATATTCAAGTATTGGTTTGTAGGGATTTGGTTGATTGGTTAGAGGATTTCATCATGAGCTGACACACACCATTGAAGAGACTATCGGGTGATGCCATGCGCGCCCGGTCATCATCATTCGAGTGGAACGCGAAAGGGAAACGAAGAGTTGGGCCGGTGTCTCAGAGTCGCATGGAAGAGATCGTATGAGGAGGAAATGAAAGCTTATGGGGGATTGGGGAGTAAACTAAAAAGAACCACAGAGAACTGGGTGAAATAGACATGCGCTACTGAAGCCCTACGTTTCAATTGGAACCTAAGGAAATGATCACAATAATTTTATTTGAATCGTGTAATATATGTGCAAACCACATTTCGAACAATCAGATCACACAATTACTTATCAAAGGAATTTATATTGAAAATAATAAAGTGTTAGTGGGTGAAAGAACAGACTTGGCTGAAGTTAAACGGCTATACTAAAGGTCAGAGCAATAATGGAGATCAATAAGCCCACAATTACCACGGTTTAGTGTGATAACAAATTGTTCTTCAACACATAAAGGTGGTTTAAGGTTTTCTTTAATCGCTGAGGCTTCTATAAAAACCACACTTTAGGGATGGATTTCAAAAACTCGTAAGCATCACATTTATGCCCTTTATCTAACATTTTTTGCAAACGGAAGACCTAGGTCGTCTGTTTTCACAACTAATAGGTTCGGGAGATTGAATTTGCTTCTGAAGCCTAAATTTACAGAGATCGGTGAGTCCTCCTTATATATTTGTGGCCACACATACATTAAAATTGGTAGATACAGTGACATTCGACGTGTTTAGACCGATATATGGGGCTTCACATTCTCAATTATCCAGATTCTAGCTGTAGAGAAAGTCTTTTTAACTGCTATGTTCAATCCTTGTCTGAATATCAAGCTGCTATGACCATCTGTATAATATAAGGCAGCTTGATTTTTATACAATCATTATAGTGAAGTGTTGCAGAATGCGTCTTGGCTCTCTAACCGCTTTACTTCTTATATGAACTATTCTATAATTTGTAAGGAATCAATCAATTCAACAGCAGTCCTTTTTTTAAGAGTAATCCAAGGAAGAAATATTTCTGCACTGAACAAATTTTGATGTTTCAATACTAAAAGTTTACAAGTGCGTCGGTGGCACAGCGGTTGAATGGTCGCCAGCCATGCAGGTGGTTCGGGGTTCACTCACTCCTTTACCTCGCTAATAGGGCTAGCAGACAGCGAAGGTTGGGGGGCATGAGGCTAGCAACCCCATCCCGTAAAAGCAAACACCACTGATACAGAAACTTCACTGCAAACGTAAAGGAATAATGAAAAAAAAGTTTACAAAATTAACCATTTACTGTTATTTGTTTTCCAACAGTTAACAAGCACGATGGCGACTTCTTGAAGGAAAGCAATTCGAAATCCATTGATCTGAACACTTTTCCACACTTATGTAGGATTCGACAGTCAGGTGGTAGCTTTACATAAACGTCAAGTGCATGCAAGTGTGCATAGTTGGTGGGTACCGTAGGCTAGACAGTAAGTATTTCTTTTAGAGTCCGTCCCCATCAGAAAATGAAACAACTGATGTGTATTATCTAGTACTAATACCTTTCTCGTTTTCCTATATTTAGTAATAATAAATTCTAATAGTCTAAGGAATATGTGCGTCAGTGGCTTAGTGTTAGAATGTTAACGAATCACACAATAGGTTCGAGGTTCGATTCCCGACCAACGCATTCTTAAACCTTCTTAATATAGTTTACTAACCGACAGTCACTCCAGGGAAGAAGAAAGATTGGATATGAGGCTAGCAACCTTAACCACCACCACCACCCCGCTCTCCATGAAAACATCATTGCTAGTGCAGCTTTAAAGTATAAAGCTGTATGTTTCACTCGGAACAACACAGGGGTAGACAAGAAAAAGGACTAAGGAATACACACACGAGTCATTATATTTATATGCACTCAAGAGAAATTATAACTACTGGGTTGCAAAAACAATTTTATTTTACCACAGGAAAATAGACTACTCACCATGTTAATTAAAGTAGAACAAGCTTCTGCCTCGAAATCAATCGTTCCTTAAATAAACAGTAAAAACATGATGGATTAATTATAGGTAGTTAGTTACCTTCGATAGAGTCTCACAGTGTTATACAGTAAGTAATATTTACTGATGACGTTTCGAGCACAATTTATTGCTCATAATCATATCAAGGTAATCACACGACTTCCTAAATTCACTTATATAGTTCCATTGTTTTTCACTTGATTTGATTGATAGTATTATTTTCCATATTTCGGGTATGAGTGATGATTCATTCCTATTGCATGTGTTGGGTGTAGATTCGATGAACAAAGATTCAGTAATCAAACTCTAACGCTCTCCACTTACCTAGATTACTGCTGAGAATTTCGACTCTGTCCCACCCACCCTATTGTGTGATGGTGTGTGTGTTAATGCATGCAGTGCAATTACTGTTGGGCTTTTTTCTAAATTACTTATCTTCTCTGGGTCAACCATTCCAACCTTAGCTAAATTATTATGTTCTGACAATCTAACTACTCCCGACCTACTAGTCTGACCTATGTAGTTGACTTCACAGTCATTGCAGGGTATTTTGTAAATTATATTATTTTGTTTAATTGGGTCCACTGGGCCCTTTAACCTACAGAGCTTGTCCCTGAGTGAGTTTGTAGGTTTAAATGCCACCCTAATTCCTGCTTTATTTAGAATCCTACGTAGGGTCTCAGATGTCCTCTCTTTATATGGTATAGCTGTAGATGACCTATATTCTCTCTTATTTATGTTATTATTACTAGTTTCACAATTATTTTTCTTTTTCTTTTGGCGTTTTTCAATCTTCCTAGTGAATTTTAGAGGATAGTTATTTAAAACCAACGCCTCTTCTATCTGTTTTATTTCATCATTTAGGTCTTTTTGTGCTACTTAGTGCCATTGCTCAATTTGTTAAACACTTAAATCAGCCTGCCTTAACAGTTAAAGGATGAGATGAATTAAAGTCTAAATATCTATTAGAATGCGTTGGTTTTCTATAAACACTAGTGTGTAGTTTGCCTTCTTCTATTCGTTTTATTTCACAATCCAACATAGCTAATTCTCCCTAAAATATGGCCTTAGAAGCAGTTAAAAAAGAACTAACTGCGGATACTGAACTCAATCATAGGACAAAGCTGTCCATTGAAGAAATTATTTTAGGGATTCAGCTATGCCTCACACCTACTATATTTAAATTCCAAGACAAAATATATAGACAAACTGAAGGTGTAGCAATGGGATCACCAATATCCCCTATCGTAGCAGATCTATTTATGGAAAGCTGGGAAAATATGGCACTTAATACGTTTAATCCTACTCCAAAAATATGGTGGAGATATGTGGATGACACTTTCACAGTGTTAAAAACAGCACATATCTCTAGCTTCTTGACACACATAAACTCACTAGTGGAGGGAATAAAATTCACATTTGAATCAGAAAATGAGCAAGGAGAATTAACTATGTTAGATTGTAAGATAAAACGAATAGAAGAAGGCAAACTACACACTAGTGTTTATAGAAAACCAACGCATTCTAATAGATATTTAGACTTTAATTCATCTCATCCTTTAACTGTTAAGGCAGGCTGATTTAAGTGTTTAACAAATTGAGCAATGGCACTAAGTAGCACAAAAAGACCTAAATGATGAAATAAAACAGATAGAAGAGGCGTTGGTTTTAAATAACTATCCTCTAAAATTCACTAGGAAGATTGAAAAACGCCAAAAGAAAAAGAAAAATAATTGTGAAACTAGTAATAATAACATAAATAAGAGAGAATATAGGTCATCTACAGCTATACCATATAAAGAGAGGACATCTGAGACCCTACGTAGGATTCTAAATAAAGCAGGAATTAGGGTGGCATTTAAACCTACAAACTCACTCAGGGACAAGCTCTGTAGGTTAAAGGGCCCAGTGGACCCAATTAAACAAAATAATATAATTTACAAAATACCCTGCAATGACTGTGAGGTCAACTACATAGGTCAAACTAGTAGGTCACAGGTAGTCAGATTGTCGGAACATAAGAATTTAGCTAAGGTTGGAATGGTTGACCCAGAGAAGATAAGTAATTTAGAAAAAAGCCCAACAGTAATTGCACTGCATGCATTAACACACACACCATCACACAATAGGGTGGGTGGGACAGAGTCGAAATTCTCAGCAGTAATCTAGGTAAGTGGAGAGCGTTAGAGTTTGATTACTGAATCTTTGTTCATCGAATCTACACCCAACACATGCAATAGGAATGAATCATCACTCATACCCGAAATATGGAAAATATTACTACCAATCAAATCAAGTGAAAATCAAGTGAGAAACAAAGAAATTATATAAACGAATTTAGGAAGTCGTGTGATTACTTTGATATGATTATGAGCAATAAATTGTGCTCGAAACGTCATCAGTAAATATTACTGTATAACACTGTGAGACTCTATTAAATTAAATTTACCAATAATGGAATTACACTCTACCACAGTGCCCAAGTTTTATTCTTATATCAGTTAGTCATTACTCAACTGCCGAGTACTGGGCTATAAGCCACATTTATTTTGTAAGAGCTGGTGATACTACCCAGTTGCTGAGGATGAAGTAGGTGGAGCGTATGTACCTCCTCAGTGATACTATCATCAGTTGACTAATATACGTTGAAATTTTAATCCAATAAGTGAATGATTTTGTTTTATTCATTTGGTTTCCATGGTGATCTAGTCTCGTTGTATGAATAGTCTAAAATGAGCTTTATTGAAATGTGTGTGTATGTGACTACTGTGTAGTGTGTGTGTACTGCTCAGCAGTCCGCTGCGTCCTCCTTTATGGCTGAGTGAGACCTGGTCATTGAGAGTGGAGGACATGAAAAGATTAGCTGTCTTTGACCATAGGTGCTTGCGTTCTATCTCTCCAGTGAAGTGGTATGATAGTGTAAGTAATATTGAGGTTGGGCTTCGGTCGAGTGGTAGGTGAGTTGGAGGGGAAATCAATCGACGAGGTTGTGAAGTCAGTTCGATTGAGATGGTTAGGACATGTGTTAAGCATGCCTAGACAGTGCCTTCCTCCACAAACAATGTTAACCGCTGACATAGGACCAGGTTGTAAAAGAGCTAGTGGTGGTCAAATGAAAACATGGCTGCATCAGTCAATGAAATCCGTGACAGTTAATTTAAGCCAGCCAGCCAGCCAGGCACGTAGGGATGTGTAGACTGGCATTCATTCTCTGTGGTTTGTCATACCCATATTACTTTTCTTTTCCCCCACTCATATTTCTGTTTATTTTATCTCTCTTTTGAACCTCTCTTTACCCTATTCTCATCCGTTGTGTGCTATTTGGGGTGTGGCAGCTGGAAATGGTGCACTTCTGTGCAAAGTTCTATGCTGAAACTAGTCAGATTTTAAGCTCTGTAACTTGTCAAGAGGATTACTACAGTGGCAAAGCAAAACAATATGATACGATCGATAATCATGCTAGTGTTTTATGTCACTTAATGATAAGTTGTAAATGTCCTACTTTATAAATAATTTATGATCATTTAGAATCAGGCATAAATTACGCAATATCACAACGTCAATGCCTGCCTAGCAACGTTTCTAATAAGTCACCGCAAGATTTTAGACAGTCACTGCTGAATAAACAGCTGGAAACCCTTCACGTCAACCAGTATGCTGACTGCCAGAGCCGTTTCGCTCGCTATGGGACAAACTCATCAACAGTGTACACGGATTGACTCATCTCAAAGAAGTGAATCAGTTAGAAACAAGCAAAATGCTGAAAGACCACTTCTCTGAGCAGTATCCACCCACGCATATTAATCAGTAGCATGTATCATAATGATATATCATTTGCTTTCCTGATAAGTGTTTGCGATACCATATGCGGATCACACATTGTGATCTGAATAATAAGTTTAAGTCACTTTCAAACAGTAACTTCGTATTTTACTAAATGAGAGACTTTATATACATATACATATATATATATATATATATATATATATATATATATACAGAGGATATAAACTCAGTGTAGGTAACTATCCAACTAGGTGAAGGACATCGGTATACGTAGTCAGACAAAAACAAATCATATGTCACATGTTTATGGTGAGCAAGGTCAGTGTCCAAGCATTTTCGCTAATACCTATGTCCTTGGTCAGGTATATATATATATACTTTGGTAAAAGCTTATACAGACACTGATAGATATACTTTCCACCTCACGTCATTGTCTGTTCTCGTTTAAGTAGAGCAGACTGGAAGAAACAGGTAGTTGACGTATAGTGTTGTTGGCGTAGTCAAGCTGTATTCGTGATTACCCCCATCTGTATCCAGCTTCGTCGTCCCTATCGCTATTTTCAATCTCAATGCTATTGCAAAATTAGCGAAGCTAGCGCACATCATGCCATCAATTTACAGCCACCAATCACTCCCAGGTTCGAGTCCTGCTCCGCTTACTTCAGTCTTGGAAACTGGGTACTATCATCATCCCTCTCTCTCACACACACACACATACAGAGTACGTAGAGGTCATAGCCTGATACATGAAACATTTGTTCTGAATAACAGTGTAAACAGGTGAACAAGGTTTCATTTCTCAATATGTCCCAAGTAAGTAAAATAGAACTTCGGACAGCAAAGTATAGAGTTTTTTTTCTGAATCTACCTTATAATAAACCGAAAGCTTTTCATTTTTGTCTGTCTGTCTGTCTGTTTTCGACATAGAACTTTGCACATATGTGCGGCAGTTCAAGTTACCACACTCCATGTAGCACACAAAGCAAGAGAAGAAAGTAGGAGAAATGCATAATAATGACAGTAACAGAGGTGTGAGACAAAGGAATAGCTATAACGAAGAACAAAACAGTTTAATTGGAAATCATAAGTCACAAGGAGTGGATGCATCTGCGCCGACCATTGAGGACGATTTTGAGCCAAGTCACCAACT
This sequence comes from Trichobilharzia szidati, assembly GCA_944472155.2. NCBI lineage: Eukaryota > Metazoa > Platyhelminthes > Trematoda > Strigeidida > Schistosomatidae > Trichobilharzia > Trichobilharzia szidati. The sequence continues at coordinate 18,621,494 of OX235273.1, read as the reverse complement.
GTTTCCAACCATTGGTTTTTACCGTCCCGAGGACCCCAACCAGGAAGTCTACACCTTCCTACGTGGCTTAGACTAACTGTTGTAGATGACTAGGCATACGTAACACATGTCCTAACCATCTCAGTCGATGTAATTTCTATTTTGTCTATGTCTATATGAATCATGTAGGCGTGCTTGAATTATTTCGATTTTTTCCCTCACGTTCCCCAGTGGAACATAGGGCCGCTTCAAGCTAGTGGCTTGAAGGTTCTGTAGCAGTGTTTATTTTACAGGATGTGGTTGCTAGACTCATGCCCAACCTTTCCTCTTCACCAGCATTATTTCTGGCTTAACGAGGTAAAGGAGTGCGTCGGCCGGGGTTCGAACCCCGGACCATGTGCATGGTCGGCGAGCGTCCTAACCGCTATGCCACCAACGCTTGGATTACTTAGATAAGGGTTAATTATCAAATAATCAAGGTCTAGTTTCATCAAATGAGCAATTTTACATAATTTTATAACAGAGAAGTAACTTAACTGGTTTTCCTATTAAAATAATAGACGAAAAACAAATTCAGGCGATTCAGGTTAACCAACAAGCAGTACAGATATGGTTAGGAATAAGCCTCTAATCTCTTCATGTATATTCATGTATTCACATGCCTTTAAAGATCGCCAAGCTTACTTTGGGCTAAATGGAGGAGAGTTCTTCGTAAGTTCATCACTTTCCTGTCTCTCAGTGTGTTTGAATAACAACTAAGCTACATGGATATCCATGAAAGATAATACTTCAGTAATCCTTAGAATTAAACTTATTCAAGTAAACTTTGCAGAAACAAAAAACAATGCCTTTATCACATTTTTAAGCAGAAGGTGTATAAAAAAATTAAGAAAGAGAGAAAGCACATTAAATGCTATCTGGATTAAACATTACACATAAAATCTATCTATCTTTTAGGTAGACAGTTTAATGCCTATTCTTATTTGACCCACTGAAACTTGCTAGACAAATTTCATTGTAAATGACAAGTGGACCAGTATAATACTAATTGTTTTCTAAGTCAATCTTGATTTTCCTGTTGGTTGATTGGACTGCACTGTTCGACCTCTGTTAGAATGCCGACTCCTAGTCGACCACAGGGTGGTCCAAGTGGTCTAGTGGATAACGCCTCGGCGTTTGAAACATTGGGCATTGAGTTTGAGTCACTCCACTCGGGGAGCGCAAGTTAATCCAGCTGACGAGACGAAATGCATATCCTGGCTTCCACTGATAGCCACTATCCATCAAATCGCTTCTAGGCAGCATAATACTACTTATCATTCAGTAGCCAATGTCTCTAAGCAACTAATTCCTTTATACAGTCTGTGTTGTCTACAGTCATTCCCCGCTGATTAACAAAACGGAAGGATATATATATGTAATACAAAAATAACAACTCTTACTTAATCCATCCAAATCTTCTCTAGCATTCTTTAACTGATAGTCAGTAAGCGTAAATGAAGCGGCTTCACGTGAAGCATCCTCTATATTGTGTGCTTCATCCAAAATAATAACATGATTAGAAACTTCAAGTGATGTCTTTTAAAAAACAAAGAAAAAGAAGCCTCACAGTTACAATTAAGAGAATTAAACATACAGAAGCACGATTCAATGGATCAAGAAGATAATCATATGGGCAGAAAATAATATCCGCTGTTCTCGCTAATGATCGTGAACAATAATACGGGCAAGAAGGAAGCTGAAAGTAAACAGAAAAGAAGTCAGGCATCAAATAAAAATTATAGCAACTTACTGGAGTAAGCGCCTCAACTAAATCTTCAATATCCCATGGTCCTGAACGATCTAGTTTATTAATAGCATGGGATAGATCCGACTTCTTTCGTGGTATATCATAAGGGCATACACCTGACTAATTTAAAAAGTTGATTTTTTTTTTTGAAAATATAGAAAATTTTGTCAAACCATTAGTAAATTATGACATGCATCTGTAACATTTGCCATGGAATTAACTTCTGGATTGATACACGTGTGTTTACGACTACTCAAAATCGACATTCTATAAATTAATAAGAATTATGGCATGATTGCTAAAAAGCTATAAAACAATGCATTACTTCATATTTGCGTATTTGGTCTTTCTCATTTCTCTAACAACTTGAGATATTTGTTTATGAGTTCTGGTACAATAATAAATCTTTGGACTAATTGCATAATCGGATTGAAAATGAACAGTCAGTTAGCATAGCATACCTTTCAGCAGTATTCTTTTTGTCTTCTGACAGTAAAACATTCTCCATATCATCTAATTCTATAAGATAAAGAAAAAGGTATCAAGAAATATATATATATATTACATACATAGATAGATAAATAGTGGGTCACAATGAAATGCTTAAAAAAAGTAGATGAAGTGAAATGAGTTGTCTCAGCGCCAACAAGATATTCATTTGTTAACTAAAGGTTTACTGTATACAGTAGTAATGCAGTTTGTTCTAACAAGCAACAGAATAAAAACAAACAATGTTACTAAGGAATACATATTAGTATACGACAAACATACAAGACAATGTTTGAAGGAGAGACTACCCCTTACGTCAACTTCTGCATACCTGCTATACCACATGCTCCTCTCTGCAGCTCACTACATTAGACTTTGTGGGTTTTCCAGAAAAGCACAATCACCAATGGGTAAGCAGACGACAACATAATCAATCAATTCAGATTATTTGGCTCTCCACTATTTATCTTTTTAGTTTATGTACAAGTTAAATTCCAACCACTCTCAAAGTCTATATGCTCATTACTTTTGTCTATATGAACAACAACTCAAACTTTGTATTTACAAAAGGTTTTGCAAACTCGTTTTATTTTTGTACCTTCGTCTTAATATTTCTTTTGGTTAACTTCATTCCATTTTGCTTGACCTTGTCGACCATCATTAATATCATAACTTTTAAAGCATTGAACCCATTTTTACACCTCTTAGTATCAATGCAATCCCTTAATAACCTTTTTCTGTATTTTATTTACTTCAATCCCATCCGTTTATAAGCAAGTTAATTAGTGTTTACCTTGTATATTGACTGAACAAATTTTTTTGCGACACCAACTGACTTCTCACGTAATATAAGTACGACTGTAAAGCTTGGAAACAAAGTCGTTGAAAAAGTATTTCCTCACTGGGTAAGTCATCTAAGTTCATCTAATTCATGAATAAGCCCGATTCTTTCGTAAACATACATATTTTTACATAAGTGGGTGTCCATAAATTATCAGATGTAAATTGTTAAGCTATTTCAACCCATTAATATTTAACATTTAAAAACTTCTGAAAGTTGGAACATAATACTGAGGTTATAAAACGGTTAATTTCATCTATGATATTTACAGTGAATGCCTTAAATTGTTTTCAAATTAGATGAGTGAACCACTTGATTATGTTGAGTGCGAACGGATGTCAGACCACTCTCTCTGAGGTTTTGTTTCTTCACGAGTAAACATTTCATTGTATACTTGTGTTAACTGATACCAAGAATCTTCTCAGTACCGTCAAATCCATGCACCACAGTAATTAACGCATGCAATTAGTTTGTATTAGATGCAGTTGCCAGAAGATAAAACATGCAAATACATCTTAATGCAGAGACTCAACGGTAGGATACTCAGAAACCACACAGGGTTCGAATTCGAGCCGAAGCAGTGAGAAACCCCACCTAGATTACTAGTAGACAGTAAGCCCAGAAAAAGGTAAGACTAGAAGTGAGACTTCACCCTGCATAAACATCATTACTGAAAATGCAAGGCTCTGAACGCAAGAAATAAATAAAACAATAGGATTTATGTAAAGTTTTCCATATTTTCCTTAGAAAATGATTTAAAAACTTGCATTTACGATCAACAATGAAAGAGAAAAACACAACAACAACACAAGAAATGAAAGAGACTGCTAGAGAAAACAATCAAACTGCCTATAATATAGGAGGATAAATCCAATCTTCAAAAATAAAAATAAAACAAGGCTACCAACACGAGTCACATAGCAATGAAGACTTAACTACCGGGTTTTGTTACCCATTTCATCCTACTCAGGACACAAAAATGGTCAGCAAAAAACAGCTACCCAATATTATGTCTCGCCGCGTATGAAATTCACAAACTTCCGCTTACTCTCCACCATTTTGAGAGCTAATAACCATAAATATGTATGAAGCACTTATACAACAAGAGATAAAGTGTCTAAACGAACTGAATCTGAATCTACACAGCACCACAGATATATGAACACGATACATTCAGGAGATTCACCTCCAGAGCTATATGCTAATAAAATTATTCTAATTATTATATAACTGAAAATCCATGTTGTGCGTCGGTGGCACAGTGGTTAGGACTCTCGCCGACCATGCACATGGTCCGGGGTTCGATCCCCTGCCGGCGCACACCCGATATCTATGGTCGGCCTGAATTTGGGCTACCGATATCCATGCTGAAAATTCCACACTTGTACTGAAAATACGGTGTGGAATCAAGCTGTAAATCAAAATAAAGATAAATAAATGCTACCAATCGCTCTAAAACTATTTTACTATTTTACGTCGCAGGTGATCTCCACTACTTCTAGCTTGAGACATAATTCCAAGTAAACTGAATGTGAAGATACTAAGGTGGAACTAATGAAAAGGCATACTGGTTCTCCCATTGAGTCATGGACTCTTACGACCGACTTCCAGAAGTGGTCTGCACCTTCGATTAACTCTTTCCAGTACAGATACTGAACAGAAAAGAATTAGTACGTGCGTTAACCCTTCTATTTTCAATCGATAAATCTAAACACTTAAATCTCACAAATTTCACGTTTTTTCAGAAGTTAGAAAAAAGCTGTACATGGGTAGTTCACAATTGATTGTGTAAAAAGTAATGCACTAGAAGAACATATGAAAAATTTACTCTATTCAGAAGCATAAAAACCGACAAGTTAGTCTTCCAAATATTTTGAAACATACCGGAAACTTTATCATTTACTTTGGAGACAGGATTGGGCGCTATATTTATTCACCAAAATTAAGCATGATTCCGAAATCCTTACCAGCTGTATTTAAATCATCTACGAAATTATATTTGGACATTACAAAGGATAAGTTTTCTTACTTTTCTTTTTCTCCAGCCAACCTAGAGTAGCACATAAAAGGGAGAGAGTTTTCCCTGTTCCTGTAGGAGATTCTAAAAGACAATTTTGTTTGTTTTCCAGCGATTCAACCACCTGGAACAGATAAGTATTTTAAATCCTTACTCGTGTCATCATTGACATTTGGCAACCGTACGGTTTGTGTGGGAAACATATTGGGATGCCCCGAATAGTAATTTCGAATCCATTCATCCTAAGAGTGTCCTTCGATGTAGGTCGCCGACTGACCTTCTATGTCAATCACATAAACGCTGGAGAGTTCTTAAATGGATACTGAGTTAAAGAAAACTTGATTATGTAATCTCGTGTGTAGCTAAAGTCTAAAGCTAAAGTCGTCATCCATCCAATATCCAATATCGTTTTTACGAACTAGTATAAACCAATTTGATTTCTTTGTGCTCGCCTCTTGATTGTGAGGTAGAGGTTCCTGATCTTCGGTAAACGTCTGCGTAGCTCGTCCCACTACTCGACTGCCGTAGCTTTGGTTGATTCCAAAAGGAGTAGTGCAGGGATTAATTATATGTGGTTTGTAGTATGAAGTGTGTTAAGACTGTTACTACTGTGAATGGAGTTGATCCTTTCACCAGTTGGTCCTTCGGTATCGTCCAATATCCAATATCCTGATTACGAGCTAGTATAAACCAGTGATTTCTTTGAGCTCGCTTCTTGATTTTAAGGTAGAGGTTCCAGATCTTCGGTGAACTTATGCGTAGTAAATCCCGCCACTCGACTGCTTTAGCTCTGGTAGACTCCAGGAGGAGTGATGCGAGGATTGGTCAAGATTGTGGTTTGTAGTGTGCAGTATGTTAGGACTCAGTTGCTGCCGTGAATGGAGTTTGACCTAACACCCGTCGGTCATTCGGTATAGTGATAAAAGTAGAGTAATAATAATGATAATGATAATAATAGGTTGTAGTGTAGATAATATAGGTTGAGATAAGTGAAATAATAAAGAAAGAAAGATAGAGTAGTCGGTACAGTGGGAGAAGACAGGACGGGTCGTGAAGATTTAGCTTGTATGCTTATCCATTGACAATGTGGTTTCAAATTTTAAGAGGGTAAGCCATTGAGACACAAACCATGCATTTCTGCATGATTGTCCAGCTTCCGCTTAAAAATCTCCACAGATGGAGCTGTAGTTACGGCCGCCGGTAAAGCGTTCCAGAGACGGCAAACTCGAAGCGAGAAGAAATGTGAACGCACTCGAGTCCTTGGTCTCTGGTGTGCTATCCTTAGCGGGTTACCTCGTGGAAGCCTATAATCACTTAATGGCAGGATGCTCTTGTTAGGATGGGCCTGGTCATTTAGGATCTTATAGACGGTGATGAGGTCTCCCCTGTGACTACGGTAACTAAGTGTGAAAAGACTTAATTTCTTCAGTCTCTCCTCATATGATTTGTTGCGGAGGCCGATCACCCATTTTGTCGCTCGTCTCTGGACACTTTCTAGCATGTTAGCATCCCTTTTGAGTAGCGGAGGAGCAATGATATTATGCACCTCAAGGAGTGGCCTCACGTATGTCGTATACAACGTTAGGAATAGTTCAGGAGTAAGAGCTCCCAGTTGCCTATGCATAAAGTGTAAAGTGCCGTAAGCTTTGGCGACGTCCCTCGTGTAATTTACACTGGTGTCTAGCTTTTCTGTTAAAATAAGGCATAGATCGCGTTCTGATGGCACACAACTCAAGTTCTGGCCACCAAGGGTGTAATTTGCACTCTGTGACCTGCCGGAATGAAGTTGCACTACTTTGCACTTCTTTAAGTTGAAAGGCATTCCGTTAGCCAGAGCCCAGTCCCCCAGCGTTTGCAGGTCAGCCTGCAATCTGTCGGAGTCTTCCGATGAGTTTATTGCTCTCCAAATCTTTACGTCGTCAGCGTAAAGAAGCGCAGAGCAATTCAGTTGACAGGGCAGGTCATTGATAAAAATCAAAAACATCAACGGCCCTAAGATAGAACCCTGAGGAACCCCTGATGCCGAGGTGTGCCAGGATGATCGGATGCGGTTGACTTTGGTGCAGAATTCTCTCTCGCCTAAATAATCTTCCAGCCATGCGAGAAGTGCTCCAGAAACACCCGCTTTGCTTATTTTGTGAAGGAGCAGACCATGGTGAACTGTGTCGAATGCTTTCGCAAAGTCGAGAAAGATCACATGGACTGGTACCTTTACATCCCAGGATAGTGTCCAATCGTTCCAAGCTAGTAGAAGATTCGTCACACAGGATCTTCCCTTCCTGAAACCATGCTGTGCTTCATGGAGTAGGTTAGTCCCGTCGAAGTATTTTCTCATGTGGTCGTCAATGAGACTTTCGAATATCTTCGATATCACTGGGAGTAGCGCAACTGGTCTGTAACTGGTCGCGTTCTGCCGGTCACCACCCTTGAAGATAGGGGATAGGATGGCTCGTTTCCATTCACATGGAAGTTTCCCTACATCAAAGGAGTGTTGAAACAGATCACTTAGGGGTTGGCAGAGACTTTCTGAACACTGCTTCAGGACGGATGGTCTTATGTCGTCGCAACCTGCAGACTTTCCCGAAGCCAACTTTCCCAATTTTATGAGTACCATAGCCGGGGTAATTTGAAATGTACCCAGCAGGTTTTCGCACGTTGGTCTTGCATTGTAATCTTGATGTTTTGTGAGGGTAAAATCCTCGTTACTGTTCAGTTGCCTGTGAAAGGCTAGACTGAATGTCTCTGCCATTTCAAGACTAGTAAGAGATTTCCCATCAGAACCCACTATATTGCAAGCTCCCTGGTTGGTCGGTTTTCTTTCAGACATAAACCTGTATAGGCTTTTGGGGTTCACGAGAAGCCTATTGGCGAGGTTTCTCTGAAATGTCCTTCTATCACTCCGGACTCGTATGTTACACCGATTCCTGAGTTCGAGGTACTCTTCATGTTCGGGTTGACTCTGCGATACTCGCCACGCAAACCAGGCTTTTCGCTTCGCCTGTAGAAGGCGTTGTGTCCCCCTTTTTAGCCATGAACGTTGCTTTCTAGCTTTAGGTGTGACCAAAGGAACAGTGTCTGAGATCGCCTGGTGAATGATCTCCTTTACCACTCTCCAGTGTTCTTCTACTGTAAGCTCTGTCCAATTTTTTGGCCAATTTGCTTCAGACAAAAGTCTTCGCATTTCGGTGTAATCGTCGTCAATAGAAAAGAGATAATAATAATATGTATAATTAGTGAATGTATTCAGACTAACAGACAGAAAAAGAATAAGAAAACGTAACAACGGTCAGTCAACCGGTATATATATATACCAGTAATAATGATAATAATAATAGGTGTAGTTAAAGCTGTCAGGAGAGTAAGACGGAAGGGAATGTGAAGAAGTAAAACGACGAATTTAGTTGTCTACTCCTGAATGGTGTATGGGAGTTTAAGTGGATAGGCCATTTGGACGCAGTCGTTGTGTCGCTGCATGGTTGTCCAGCCTTCGCTTAAAGGCGTCCACAGATGGTGCCATAGCTACATCTTCCGGTAAGGAATTCAAGGGACGGCAAACCCGCAGGTAAAAGAAGTGGGAGCGCACCCGGGTCCTTGCCCTCTGATGAGCTATCCTTCTAGGATTTCCACGAGGGAGTCTATACCTACTCAATGGCAGAACACCTTTGTTTGGGTGATTCTGATCATTTTTTATTTTGTAGGCAGTAATTAAATCCTCCCTCAGGCGACGGTAACTGAGTGTGAATAGGCCTAATTTCTTCAGCCTTTCATCATATGGTTTATTTCGGAGACCAACCACTCCTTTTGTTGCCCATCATTGAACTCTTTCCAAGAGGTTGGTGTCTCTTCTAAGCAGTGGGGGTGCAATGATATTATGCACTTCAAGATGCGGTCTGACCTATGTTTTATACAACCTTAGAAAGAGCTCAGGAGTGAGTGCACCTAATTGTCTATGTGTAAAGTGTATGACCGCATATGCTCTCGCCACGTCCCCCGTGCAATCTACGCTTGTGTCCATTTTTTCCTTCAGAACTAGACCTGAGTCGCGTTCCGACGTTGTGCAGGACAAGCTTTCACTGCACATGGTGTATCTTGCATTCTGCAGTCTACAGGTGCCTAATTTCACCATTTTGCACTTTTTCAGGTTGAAAGTCATACCACTGGCCACCGCCTTGTCTACCAGAAGGTTTAGATCTTCCTGCAACCTATCTGAGTACTCCTGACACTTTATCGCCCTCTATATCTTTACGTCATCAGTGTACAGAAGAGTCGGGCAGCTTAGACGATATGGATAGTCATTGATGAGAATCAAAAACATCAGTGATCCTAGGATAGAACCCTGTGACACTCCTGATGACGAGCCATGCCAAGATGATCAGACTCGACTGACCTTAGTGCAAAATTTCCTTTCAGCTAGGTAGTCCTTTAACCATGACAAAAGTGGCTTACCTATACCTGTCTGACTTATTCTGTGCAGATGAACTGTGTCAAATCCCTTCTCAAAGTTTAGGAAGACCACATTGACTGGAACATTCATATCTCAGCATGATGTCCAATTGTCCCAAGCTGACAGCTACACAGGACCTGCCCCTCCTGAAATCGTGTTGGGCTTTATGCAGTCTATTAGTCTTTTAGAGGTGCTTCCTGATGTGATCAACAATAATACTTTCAAGTGCTTTTGATACAACTTGGAGTGAGGATACTGGTCTATATCTAGTGGCATTTTGCCTATATCCACTCTTGAAATAGGAGAAAAGATGGTTCTTCTGCACTCCCTTTGCAGTTTCCTCGAATCCACCGTGTGGTTGAATAAGTCGCATAAGGGCATACAGAGGGCTTCGGCTCACTATTTCAGAACAGATGACCTGATGTCGTGACAACCTGAGGACTTTTCAGATGTGAGTCTCTGTAGCTTCCCTAGTACTATTGCGGGGTTTATTTTGGAGAGTAGCCGCCAGGTCTTCCTCCGGTGAAATAGTAGTGTCTCTATTTTGGTCCATACCGGTAATACCCACATTCATGTTTAACCGTTTGGCGAAGGCTAGACTGAATGTTTCCACCACCTCCGGAATAGTGAGGTATTGACCGTCTGAACCTACTAGGGCGCATGCCCCCTGGTTGGTTGGTTTTCTTTCCGACATGAATCAGCGCAAGCTTTTGGGGTTTGCTTGGAGTTTTTGGCGAGGTTAGCCTGGAATGACCTCCTGTCATTCCTGACTCTCACGTTGCACCGGTTCCTGAATTCTAGGTATGCGTCGTGGTCGGTCTGGCTCTTGGATACTCGTCACGTAAATCAAGCCTTCCGCTTTGACTGCAGAATACATTGCGTACCTGTCTTCAGCCATGATGACCATTTTTGGGCTGTGTTGTGATTAAAGGGACGGTATCCGAGATTGCTGTGTGAATAATCTACTTTATCACTTCACAGTGTTGATCCACAGATAACTCTTCCCATGCTAAGGGCCAGTCTGCATCGGACAAGAGCCTCCGCATTTCAGCAAAGTCAGCCTTGCTATAACACAGACATGGTTGCGTAGCGTCCCACTGCAAATGCTCACGGAGAACGAGGTCGAAACCTATGACTGCATGGTCACTACTCCTAGAGGAGTCATGATCTGGACCTTCTCGACAAGTAGTTGGTCACTAGTGAGAATGTAGTCTAGTTTTGATGACTTTCCACTAGGGCCCCACCTAGTGTCGTCTCCAACATTCTCAGTCAGTCCCGAATAGCTTGCAGTAGATTTCGGCCGAATTTTCCCTTAGCATACCCCGAGCCAAGGTTCAGTGATGGGGCATTGAAATCTCCAGCAATGGTGATTTGGTCATAGCCCAAGTCTCGTATCCCTGTGATAGTGCTGAGCAGTAGCTGATTATGCTCTGCCCCACAGGTGGGTGATCGGTAGATGCCACCCAGTAAGTAATTGGTGTGGCCTGTGGTGAAATGACACCACATGGAGTCTGGGGGTTCAATAAGTGATAGGTCCATTGCGCCTACACGTTTAAGTTACTTGTCAGAGTATGTAGCAACTCCCCCTCCCTTGCTGTTCCTGTCTTTCATGACCAGAAAAATGTCACCTATACTGATTTCGTTGTCGGAGATAGTGGAGGTCAGCCAGATTTCAGTAGGGATGATTATTTTAACGTCTTAGTGTGACTGGAGGTTTCTGAGTTCATCTTATTTCCCTCTCCGCCCTTTCACATTGCTGTACAGGCAGCTGACAGTGAGTCTCACAACCTCGGCGTGTCATGGGGTGGCTGACGTCACGTTGTCTGCTGGAAGGGGACTTGATATTGGGAAAAGTTGGCCGATCCCAATGGAACCGTCCTGTTGCATTCTATCTGCTTGGATTCAGACAGGACACTTGGGTGACACTGACTGTCATTCTCAGTGCCGCATCGCTGCAGTAACACTGAGGTCTGGGGATGTATTAACACCTCAGTTTGCTACATCCTTATGGTTCAAGGTCTGCTTTCGCAGCATCGGATATGTCCTCCCATTTTCCCCTTGGTCCTGTACAGCCGTTGAAGTTCTATGGTCAACTGCTCCTGGGAACTGAATTTAACACTTAGCAGCCTTGGGGAGCTAACTAGTGTGAGATGAACGGGGCGAAGTAGTCGGAAAATCGAGATTGCTCCAGAAGCACCAAGGGCCATCTGAGATGACGACGATCTCCACTGCTGTACGTCATGCTTGTGTTTTTCACAAGCAGTGCCAGTTTCCAGCTCCGGAACAGGTTGTCCCTGTTACGATTCCGTTTTACCTTGGACATATTTACCAATTACTGCGACACCAGTTTTTGATCGCTAATAACTTTATGGGAAAGCCAAAGCACGCAGGTCTGTCAAAACACCGCAGCCAAGCTCTCTCTGAGAACATGTGCACAAGTGTGGTAGATTTTCCAGTTGGTTTAGGAACATGTCTCCATATTTCAAGGATGTGATCCTCCTGAAAAGGCTTGTAAAGATCATCCTCAGTAAATTCACCTGACTCGATAAACTCTGTTCATGAACATTATCAGAGCTAGCCTAAGCCATAGCCGAAATCATGTTTAACATGACACTGAGGTGGCCCGTTGTTATAACTAAGCTTAAAAATTCGGTCAAGAAATATCGTCTAGTCTAACTAGGAATGCCATTAACCTACAAGGGAGAATTAACGGTGATGCGCGTTCCGTAATGAACTTTTGGCCGAAGAGAATGTTTCTGGAGAAATCCTACTTGCTCAACCCACCAAATTTAAGTACGCAAATGACTGGCTAATACAGCCAATTTAGTGGTATGAAAAATACTATTTTCATAGATTTTAACAGGATTATCAATGGGGATTTCCATTCAGGTCTTCTGGTGGGGCCATTTTGGGACTGGGTTCAGGATTTCTCTGGGGCGAGAAGTTACTGCGAGCTAACGATGTCTTGTCATCATCCATGACGACTGGTATGTCTCAAAGTACGATTCCAGGGCCTCGTCCTACTCTATGTAAGAGGGATACCATTGACAAGTTAATCGTCTAATTTAGTGTTCTCCAACTACTTTAGGCTCTGAGAGGCTTTACACAATGGTGATCGACCTGCCTTCAAGAAAATTCACACTTGTCTGTTGAATAGTGTATGTTTGTATTTGGAAATTAATACATCTATATATTCCTATGCATGTAACCTCTAACAATGTCACAAGCACCCAATAAATGGCTTTACTTTACCAGTGTTTACCAAGCATATGGACTTGAGAGTGATTGTAAAACATTACCTAAAAATGTCAGCTAACCCTGGAGCAGCGGGCACGATTGGTTTTAGAATGTGTGTTTCCCACAAGGTCCCTGGTATATTTCTTACATAATATGCCATCTATATAGGAACTCAATTGGAATATAGGGTCCAGGTAGTGAGGCTTTTTAAATATGATGCAGGCATATTAGAAAGAGTCCAAGGGGTCGCGACTAAATTAATTAAATCAAAATTCTAATTCCTACTTGAGCACAGAAGACCTGAAGCCTGTGTTAATGGTTTTCTAATAAGCGTCTATGCTAACCTAACGCCTCCATGGACTGGTCGATTAAGAGCTCAGACACCAATTGACGTGTGATTCGTTTGTCGGAGTTCATGACCCTGTGGAGAAATCAGCAATCCACAGAAACGAATTTCATAATTGACCTTTGAACTCTCCTTCCATGTTCTGTGGAGCATTCTAACCTGGAGGAAATAAAGAGGAAACATAGATCAGATCTAGAGTTATTCCTTAGAGTTCTGAAAGTATCCCCTCCCTTCGGTGTGAGAATTGGAGGAGCCCTTAACTCGGGTCTTTGCTTTTATTATAAATTGAAAATGTGGATGGCCTTCCTACGCCTAGATTCATTACTAAATATTATGACACTAAATAAACTCTAAGACTTCGCAAAATTACGTGAAAAAACAACTAGATTATAGGTAATGTTTACTATACAATGATATACATTTATATATACAAAAAATATTAATGTTCTCTTCACGTTTACATACTTTCTCTTTCAGGGATTATATTCCTGAGCCTGCACTTCTATATATATCCTGGTCGAGGTCGAACAACCCAACATCTAAACTCAAATGACCATTTAAGTAAATTCAAACTCAAATTCCATGAACGATCCGATGCTACCATTCGAAAATGCTGGCTAACATTCTGTACAAGGAGTATTCATGATCTGAAATAAAGAAGCAACTGGTTTACAAGCAGTTTTCAATGTATTACTCAACTTACATGTACAGTCTGCCATGCTGACGCAAATGGCGCCAATGGATAGTTCTAGAATCGACCTCGGCCCCATTTGATGCAGTAAAACAATCTAACATTACCTTATCTAACATTCGTATCAAAGATCAAATTTCTTTCCTATTATAAAACTACGACTAGACTGGTGAAAAAATGGAATAAATACATTGTTGTCTCGAAACAATACATCAATAAACTTTATCTCACGGATGCTGTTCACAACAAAGTTATATAGGAGAATTGACTTCAAGCTTTATTTTTCCCAGATATTTGTATCACATTCATCTGATGTCTGGGTTTTTTGTTAATGCGAAGTCAATATTTCTATATCTCTTTATGTGTTACACAGACAGACTATTTTGCAGACTGTTCTGACTGACTCTAATGTCAGAAAGAACAACCAAACTGTAAATTCAGCATACGTCGAAATATGTGTAATTTATATAATAACTTATCCATGCCTGTACAGTTGGTATGTTCCTGCATAAACAGGAATAAATAAATATTATTATTATTATTAAAAGCTTTCTAAAATGTATGCACCAACTTTGAGACAAACCACTGTGTTTGTATCCAATTTTACGCTTAAAAACTCACCAGAGATGCTTATTAGGTAATGAAAATATCACCGGCTGTTCTAGTAAGCATCCCACATACCGTCTGCGAAGTTCTAGAAACAGTCAGATGCCATTACTGGACAGTTGGCCGTAGATTTTAGGCGACGGCTTACTATGACGCCAGGATCACGTGCCTGAATTGATGTAGATGGCGTTTCCCCTCTGTCATATATGACGGCGATTGCAGGCCTAGTTCACGCAGTGGAACGGTTCGCTACGTTAATTGCAGGCATCCATCCACATCACATCTAGGGTTTGTTGGAACTTTTTAAAATGTAAGCATTCCTTGTCCTCATTAAGCCCACTTCGAATTTTTAGGTCGTATTAGTAGATAACTACAGAAGATTTGATGAGTGCAGTTAGTTCTTCGGTACTTGGAGCAAATGAGTTGCCGAGCACAGTACCTTGCTGTTCAGCAACACGAACAGTTTTCCGGGAAGATGGTTTTGAGGTGGCCCTGATTTGGTCTCTTTCTTACGAGTAATTTAATGGTACATTTGAGCAGGCAGCCCTCATCTCTCAAATTTTCTAATTCCCTGATCAGTATGAAAACCCCCATATCATGTAGTTAAGAACAGATGACTCGGCAAAAGGTAGCTCCTTATAACTTTACTTCAAAGCTGTATAGTTATTTTGGGTGTTCGTACATACAATATAGATTAACAACAGAGGCTAAAGGTTGCCAGCTAGTGAAAAGCGAACAGAAGTGCAAGAGTAATAACTGTCTGCAAAATTAGTAAGAGTCTTACGCAATCCAAAGGACTGACAAATAATTGGTTGAATGTTGAATAACCGTCTGGAAATGGTCTAAATGGGATAAGGGAACAAAAGATTGAAAGTGAATTTCAAAAGTAATATGATAGATTACATAGGCTGTGTGTTATTGCATTAAGACACGCATCATCATCACAGTCTACTTTCAAGGTCATATGCAAAGTGTGGCCAAGCCTTTACAGTGTCCCTAGAAAGCCAAACCTATCCAGGTAAATGGAAAACCATATTTATATCACCCAAACACAAATGCAGATCGGAAACTGAAGCCAACAACTATAGGCCAATCAATATTACACCCATAGCATCTAGAATCATTGAACGAATAGTTAAAGATGATATCCTCAAACATAGGCTCAGTTGCAATATTCTAAGTCCAAACCAACATGGATTCCTAAAATCCAGATCATGCATGACATGTCACCTTGACTTCTTTAACTATATAACCAGTAGTGGAGACAAACGACATCTAGTACTAGTCATCTACTTTGACATATCCAAAGCCTTTGACCGCGTTGACCATTTGCTTCTAATAAATAAGCTGAACTCCTTAGGAATAAGTAACCCATTATTAGGATGGATTGAATCATTCCTTAACAATAGGTCCCAATTAGTTAGACTGGGTTCTGTAAACTCTAAACCCAGTCCAGTCACTTCTGGAGTAGTTCAAGGTAGCGTCTTAGGCCCCCTCCTGTTCAACCTATATGTCAACGATATATGCAGCTGTTTCTCGCTTGGCAAACCGTTCATCTTTGCAGATGATCTTAAAGTAGCTCACACATTCCACTGTGATGACTTAGGGTACTTTCAGAAAGCTGTTCAGGAAGAACTACATAGAGTAACTGCATGGTCCTCCACATGGAATCTAAAATTCAACCTTAAAAATGTGGTTGGATCTGTTTCGGTGCACCCACAATAAATATCAAACTGGTACTTGAATCTATTGAATTGCCTAAACTCCAAAGCGTTGTTGACCTAGGACTCAGGTACTCTAGTGATCTGACATTTTCTGAGCAAGTGGCAACGCAGACGCGTAAATCGAGGATACTCTCAGGATGCATACTCAGGAATTTCCACAACTACGAAGCGAAACTCGTATTATATAAAACTTGTGTCAGACCACTACTTGAATATTGTCCATTTATTCTCAGCAGCACTCGCGTAAGTGACAAACTTAAAATAGAAAGTGTCCAACGATACTTCACGTCTAAACTACTAGGATTTGACTGCGAAAAGGACTACACATCAAGGTGTATAACTCTAGGTATCGACCCACTCTGGATGAGACGACTCAGCACTAACCTAACATTCTTCTTTAAAGTCTTGCATAAAATATCATTCTCAGACAGCAAGGAGATACAGTTCTCACCGGAAGGCTCTTACAACCTTCGTAACCAAACGTGCACAGTATCTAGGAAAAACTGTAAAACAGCACTCCATGCAAACTTCTTCATAGTCATGTACTCTAAGATCTGGAACAGTTTACCCCTAGAAATAAGGACCTGTCACTCTATTATAACCTTCAAACGCTTGCTATATAAACTGCTTCATCCCAATGACTATGCCAATCACACCGCACCACTTATTTCCAAAACGCATGAGCTATTAGAACACTATAACGCCTAGACTCATTAATAAATATTACGACACTAAATAAACCCTAAGACTTCGCAAAATTACGTGAAAAACAACTAGATTATGGGTAGTGTTTACTATACAATGACATACATTTATAAAGATTTATATGTACATAAAATAATAATGTTGTTTCCATATTTACATACTTTATCTCCCTGCTGAGCGTAATCTTCTATATACCTCCTGGTCGAGGTCGAACAACCCAACATCTAAACTGAAATGACCATTTATGTAAATTCAAACTCAAATTCCATGAACGATCCGATGCAACCACTTGAAAACGCTGGCCAACATTCTGTACAAGCAGTATTTTTGATCTGAAATAAAGAAACAACTGGTTTACAAGCAGTTTTCAATGTATTACTCAACTTACATGTACAGTCTGCCATGCTGACGCAAATGGCGCCAATGGATAGTTCTAGAATCGACCTCGGCCCCATTTGATGCAGTAAAACAATCTAACATTACCTTATCTAACATTCGTATCAAAGATCAAATTTCTTTCCTATTATAAAACTACGACTAGACTGGTGAAAAAATGGAATAAATACATTGTTGTCTCGAAACAATACATCAATAAACTTTATCTCACGGATGCTGTTCACAACAAAGTTATATAGGAGAATTGACTTCAAGCTTTATTTTTCCCAGATATTTGTATCACATTCATCTGATGTCTGGGTTTTTTGTTAATGCGAAGTCAATATTTCTATATCTCTTTATGTGTTACACAGACAGACTATTTTGCAGACTGTTCTGACTGACTCTAATGTCAGAAAGAACAACCAAACTGTAAATTCAGCATACGTCGAAATATGTGTAATTTATATAATAACTTATCCATGCCTGTACAGTTGGTATGTTCCTGCATAAACAGGAATAAATAAATATTATTATTATTATTAAAAGCTTTCTAAAATGTATGCACCAACTTTGAGACAAACCACTGTGTTTGTATCCAATTTTACGCTTAAAAACTCACCAGAGATGCTTATTAGGTAATGAAAATATCACCGGCTGTTCTAGTAAGCATCCCACATACCGTCTGCGAAGTTCTAGAAACAGTCAGATGCCATTACTGGACAGTTGGCCGTAGATTTTAGGCGACGGCTTACTATGACGCCAGGATCACGTGCCTGAATTGATGTAGATGGCGTTTCCCCTCTGTCATATATGACGGCGATTGCAGGCCTAGTTCACGCAGTGGAACGGTTCGCTACGTTAATTGCAGGCATCCATCCACATCACATCTAGGGTTTGTTGGAACTTTTTAAAATGTAAGCATTCCTTGTCCTCATTAAGCCCACTTCGAATTTTTAGGTCGTATTAGTAGATAACTACAGAAGATTTGATGAGTGCAGTTAGTTCTTCGGTACTTGGAGCAAATGAGTTGCCGAGCACAGTACCTTGCTGTTCAGCAACACGAACAGTTTTCCGGGAAGATGGTTTTGAGGTGGCCCTGATTTGGTCTCTTTCTTACGAGTAATTTAATGGTACATTTGAGCAGGCAGCCCTCATCTCTCAAATTTTCTAATTCCCTGATCAGTATGAAAACCCCCATATCATGTAGTTAAGAACAGATGACTCGGCAAAAGGTAGCTCCTTATAACTTTACTTCAAAGCTGTATAGTTATTTTGGGTGTTCGTACATACAATATAGATTAACAACAGAGGCTAAAGGTTGCCAGCTAGTGAAAAGCGAACAGAAGTGCAAGAGTAATAACTGTCTGCAAAATTAGTAAGAGTCTTACGCAATCCAAAGGACTGACAAATAATTGGTTGAATGTTGAATAACCGTCTGGAAATGGTCTAAATGGGATAAGGGAACAAAAGATTGAAAGTGAATTTCAAAAGTAATATGATAGATTACATAGGCTGTGTGTTATTGCATTAAGACACGCATCATCATCACAGTCTACTTTCAAGGTCATATGCAAAGTGTGGCCAAGCCTTTACAGTGTCCCTAGAAAGCCAAACCTATCCAGGTAAATGGAAAACCATATTTATATCACCCAAACACAAATGCAGATCGGAAACTGAAGCCAACAACTATAGGCCAATCAATATTACACCCATAGCATCTAGAATCATTGAACGAATAGTTAAAGATGATATCCTCAAACATAGGCTCAGTTGCAATATTCTAAGTCCAAACCAACATGGATTCCTAAAATCCAGATCATGCATGACATGTCACCTTGACTTCTTTAACTATATAACCAGTAGTGGAGACAAACGACATCTAGTACTAGTCATCTACTTTGACATATCCAAAGCCTTTGACCGCGTTGACCATTTGCTTCTAATAAATAAGCTGAACTCCTTAGGAATAAGTAACCCATTATTAGGATGGATTGAATCATTCCTTAACAATAGGTCCCAATTAGTTAGACTGGGTTCTGTAAACTCTAAACCCAGTCCAGTCACTTCTGGAGTAGTTCAAGGTAGCGTCTTAGGCCCCCTCCTGTTCAACCTATATGTCAACGATATATGCAGCTGTTTCTCGCTTGGCAAACCGTTCATCTTTGCAGATGATCTTAAAGTAGCTCACACATTCCACTGTGATGACTTAGGGTACTTTCAGAAAGCTGTTCAGGAAGAACTACATAGAGTAACTGCATGGTCCTCCACATGGAATCTAAAATTCAACCTTAAAAATGTGGTTGGATCTGTTTCGGTGCACCCACAATAAATATCAAACGTAA